>SSNS01000019.1:2931760-3054680 GCA_006937985.1 Aphyosemion australe | reverse complement strand
TATATATATATATATATATTGTTGTCAGCCACTGTTAACCCACATTTTCATTTTATAGAGCTTGCTTAAATGTCTAAATAAATAATACAAGTGTTGCATTTTGTTGGAGCTTGTCCCCTCTTTGAACACCATAATTAATAAAAAATACATACTGATCTCTAATCAGATTAGGATAATATCCAGGCTTTTCCACCAGATGCAAAAGTGTTGCATAACGCAGGCAAAGCGTAGTACACAGTAATTAGCTAATGCTATAGTGGACGGTTGCGTTTCCACAGGCCACGTGTGCCAGAACCGTAGTAACGCATCACTCTGGTAAATTTACGATAGGAGTCTATTTTTTACATGCTACGTTAACAGAACGTGTTAAGCTCAGCAGTTCAGGCTGGGCCAGACAGGAAGTCAAACATGGAAGCAGTGTAAAACATCTGGAAACTTTCAAAATAAAATTCAAGTGCAGACTTTGAAGTGCTTATCTAGTAAAAAAAAATGGACGCCATTACCTGTGACACCTCAGTAGCCAAAGTAAAATAAACCACAGACCTGTTTAGATACATGCTGCCATATTTCTTCTTGCTTGTTATTGCATGATATGCTGAAATCACGCATGGTGTTGCAATTCTCTGGTGATTTTGTGACCACGCGTGACTAGCTGCGTGGAACGTTTTCTCTGCCATTTCACATGCGAAATGCTCCCGATGGGAAGGGAGCTCACGGGTAAAACACGTCTATTACGTTACATGCCCCTTACGTATTCAGTGGAAAGGCCGGGTTAGAGGGGCAGCAAGTTTTTAGAGTGGGAATTGCTCTAACACCTCTATTGTAAATAATAAGACCTTGGTTCACCCACTAGTGAAAATGTTTCATGAACAGACAGCAAGAATGAATGAAAGGACCATTTTATTTCATATTCGATGGTTTAAAATCCTTAAAAATCAAGACTTAATTCAATAGAAAGTATAATAAAAAATTGTCTAATTACACTATTATAGGCAACTAATCTATTACCCATCGGTATAGAGTTAGATTGCCCATAAAATCTAAAATATTGTATTTATAGATGCTTAAATTATAATTATAAGTCAATATCAGTCAGATTCCAGCTGGCTGTGGTTCGTTTTATCATGAACTCCTAATTCTAATTAAAGTAAAAGTATTTTAGGGTGGGAATAAGCTCTCCACGTTCCCTTGCACGCCCATCTGCCTGTTTGATTGCTCCACAACAGGCTTTTTTTTAAATAGAAAACAGGAAACTGCTCTCCCTGTTTCCTGCTCAACCCAACTTCACATCCTTAGCAGCTTGTGGATACTATTTAACCCCTCTTAGTGCATTCACCAGCAGTGAAGTAAAGGGGGGTATTTTTACTCTGGAGCTGTGGTCAGCTGGTGAAGATTTATTACACCAAAACCATGTGTGCAGCAGCGGACCACAGCAACAAACAGCTGCATTAATAAGGGCGGTGACTCTGTGGCTGATCGGCTACAGCAGAGGGAAAAACTGAAACTTCACTACATGATTCAAATTCAGAAACACTTGTTTTTGTCTGATCTCATTTGTACAAATGTCTTTTTTCACATGATTAGATGTTACCATAATGTTGTAAACATTGCAAATCAGTGTCTAAAGTACTCCTAGTGTCCTTTTATTCTCTTCCTGTTTGATACTTTAATTTCACAGTTACTGAACATCATCCTTTTGCATTATCACTGTCAGCAGTGGAGTCATGCAACAGCAGTTTTCACATCTATAAAATTATGTCGGTTCTGTAAATGCCACAGATGCCACCTTGTTTCTCCCATTATTGAATATTTGACAGCACCATATAGACAATGCATTTAAGCGATGATAAAAACTGTAAACACATTCTCTAAAGCTCTAAGCAGACTTAGTACCATCCAGTGATGATTGAATCACACTTAAAGATCAAAAGTTAATCCCCTTCTACATCAGTGTGCAGCATACGGCTGTTTCTTTAAACAACTCACTACAATACTAGTTTCACACAATGCAACAAAAACCTTAAATACATCCAACAAAAACACAAACATTCAGCTTCAGCAATGAGCTAAAAGCGCTGCAAATGTGCTGAGACTAAGTGGATGTTCAGCTCATTTAAAAACATTATGTGGCTGCACCTCTGGCCCCGTTTTTGTCGGTGCAATTATTGTGTTTTCATCTCGAGTCAATAAAGGGGAGGAAGATAAATTGTGTTGTGTAGCAGCAAACAGCAAAATGACAGATCCGCTAAGAAGCATGGATATGAAAGCATGGTTTTGTCGAACACTGGTGACACACACACACACACACACATGCACACACACACAGTTAATCAAAAGCCTGTAGGGTAACACTTGTACTTTTAAAAACAAACAATGCATTACTTTGCCCTTAAGTACATTAAACCTCTCACTGCCTGCAACAACTTCCTAAAATTGTAAAGCGCAGGGTGAAACTGGATCTGTACAATTTGAATGTTTTTGAGTGGATTAAGACAATTAAGTTGTTGCACCACACTATCATTTGCAAACTCATTATTTCTTTACTGTTATTATAGAAACTTTCATCCCAGTGTGGTCTTTATGTCCATTTTGAAGCGCGTTTCTAGATAAGAAAACAATATTTTCTATCTATTCAATATACAGTAAAATACTTCATGAATAGCCTCAGTTTTGAGAAATAGACTTTCTATTCCTGCAGGACTGATGAGCTAACGGCTAGTCAGCATGCAACTAAAATCAAGGTGCAATACTGCCATTTTAAGGGGGACATAATATGCAAAACTCACCTTCTGCATCCTTTTATGCTGTCATGTGTGTTTCTACTGCATCTACAAGCACTCCAAATGTGAATAAAAACCATCCATAAGAGTTTTGTCAGGTTTTAGTTTCAGGAATCATATGCTTCTATGAGCCATTTGAAAGTGTCCCTTTTGTGACATCACAATAAGGAAAATGTGCATAGAACCCACCCTCACCTCTACAGCTCGGGACCTGGAGGAGCAGCAGCTCTACTCCGAGCCCCTCACAGATATTCAAGCACCTCATAGCAGCCAATCAGGGGATGGGTGGGCGTGGCCAGTAACTGCTTGTTTTCCTTAAAGTGACAGAGCCCTGAACGGCTCGTTCTAGAAAGTACTGAACCTCTCAAAATTAGAGCTGATGACTGATTTTGTGCAAACAACTTCATGAACATGTTTTGAATAGAAAATATAACTACTTTAATTTTTTAAAAGTGCCCCCTTAAAACAGCTCCAATCTCTCAAATTATACCTTTTTATGAACGTTTCAAAAATCTTGTGAAACTTCAGAAGTTGTTGGAAGCCAGCAGTGACCCACTTGTCTGTAAAGAACCAAATTTTAATTCTAATGCTGCCATCTTAAAACAACTCTAATCGCCTAAATATCACAGTGCTTCATCAGTTTATAAGCCTTTACTCTACAAGAACTTTTACATTTCTCTGTTATTGAAGAAAAGGTATCATGAACTTCCTACCAGACATGATCTCTGGATTCACTGAACAGTTTTCTGCTCCTCCTATTTGTATATGTGAAGAATCACAGAAATAATTAATTGTAAATATTAGGTTTATTGAATAACCATTACCAATGTAAGGAGTGTGGAACTGTTTAAAGGCAACACTTTGGTCTGACTAGCCGTTCGCTCATCAGTTCAGGATGTAATGCTAATTTTGTGAACAGGAAGCTGTTAATGGCTCAGATAACAATTATTTATAACTTTTAGAAGGAAAAACACTTTAAAAACGGCTGGAAAATCCTGTCAGAGCAGCAACAGAAACATTTCCACATTTTAAATCTCACCTCATGGAAAAAGCCAGTTTGACACATTAAAAAACTGTGACTCCTAAACAGACAAAATAAAGATTGTGTTAAAGTGCAAACGTTTCCAGACCTGGCTGTTTATTGTATTTACACAGTAACAGGTAGAGGATCAGGAAAAGCGTTTGAAAGGTTTGACCCCCGAGGTCGCTCTCTGTTCGTGGGTCTCCTGTTTGCGTCAGGCACGGAAAGAGCGTGTCTGCTTGTCTCTCCTGCTCTGAGGTGAAACAATAAGACTGCGACTTAAAAAAGGAACTCCATCTTGATATAGTCCTTCCTGTGACTGTTTTCTAGTTTTTCAGCTAAACTGGAACCCAGAGGGTGTAGTCAACAGGTTTTAAGGATAATTCCAGTTATTGTCAGCCTGGGCCTCATTGTCCAGCTGTTTTACATCATCAACGTTTTTATAGGGGAGGAAAATGTCACTTTCTTCACATTATACTCAGCTGATATTTAAAGTTGCATTTACTTATTTAGTCTCTGTAATAGTACTGCTTTAGAAAATGACCAGTTAGGAAGAAGTTTGGAACACATCAACGTGTACGTGTTCCATTTCTGCTCACCTACAGTCCTGTAGATGCAGATAAACATCCAGTTCTTGGGGAATTTTTCTTCATTGTTTAGTCTTTGACACGCTGAAACTGTGAAGTTATTGAACTGGATGCAGGAACAAACTCTTGTGTCATGGAAGTCTAAGTTTAGTCTCCCTTCACGTTACAATGAGGAAGAAAACACAGCTGGAAGGCTGTTTTTGTTCTTCTGTGAGAATGTTTGTACTGTAACAAACAGGAGGAGTAAAACAGGAAGTGCTGCACAGTAAAACAAGGGTTAATAAATAAAAAAAATCAAACATTTTTTAAAAAACATTGATCTATTTATAGGCTAGTGTCAATAACATACAGTACTACAACAGCAATAATGAAAAAAATTGGCACTTGCCTCCTGCAGGGAGACATGAGTTTGAAGAACAAACTAATCCTGTTAATGACATAGAGGTCTGAGAAATTTGGGAATATGTGCATCACATATGACACAGTTGGCTTTAAAAGATTAACTGTTGTGTCAACCAATGAGTTCAAACTTAGAATATTAAACAATTGTCCAGTACGTCACCCTTTTCCCTGTTAGATGACGAGTGCATGAAAAAACATTAGAGATGAGCTCCAACTGTGGAGAAATGAAAGCTATTTTGAATATTAATTAAAAATGTGCAATGCATCCATCATGTTCCTGCCACAGGAGAGCAAATTCAATAATCTTTATTCAAGCATGGATGTCACATGTCACTAAAACCACAGAAGATTATCCTGAGCTGACCCCATATGATGAGCGTTGTGTGTTTGTTTTCAACATCAGCATGGCATCTTTCACCGGTGTGTATGACGTTGCATGAAATGAACAAAAGTTCATTTTTCACATGTAGGTTTGACTTTTTTCTTAGATTCATCTTATTATTATTATTTGATCCACAGTTTCACTGTTTTCGATGACACAGCAGATGGAGCAGCTGTGGTGATGCATGACCATGCAATCACCCACACAGTGAGCGTAGCTTTGTTTTTAAATGAAAATACATCAGCTGTATATAAATTTACATAGAGCTGCAACTATAAATGGTAAATGTAAGCTGCTGGAAAGCATCAGGAAATGCTTTGTTCATAATATCACAATATTAGATACTAATTGGTACAAACCAGATGTTTTCTTCACAAAAACATTGGTTGTGTGTTAAATGTTGCGTTCTATCGCACTAATGTAAGTGTTACTAGCAAGATTTATCTTCTATCCATCCATCCATCCATCCATCCATCCATCCATCCATCCATCCTCTCAGGTCGCAGGGACAGCAGCCTAATCAAAGAGGCCCAGACTTCACTCTCCCCAGCCACTTAGGCCAGCTCTTCCGGGGGAATCCCAAGGTTTTCCCTGGTCAGCCGAGAGACATAGTTCCTCCAGCGTGTCCTGGGTCTACCTTTGGGTCTCCTCCTGCTTGGATGTGCCCGGAAAATCTTACTTGCGAGGCGTCCAGGAGGCATCCTAACCAGATGCCCGAGCCACCTCAACTGGCTTCTTTCAATGTGGAGGAGCAGTGGATCTACTCCGAGCCCCTTTCGGATGACCGAGCTTCTCACCCTATCTCTAAGGGAGAGCCCAGACACCCTGCAGAGAAAACTCATTTTGCCAGCTTGTATCTGCAGTCTTGTTCTTTCAGTCACTACCCAAAGCTCGTGACCATAGGTGAGGGTAGGAACGTAGCTCGACCGATAAATCAAGAGCTTCGCCTTTTGGCTCAGCTCTCTCTTCACCATGACAGACCGGGCTGAGTTCCACTTTTAGACTTTAATTATTCTGATTATTAAAGTATACAATGCATAGGGTTCCTTCACTCAAGATTGGGATGCTACAACACTCTCCATGTTGTATTAGATTGTGGATGCTTTGCAACAAACTTGAAAAACCATTTTCAGCATGAAAACAGCCATGATGCCACCATGCTCTTATGTCCGTTGGGTTTTCTTCCTTGTATGTCTGTGGTATTTTTTCTGCACTTTACACATCAGCAGCCTGGTAAGGAAGAAAATGATCACATTGTTGCTTTGGTTTAAAATACTCCTCCACCTTTTAAGGTGTTTGCACTTTGTTTTTGGTTGTTTTACCACCTTTTACCTGTTTATTTTAATGCAGAAGTTTGCATTGATTTGTTAAAATGCCATTTAAGTTTCATTAATAATGGAGAGAGAAACAGGGGACGATGGAGTCTGTTTTTAGCTGCAACATTAATCTTCTACCGAAAGACACATTTAGATGCAAGCAGCCCCTTAACAGCCCTGAGATCTAACAATCAATACTGGCTATAGGGTACTGCTGGGAGTGGGGGTGACATAAACACTACTTCCTGTTTTTACAACATCTAATTTAAACAAAATCACTGACTGTCACTTATCAGCTTTACCTCACAGTGCTGAGCACTGTAAACGTTTTATTTCTTTATTTAATGCAACTGAGTGACAAGAGTCACAAGACTTCCAAATAAAAACCACTAGTATCTACCGTAATTACTGGTCCTTTATTTTAATTACTTTGTGGAATGTTTTAGTTTGGTTTTCCTTTATTTTCTCTCATTGAGGTTGATGTTGGACACTGGAACCACTGGTGGGATGAGAGTTTGTGATTTTATCAAACTGACCTTTTCTTTGTGTTTTTTTACTCTAAATCTTTTTAAAGGGCACATTATTCAAAAACAAGACATGAAAATCATAAAGTTTGTGCCGATACAAAAGTATCTAAAATTTAAGACATCAGTTCTTTTATTCACTGGTGCATATTCTGCTTCTCGTGTCTCAACATCTGTCTAGTCCAAGTTCATTGTTGTTTGATCGTCAGCTCCATGTTTCAGTTCAGTTCAATTCATTTCTCTTCATTTTATTTATAAAGCATCAGATTGAAGCATCACATGATTGCAATCCTCCCAGCCTGAGCAAGCACAGCAAGAGGGCGACAGTGGGAAGGAAAATTCCCTTTTAACAGAAACAAACCACCAGCAGAACCAGAAACCTCGACCAACTGGATCTGGATCAGCTGGAGGCTCTAAGAGAATCTTTTGACCGTCCTGATACTTTAAAATGAATGCATGGACTAGTTTTCCTGCATCCATTGAGCTATATTGCCATAGCTCCAGTCATATTATGTTTTAACCTTAACCTGGGTTCATATTGTGCACTCCAGCTTAGACTGAGAGACCATCTAAAGGCTCAGGAACCCTTTGCAGGTGTTTTGGATTCATTAGCTGATTAGAGTGTGACACTTTGAGTCTAGAAAATTAAACCTTTTCACAATATTCTGATTGTCTGAGAGTTTGAATGTGGGGTTTTCATCAGCTGTAGCCATAATCATCACAACTATAACACATAAAGGCTGAAATATCTGCATGGAATGATTCTGTCTCATGTATTAGTTTCACCTTTTAAGTTGAATTACTGAAGTTAATTAACTTTTTGCACCATATTATAATTTTTTGAGTTTCACCTGTAACTCTTTCATAAACAAAGATGACAATAAACTCAAATCTTTTCCCACGGTTGGCTGTTTTTCCTCATCCATCTCCCTCTTTTTAGAGTCTGAGTAATAATTACACACCAGTGATGGTTTACAAGTCAGTGTTTGATTTCTCTGTCGAATGTTTGTGATGCAATTCTGTTGTGGCAAGAGAACACACAGTCTGACATTTACTAAATTATGCAACGTACAGGGTGACGTGTGTCACTCTCAAGACTTTATAATATAGTATAATAATATAATGTACAACTTGACATGAAAAAAAACTACCCAGTGTGCTGCACACACTTAACAGTGAGAGAAAAGTTTCACTTGTTATTAACCTGAACCAATAAGATATTTTAAATTCAACCAGATTACAGGGGCATTTGATGTTATTGTGAGCATATTGCAACAGTTTTGCTAATTCTCTGTTGTAATTTAGTCAAAGAGTTTATTATTTAGGTCATTTTATTTGCTATTTGGTCACCAACCTATCCCATAGTTGTCTCATACTTCTGACTCACAGAAATTGAAGTTCTAGATGACTTCTAGACCATCATACTGTGGGAGGACATTTGTTGAGACGAGTTAAACATGTTCAAAATGCCAAAAAGTAAAACAGAAAGTATAAAAAGTAAACAATAAGATAATATAATACAGAAGCCGTACGGACCACAGCCATTCTGCACTCGGTGTGAAACAGGCTTCAGTCTCCTCAGCAGGTAGAGTCTGACTCTTCCTGAGAAGAGCATCAGTGTTGTGGCTCCAGTCCAGCTTGTTGTTCAGGTGAACACCCAGGTAAGAGTCCACAATCAGTGTGTGTTCCCTGGATGTTCACTTTTGGGACTATTTGCTGAATGCAGGTTGAAGGAAAGCAGGAAACGAGCGGACTGCCAATGAGTTTGGTTCTTTCTTCCTTTTCTCTCCGTTTCTCTCTTTCACATCAGCAAAATTTATGAGGCCATTACGAGTCTGGATGCAGTGTCAACATTGCCCGGCTAATATCTTTATCCAGCATGGTGGTGGTGGTGGTGGTGGTGGTGGTGGTGGTGTGTGTGTGTGTGTGTGTGTGTGTGTGTGTAGGGGGGTGCTGTCAGACGACACACATGCCGCCCAGGAGACAAACTGCTCTCTGAGTTTACAGCTCAGCTGAGAACACACTTAACACACTTTAGCATCTCAAACACATTAGCTTTCCTCTTTAAGGCGGCAGCTCCAATGATTATTTCAACGAAAGACGTTTAGTGGCTTTGAAAACAGAACGCTCACAGCAGGAGGAACCTGAGAGAACCCAGGGAGGAAAAATCAATAAAGTGCACTTGTGACCACACAATGGTGAAATACACTCAGCTGTCTATTGTACCGAGGCGGAGGGCTTATAAAGTTGTTAACGGCAGCGTTCAAAGAATAAGTCTGGTTTATTGTACTTAATCTCTTTATGTCAGCAAATCCCACAAAACGCTATTAGGAGCACAGACTTCCTCTCAACGCTCTTTTGCTTCACTCAGACTCACTAAAAATACCTTAACTATATAGTTATAGTGATAAAATATACATATGATCTCCTTAATGTTTAACACTAATGATTGTGTGGGATTTTACGATTAAAACTGTATATCCTTCAAGCTTTTCCAAATTTAGCCCCTTTATTGCGAGTTTTTACAATTGTCTTGGTTTGTAACAAGTATCACTTTCACGCATCATTTTGTTGCTTATTTCCTAATTTTCTTAATCTCTCTCTTCCTCCTCTCAAACGCCCTGAGGCAGAAGAGTCCTCCTTAATGAGCCGGGTCATGCTTAGGCTTTGTTGTTCTGATAAAGGGAGTTAAAAGAAAGTTTTTCTGCTTGTTTACCTGACCCAGGATGAGGGTTTTTATGGTCCATCTAAACTAACAGGCTACTGATGCTGAATTTTAAAAGTCTGAGGGTTTATTTTTAAAAATGTTAATGTTCACTCAGAGAACTCCTGCAACCACGATGTTTTATCTAAAAGTAATACGACAAAAAAGGAAACTGGTAAAGTTCAAGCTCAGTCTGAACAATCTGTGGTCAACAGAGAGGGGAGGAATTATTTACACCATTAACTCAGCTGCCCTAAGTTGTGATTGGAACCGCAGCCAAATGCTATTATTACAAACTCCACAGGCTTTTGTCCTTCCTCCTCCCATTCCATCTGCTGCTGAGCCGACGCTGCAGCAGGCCTCCCATCAAGCTCACTGGCACCAGTCTGTTTTACACGCTGCTGCTTTTACACAACGCAGCAGGAGCGACATTACGGCCTCATGGCAAGAGGGGCTCAATGGCCGTGGCAACATTAGCTCTTATTATGCTCAGCAACTCATTACAGGCTCGCCGTGGGGTGATGCTGACCGAGGGACCTGTGGCTCCATCTGAAGCGCATCCTCTCACAATGTGGAGGTGGTGATACATGCCGCTGCAAGTCTATTCACTGATGAACCATTAAAGAGACCTACAGCTGCAGAACAGTGCTCATGTTAAGCAGTTTGGGGGTTTGAGGCAATAGTAATATCTGCCTTATGGACACACTGTGCTGTTTAAAAATCAAATCAATCTTTTGTTGGGGGGTTATAATTTTATGCACTTTGTCATTTATGCAAATCCCGACCTTGACATGTCAAAAAATGCATCAAACAGGGTCTTCTTTTATAATTATATAAAAATGTACCAACAGATAATTAGATGAACAAAACAAATATATAGAAGTATTATTAAGAAAATACTCGGGGACTAACAAGACCTCTTGATTTGAAATGAGCACTTAAATTTAAATATGTACCTAAAAATGCTTGCAATAAGTTTTAAAACTTCACCTAACTGGGTAGGTTTTTAACCCTTTACAATCAGAAAACAATTTCACTCAAAATATGAATCTATTCATAGGCTAATATCAACAAAATAATCATAAAATAATTGAAAACATTTTATTACATAAATATAAAGTATTACAACTGTTATAGCAAAATATAACTCATCTCTTGCAGTACGTAGATTTTCCCTAATAAGGCACAAGACTTCAATGGAGCAGACGTTTGAGGAATGTACTAACCCTGTTAGAGGGTTAAAGTTGTAAAATGTATACATATCAATGTCTTGAACTTCAAGGCTAAAAAACATAAACAAAGTCTTGATTTCCTTAGAGAATTTTTTGACATCAATAAATTGAAGAAGTATCAAAAATGGCTGCAAAAACCCTCTTAAGTAAAAAGGAAAGTCATGAAGACCTCAATTTTATTTTTATTTAAAATTATGGCTGGAAGGGTGGACAATAAATATCTATGTAGAGCATAAAAATCCCACTGCTTTACTTTTGCAGCAATGACTCATGGGTCTGCTACTTTTCTAGCTTCCTGTAGCTGTGCTGCTATACTAATGCCAGCTTATGTGCAAAAAGGGACCTTCATAACCGTGTTACAGCTAATAATGGTTCACTTGCATCAGTTCTTCTTAAAACATGTTTTTAGCTGCTGCTTATGTAAAGCTGCAGTGGTGATGTCCTTTATGGGGGTTGGCTGCAACCCCACGTCCCTTGGAAATGATTTGTTAGTCTTTTTAGTGACATTTAAGAAAATGTATCCAGTTATTTGCATGCATGAAGTCTCAAAAAGTTCTCAACATTTAAAATTTGTTTTAAATAAGGTTTTGTTTCAAACCTTAGTCTAGTTTGTAGCTGGAGCATCTACCACAGGATTGGATATTTATGAGTTTGATTACCTTTCCCAGTTTACAAATTCAGTCCCCAACAGTGTCTTAGAAAGCCTACATCGTAAAAACGCCTAAAGGATTAAAAGCATCCTAAAGGGGAGACTGGAGCACATCTGGACCTTCCTCCAGCTGTGAACCCATTCTGGAGAGTTTTTGTTTTATAAACGCTAAAATTAAATGATTTCACTCCAATTTAAAACTGTTGATTGAAATGTTACAAATGATCAATTATTTCCTGAAGCTCAAAGACTTATCTTTCCTAACCTAGGACTAAAAACTAAAGCTTTCGTCTAATCTTGTTTGCAGCTGATTAGTTAGGTTACAGACTTTGTGGAGAAGGAACATTGTGGTCTCAGTGCTCTTCTAGATGCAACTTGAATGTCTTACCTGTTTGTTTATTGGATAAATTATAAAATGTTTTCTTTTTGCACGGGCTAAAAAAGCTGGGGATTATTACAAAACCAAATCCAGGAGAGATTTAGACAAAAGTAAACAAAGTTTGCACGAGACCTCGCTACAGTCTTTATCCTCTGAATAAATCCCACTGAGCATGGATATATTTTATCATGTGGAAGGTTTAATTTTGTTGGTAGAGAAGATATCCTTCACAGCTCATTGGCTTCCCTGTCTGCCTTTTATGTAACTGCATTAACAAGAGGCCAGAGCTGCTCCTCCCGTCTGGCCAAATCAGAAACACACACCTGCTCTAAACATCACCCCGTGTCGGACATGTTCAGCTTGTTATCCTAAAACACAGAGACCAGTTAGAAGCCAAAAACAGGAACTATAGGAGCCGACTGTCACTAAACTGATAACAGGTGTGTTGATGTTTAACGTGTTACACGCTTTCATACCAAAGCATGTCTAAAGAATCACGTCTGGACTCTTACAGACATTACTCGTTCATTTATTTACGTACACCTGGATCTTTTCTGGGTTTTGTGTTCTTATAATAAAAGATTTTTGCAGAGAAAAACAGTCGACAAGAGGGAGGTGAACATAAAATAAGCTGTAGAAATCATCAGGTTATGTTTACAGTAAAGTAAGAACAGGTTACAGGCTGGCCATGCTCATTGCCTGCTGCTAAAGACCAAAAAGAAGTAATTATACTTTTTGCCTGTGTGTTTGTTAGCAAAACATTTCATGAACTACTGGGTGAATTTGAATAAAACTCACTAGAATAACACCTGAAGCTGACTGACTTGTGAAGTTGATTTGATTCAAAATGGCCACAACAACTAATTAATATTAGCTAACACAAAAAAATCACATAAGATGGTCATTTATACTGAGCTAAAATCTGATGCGGTATCAGGTGAGAGTCAGATTGCATGTGATCTTGTGATATTGCACAAAATATTATTTTGGATTATTCCATTATTTCTCCACATAAGATGATCATTGATGCAGGATCTCCAGTGTTCTGATGACAGGCTGTTGTAACCATTAGTGGTGCTATTATAACTTTTATTTGCTCTTTGAGTCTACGATCGAAGCACATTTATGCTTTCATAGAGTCTGCAGTTCTAAATGCCAAATACCCTCCTCAGCATGCTAACATGCTTATGTTGACAACACCCATAAATCACACGGTCAGCATGATAAATGCACAGGTTCTCTCCTTTCCTCCTACAGTCCAAAAACACGCAGGTCAGGACTAACTTGTAAAACTCCTTATTAGTAAAATAAAAATTAGGTAAATAACATTTTCAGCATATTTTAAATTTGATTTTGACTTTTTTAAGATTTACAGAATAATGTCAAAAGTTAAATGTTTGTTTTTCAGAGAGTTCATGGACGATGTCTCAAGATGAGCTTCCATCTTTCAGGTAGGGATCCTGTAACCATGGTTACCATCCAAGAGCATCTTTTCAGAAACAGTTGCAGTCAGACCTTCAACTTTCTCAAACTTTCTGCTAATGAAAATAAAACAGATGCACTATTTTCAGAAATGTGTGTTTGCTCATCAAGCTGATGCTTTTCAACAAAGCAACTTTTAACCTGACATGCATGTTTTTGGTCTGTGGGAGGAACCCATCATAACTGGAGAAAACCCATGCATGAGGAGAACATGCTAACTATGTGCAGAAAGGCTGCAGCTGGGATTTGAACCTGCAAGTTTCTTGCTGAGGCAACAGTTCTAAGTGCACAATCATGCAGCCCTGACAGAATTAATAAGTAAATATCTGTTTCGAGTCAATAGATCATTGGTTTTATGGCTAAACTTTCATTTGGGGATCATTTATTTTATCTTGCTTTGTTTGTATAACTGCTTCAGTTTTACAATCCCATAATATATTTAACTGGTATTTTTTAAAGTCTTAACAGGAGCAACACTCCAGATTCTGGTTCAGTCTTTCATCAACAGACCTGGAAAAGAAACATAAGGCTCCTTTTCCAAAGCAATAACTCGCCAAATCATAAGAGTTCATCTCTGATGACCTACTGCCAAATAAAACTTTTTGTTAATTCGAGTTTGTGGAGGTCTGTTTTAAAGTTAGAACACAAGATGGCGGTGTCAGCTGTAGAACAACATTGTTACAACCTGAAATAAAACTGAAAACACAGATCCATGTTCTGGTTGCATTAAAGAGAGTGAAGACTTGATTACTGGCCAGTAAAAAAAAACCGTAGAAAATAGTTTCAAATTTAATAAAACATCCCATTCTGCTGTATTTTAAAATACTATTCTAACTTGAAATTGTTTATTTCTACCCCCTCACAAATTTCTACAGACGTTTCTACGTTTGTCTCAGTAGATTTAGGAGACGAGCTAAATAAGTATTACTGCAAAAAGCTTAATGAAGATGTTCAATTTTCTGAGTAACACAAACAGCGCCCTCTGGTGGATACGCTCATATTTCAACTCAACATAAAAGAATAAAGTCAGGGTTCAGTGTAAATCTGTGTGTTTATTATATTTTTGAGTTCTGTAGAGATAAAACTTTGTTTCTGAGGAAGTGTTTACGTCCACTAGGAGTCCTCAGGTGGAGTTCCTGTAGAAGGAAAGCATATCCTCTAAATTCTGAGGAGCTCCTTCAGGAGGCTGCTGAGTCGGGCTTTGAACTCCAGGCGGAGGTGGTTGGAGATTGTGGGCAGGGGTGGGCGGATATTGGTATGGGTACTGGGGGGGGAACGGAGGAAGGACATGGCGCGGTGGACCTGCAAACTGAAAAGGAGGCGGAGGAGGAAATGGAGGATAAAAAGGAGGAGGAGGGGGATAGCGGGGGTTAAAAGAGGGAGCTGAGAGTGGGGGGGCTGAAGGTGGGGAGGTCTCTGCAGGTGGGGGCACTGAAGGCTGAGGTTCAGTCTCACTTTCAGAGACTCCTCCTGGAACTTTTCTCGACTTAAAGAACATGTGGGATTTACTCTCCTGGATTTTAGCCTTTGCTGGTTTCTGTCTTTTCTCTTCGGTGAAGTAGGCAGTGGGAGGGGCGAATTCTGAGTCCCGCTCATCCCGACGGCGAGATTTCCACTCGCTGAACATGAACTCTGGAAAAAAGTTATTCAGGAGAGAAATTAATGATATAAAATACAGACCAGCTCCAACTTAAAGTTAACAATCGAGTTAGTTCAGAACTTCCACTTTTAAAACCGACTAATGTCTGACAAAAAACAGAACAAGACGTTTACTGTTAATATTTTTCACAGCAGATGGTAGTTTTACAGCAGATAGATGAGACTGAACTGATTAATGCAGCTGTGTTCCGTCTAACCCTTAAACGTAGTTGTTCTCTGATTTAGAGGATACATTTGATTCCTACAGAAACTCAATAACTCAGGAAAATATTTCTTATGTAGTTCTTTAGTACAGAAAATACCTGATTCATGGACCTCGGCCTTGCCGAACCGCCGCACTTCCCTGGGTCCTCCACTCATTACACACTCACGTATTCAGCAACAGAACACCACTGATGTGAGAGGTTCTCTGCTCAATAACATCAGAGAAGGAGGAACAGCCAGCTGCTACCACTTCAACTTCAGGACAAACTACCAGAGTCCCAAAATGAAGAACACCATTTGAAGTCACGGACAACAAAAGACGTTTGGACCTAGAAAATGGCGACTGGTGTTTAGCGCTCTTCTGGCAATGTGGGCTCCCAGTTGTGGTGGATGCAGAACCAGTGAAGATACCCGAGGGGAGGGGTGAGTGTTTCCATGACCGTGTTTGCGTTCAAAACCTAGCTTGTTTGCAGATTTGCTATAACCGCTTTAATTTGTTCAGGATTTGAGGAAGTTCATTTTTAGCTCAAAGTTCTGATGACTCAGGCTCACCTTTGCCCCGATCCCACTCTCGAACATGAGGAACTCCTGGTTTGGTGTCCCTCCTCTCCTGGATCTCCACTTCCACCTTCCTAAGAATGCTGGCCTCTGGTGGTACATCTGGTTGAGGGGTGGGCCCGACAGCTTCACCCTCCTCATCCTCTCCTGAAACAGAGAACCAGCTTTCACCAACAAGCTAGTGATCATGAACCTGCAGCATTCAATCTGACCTCAACAGCAGCTGAACTGGATGTAGATGCTAACCTGGATTCTCCTCTTCCTCCTCATTCTCTTCTTCCTCAGTGCCATCCAGTTTTCCCTTTTTCTTCTTCCTCTGCCTCACCTTGGCTAGTCGAGCCTGAAGGATGGCCTTCCTCTTGTCCTTGAGTCGTTCTCTTTTAGTCCTCTGCTCTGTGGTCTGAAGGGAGGGAAGGGAAAGCAGAATTATTTACTACATTTAAGATTAACCTAATGTATTGGTTTTTAAGTGTACAATAATTATGGCAGTAAAGAAATTCTCGTTTTATTTATTAAGACAAACATTTGGAGTCTGACCTAGTTTATGAAGAACAATTAGTATGAAGGTTGTTCATAATTTTAAGAACTTGGAATCAAAACATAAAATTACTTTGCTCGTTTTGTAACGTTTTCTTACACGCCACCATGTTTAATGTGTCTATTAACCACCAACACACACCTGGTCTCTGAGCATGTCCAGAGTTTCTCTCTGCTTTCTGCGCTGCTCTTCATCGTGAGCGAAGGCAAAGTAGCCCACACCAAGGTCACGGGCCTCTAACATGGAGGAACAAAGGTTCTGTTTCTGACAAAAATAAAGGCTTCAAAACATTTTGATCTGATCCCATCAGACACCAACCTTGTGCTCTAATATTCTCGTAGTGGACTGGTCCAACAGGCCTCTTCATTGCCTCCTCTTCCTCCCTCTCCCACTCTCGTCTCTGCAGCTCTCTGCGCATGTCCTCGGAGAGTAAGGTGTTCTCAGAAGAGATCGCTCTACAGGAAACAGTCATAAGAATGTGTTTTAGGCTGGTAAAGAAATTTAAAAAACAAAATCTAAAACAATATGGAAGATTCGGAATAAAAGATGTAGACAGATGTTACATTATTAACCTCACTGGACACGTTTTTTACCCAAAAAACCATAAAGTAAAACAAATACACCAGCAAGAGAAAATAACCATTTAATCTTTTATCTGATTAGGGTTTTTTGTTTATGCCCATGGATAAGTAATTTTTATACACTTCAGTTCTGTTCTGAATCTACATCAAATCTTTGCTTAGATCCCATTAGGGTGTGCCATTTCAGAGCACTTTAAACCAATCCAGCCAATAATGTATAAACAAAAACAGTTCTGGTTTGCTGAAATGCTTACCCCGTTCCTTTAATGTCTTGGTCCAGTTTCTGAAAACTGGGCAGGTCTTTCTTCATGCACCTTCGAGATCGTCCCAAAGCGTCCACAAAGTCAACCCTACACAGAAACATCAGGTTTATCTGGAATGTAAGGCTTTCAATTTAAACATTAATAACCTTGCAGACATGATGCTAAGTTAATCAATATCATTTTTTGATCAGTTTGTACTGTCCAAAGTAAACCCATGAATTTAATCTATTGTTGATCTATTACCATTCCTCATCTGGGTTCTGAGGAGGAGGAATAGGGGACAGGCTCTCTCTTTCTTCATCCTCTTGCTCCCTCTTCTTCGGTGCAAATGTTTCTTTTTGTTTGTCAATAATCTTCTGGGTGAAGTCAACAAGGTAAAGGGCTTCTGTCTCTTCATCTGGAGATTTAAAAAGACACGATTCACACAATGCAAGTGGAATTGATTTGCTCATATCAGATAAGAGATCACTAACTCCACTAACCTGGAAAGTCTCCTTTGGTCATCTGATCATAGAGTCTGGCCTTTTCCTCCAACTTGCGCCTGTTGTGAGACATAAAGGGTCAGTCATAGGTTTAGAGATGTTGAACATCCTGACTGTGACTCTGAACTCACCTGGCTGTGTCGAGGCTGATCTGCTCTTCTGACAGCTGTTCTGCATCTTTAGCAGCTCTTGCTGATACGCCATCATTTTGTTTGCTCCAGATATTAGGTTTCTGTCAGGGTAAAAGAAGGATCAATACTTAACAATCCTTCCACGTGATTTAAATATACCCCCTTCAATAATAAACACAACTGTACCTTATTGGTTGTGGACTTAGCTCTGTGTCCTGCATCGGAGCTTTCTTGGCCAAGTTTCTCTCGTTTGAACTGTTCCTGTTTTCTGTAGAGTTCAGCTTTTAGATCTACTAACTGTAAGAAAGAAAAGTAATAGATATGTAGGTGTTTAATTTTTCGAATGTATATTTTACCTGCTGTTAATTGTAGTAGCTAGCAACAGTTTCGCACTAGCCAGTCAGTCGTTTTTCCTTTAGATAAAAGTCACACATTCACACATAAGGTCATAAATCCTGATATCAGGTAACTCACCGATGACGCAGCTACGTCCAATGTCTTCTTCTTTTTATCCATGTTGATTATTTATATTTTTCAACATTATCTTTCAGTTATTATTAGCCTAACCTCTATTAGCCGTCTGACTTCTTCTTCGTTGGTGTTTTTCCATTCTAAAAGGTATGCTAATGCTGTCGTATTACCGCCACCTGCTGGTGGACCCTGGATATACAGAAACGTCTGATAAAGGAGCTCCTGAAGTTCTGATAAATCTCATTTGTGGATGGTTTCCTTTTCTGTATTGATTAAAAATAAGTTAATCGACAGGAAAAGTTCTAATTTTAGAATAAAAAAATATATAGCCTATGTGTATGTGAAACTAAATATAGAAAACAAGTCTGAGTGTGAATATGTTTATTCATAATTAAATAAAATCACACATCAAATTACCTTCTAAATGTATGAAAAATATAGAAAATGTCATGTTAAGCTTTGCAGCAAAGATAGTGCCATTACATGAAACAGCTATGATGTCAGCAGTGGTAATTATTATTGAAACAATGTGAGTAAATTCTAGGCATTTAGTTGTTTATTAATCATTTTTGACTGTGTATTCAATAACTTGTGTTTATAGTTTACACAAGTCCTGAGGAAATGCTTGCTATCTGATGTCCATCCTTATTGTAATTAGATGTTTATGAATTTTGGCAGATGGGAAACCAGGCACAAAAGGTTAAAAAGTTCAAAAACACTACCTTCTAAATCTTCGTAACCAGGTCACACACTGCTCTGATGTCCATCTTTATTCTGTTATTACTGAAGCATTCTTCAGAGGTTTTGTCAGGGACCTGGCAAACGGGTTTTAACGTACTTTTTTTGTGCATGAGAGACATTGATGTATTAAGCTAATAATTCTATGACCAACAAACTAACGGAAAATGTCACAGTAATAACCACTCTCTACATAAAAAGCACTTGAGTCCAAATGTGTGGGATGAAGATGGCGGTCCTGGAGCAGGCTAATGGACCAGACTCAGTGCTGCCTCTCTGCAGCAGAGGTTATTTTACACACTCTGAGCTCCACGTTTGCCTCTGTACATACTCTTTCAGCGTGCATGAATAATTCACCTGAACACACCTGACGAATTAACATGAGCAGCAAAAGGCTTTTAATGCTTTTCTATTACATCACACCAAACTAAAATGCTCAGCAGCTGGACAAGAAAACACACCCAAACAGGAACAAAGAACATCAGGCGACAGAACAAAACCAAGTAAAACTTAAAACTGCTTCTGACTTTTTTGAAAGAACACTGAGTTAAAACCTAATCAGATAAACAGGATTTTAACCAATTAATGAGCATTTTTGATTGTTTCATATAAAACTGCCCTTTAACCTATAAGTGTGTGCATGGAGGATCAATAAAACCTAAAACTGCAACGGATATTCAAGGAACTGATTGTATTGTTTTGAAATGCATTTTGTCTGCAGATCATATGCCGTACAGCTGGGTGGTGTTGTTTCGGATGATGCTGAGGACTGTGGCTTCATCTTCCCCCTTCAGCCAGCTCAGCTCGTGCAGAGTATGGATACCCATTCCAGGGTGTGAAAACCGGCAGATGTTCTTACTGACCTGTTAGAAAGTGAAATACCAAATTATTGATAACATTTCATTCAAAACAACACCTGTAACACAACTTACCAGTAAAAATAAAGCAAAGTTTGAGATTTTTAACATCTTAGGTCAAACATGCCTGTCTTGGCAGGAAGTACGGTGCGTCCGTCTCCAAGACGATGCGGTTGAGAGGAATCTTGCGAACGGCATTTCGAGCCTCGGTGGCGCTGCTGTAGGTGATTAGAGCGGTGAAGCCCACATATAAGTTGGGGAACTCTGTCAGGAAGGGCTCGATCACCGAGTAACTGTTGGTGAAGCAGTGCCTGAAAACCACACGAGCATCACAAATTACAAATGAAGATAAACACCCTAGCAAATGCTCTAGCAAATTTGTTAGAGCATTTGTTAACATGGATGATATTATGTCCGTTGTTGAACCACAAGTGAAAATGACCACATCATCTGCATACATTTGAATATTAATATCAGAACAAATATCCAGGAGGTCATTTATGTATTGAGCAAATAATAAATGCTCAAAGACTGACCCCTGTGGGACACCCACAGAACAGCTCAGGTAAAGTGACTTGATTTGATTTGCATACATTGTTGCACAAATGAGACAATTTCTCCAAGAAAATGTGCTTTTGGAATTTGAAAGAACAAACCCTAGACATACAAATCCAATGATAGCATGATGATGTGGTCTTCTAGTTAACAAAACAAATTGTTTAATTGAAAGGCAGATATTAACGGTAATTGGAGAAGAACAAAATATCTGGTTGATAAAATGTAACAGATTTGGAAAAAAATGAAAATTCCTAAAAATAAAAGGTATAAATGTTTGTCCCACACTCACCTGTGGATTTTGTACTCTCTGGGAACACACTTCTTCATGATAGCCAGGAGGTCATCATCTGCATCCCTGCAGTGGATCACCAGAGGTTTCTGCATGCCCACAGCCAGGTGTAGCTGACGTTCAAACACCTTATGACGAAAAGTAAAGACAAAAGCACCATGGTAAACCTTTCTTCTCACTCTACCACTGTTTGAATCCTTTTAATTTGGAATATTAGTTTCTGGAGAGCTCTGGTTGTTGAAGATGATGCGAATTAGAGCTTACCTGTTTCTGCTTTGAAGCGTCTGTGGAGTTTTTGTGAGAGTAGTCCAGCCCCATTTCACCAAATGCCACAGCTTTTGGGTGTCTCATTGCATTCAGTATATTGTGCTCCTGAATTTTTGAGTAATTGTTGGCAAAATGAGGGTGGCAGCCAAATGCCCCCCAGACCATGTCTTCACCTAGCAAACCTTCCCACAGGCCCTCCTTCACCATCAGCCTAGGGTTGCAAAAGTCTGTGATACAGCCTCGAAACTCCGGACTGAAGCTCGTCCTGTAGAGCTGTCGAAAGTTGCCGAATGTGCCTCTGAAGCCAAGCTTACCATAGAGCATGTCTAGATGGCAATGTGTATCGATGAAACCAGCACGACTGGTACAGTCGGGGTAACTGGTCCACAAAGGTTCAGCACCCAGGGACAATCTTCTTGTAGGAGCAGACCTGGAAGTTAAGGAGTGAGGGGAGCAACGCATGGAGGAGGAGAACCCCTCACTCTGCCTAGGTGGTGCCAAAGTATTTAAAGAAGAGCATGATCCTCTTCTGTTTGAGAGTAAAGGCAGAGAAAACGGATCCAGTGAATTGGCCATGAAGGATGAGGGGATGTTCTGAGTCTTGGCTTGGCTAGTGTTCAAAGAAGACCTGCTTGGTGGGTTGGGCTGCTTGAATGAGACAAAAAACGTCCTCTGCGATGGTGAGAAAGGCTGCTCGTCATCCTCTGCAACTGCCTGACTTGGCTCAGAAGCTTCAGTTGGGGACAAAGCAGGGACCGATGTTGATGTTGTAGCTTCTTGGGCAGTCTGGAGAAGCAGGTTCTTTTGGCAAAACATGAAACTAGGGAAAGAATCTGGAATATACTCCAGCAAAGGGGCGGGTGAGTCACAGTCCTCAACTTCTGGATAACTTTCTGGAGTCAATAACTTCCCGTTGGCGGTGGTCTCAACATAAATGGGGTCCTGTAGGAAACAAAAACAGCAAAGTAATGCCTTTTGTTTTTTCTGTTGCATACTTTATTACTCAACTCTCAAATGGTTGCTCTTTTGAAAAACAAACGTTCCAAGAAAACTGATTCTTACCAACCAATGTCTACTTACACTTTCTTTTGTTTTTGGCTCAAAGATGTTATCTTTGGATTGTGTGTCCACAAACACCGGCACTGGAGAACTGTGATCCTCTTTTAGAGGGACAATATCTTCAAATTCTTCCAGGTCGCTTGAAAAGTAGCAGGTTTTCAAAACTGTTCTGTCAAGAGACGATGGACTGGGTTCTTCAGGCTCAACAGGAGAGGATACAGAGGGCTTAGAGTCACTCTCAATGTCCGTCCTGAGTCTTTTAGTTGTGCTGAGATCCTTTTTTGTATTGCCAATGGCTGCCAATAATGCCATCTTGCAGATAGCCCTCGATCCCTCCTCAGGCGTCCTGTCCTTTTTTTTCAGGATGAAAGAGTGAGACGAAGGTTTTAAAACTTCCTGACTTTTTGGGGACTCCAGGTGCTTGGGTGATTTGTTTGTAGGTGAATCCTGTGACAAACACAGATAACGCTAAGACTGTAGCTAAGGCAAAATTTAACAGTAGTATAAAAATGCTTATCAGAAAAGTAAAGACTTACCATTTGTGTTCTAAAATCTTCAGAGAGCTTCCTCAACTTGAATTTGCCAGCAGATGGCACACTTTCACCAGAGAACTCTAATTTTCTCTTAGGAGTATCCAGAGTGAGTGATCCAAAACACTCTGATCCTGGAGAGTCGGTGGGGGGAACTGTAGTAGATTTCTTATTGGGGGTTTTGCAGGAAGAAGATGTGCTTGAGCCCACACCTCTCCTCTGAGCAGGTGTTGAACTGAAGACGGTATTCAGCCAGTTAAATTTCACCTTCTTTCTGTTTCTATCCATGTTTGGCCCTTAATAGAACATAAATGAGAAAATCTGTGTGATCACCTGGTGGGAATATGCAAAATAAAAAATATATTATTATTGGGTCACTGGTCAATTATTCACGGCTGTGTCGAATCTGCTCATGGTTTCAATAACTGTTAATAGTAAACACTTCAAACTGGCTTTTAACAAATTTTTATGACCTAAATTTAAAACAAATGTTACTTTAATAGCACAATGTTTTTATAATATTAACCAGTTTGATCTTAGTAAATCACAGAGCTTTGTTTTACGGATTTGAAAATGCTGACATGCAATAAAATCCACCTGTTTGCTAGTTAGCATCTTAAAGTTTTGGCTAGCTTAGCTACCAACTTTTGACGGTTTTTACACAACAAATTATTTATTACAATCCGTGTTGTGATTTTGTCATTACACCAAATGATTATATGTGTATTCTATATTGAAAAAAGTCAAGTTTTAACAAATATTTAAAGATGAATGTTAAATTACCTTTTCTTCTGAGTTATAGCAGAAGAAATTAACCAAAGTGGAAGGGCGCGAACGCAATCCGCTAGAAACAAGATAACCTAAAATGTTTAAAGAAAGCCACGTTATAGAATTATCTAATTACCGTGTCGACTGAAAATGTTTTATTTTAGGCGAAACCCTAGATGGCGTCCGAGTGAAAGGTGGTTCACGGTTGAAACGTGACGATGCTACTAGATCTCGCGAGAATTTCTCCAACAGCGTAGTCGTTGGGTTTTTTTCTTACAACAGGCTGTCCATGTGAGAGGCGTTAGCTAAAGATTACTAAAAAAAAAATAAACACACACACCAGCCCATTCGTGATACTAAATACAAGTTTTATTACACTGAAATATATTTTTATTAGTTTCCATGAACAGGAAATCCTTTTCAAATATGCCTTTATAACTGTACAATGTTTATCTGCACACTATAAATAAACAAAACACATACATAAATTTAGTTGTCTATTGAAACAAAAATGCACAAACAAAATAATTCAGCTAAAATTTCTATTTGAAAATAACATTGAAAGTGGAAAAACTTTTCTGTTTTTTACGTGTATTTACATTATATTTTCTAATGCATAAAATTGTTCCACTTGAAAATATAGCTACAGCAAAATGTGATAGTTATACATTATAAATGTATTTCATTAAAAATTCACCTCATTTTCCTTTGATGTTTCCAAAGAAATAACAAAGGTGTGAGCAAAGCCTGTAGTCCTGCTGCAAATGTTCAGAACAATAGGCTTAGGACAACGACTAATTAAAATGTACAAGGTCCATTTATTCATGAGACTGAATTTATTTGATTCCTAATTGCTTTTCGTACCTTAAGCATGGCAAGTTATTAAGCACAAGCTTTAAAATATGAACAAATAATGTAGATAAAGACGACCAGTGAAAATGAAAACATTATAAATTTATTGATTGAACGGAATCAAATTGATTGATTGATTGAACACGTGAAAGGCAAAATAACAGTATTTGTCTGCTTTTTGATGAGAAAAACAAAGTCAAGCCTCACCAAGTAAAAGTCATTATACACAGGTCTAATTACAAAAATCTTAAATCTTGTAAATATAATATTTTTTTAATAAAATATTTTCCAAGAGGCAGATGAATATTCACATTTACATGATTTATGATGTCTTACCAAACAACTGCAACAAATGCTGTATTTCTTATTCCCACTGAAAGATTAAATGATATGACATTGTAGTTCAGACATTTGGGTCTTAACAGGGTTTTAAATCTTCACATAATCTTGTTTTCATTATTGTAAACTTAAAAGGATACAAGGGTAAAATCAGTCCAAGCAACCTTTCTGTTACACTTTTGGTAATCCTAGAAATGTTTTATGTGCCCCCAAGGGGCATCCTTTACCTGTAAGAAAGAAAAAACACATGTCACCTGGTAAAATATAATACCATGGGGCAAAAAAGTATTTGGGAGCCACCAATTGTGCAAGTTGCCTCACTTAAAAAGAAGAGAAAGATTTGCAATTTTCATCATAGGTAAACTTCAACTGTGAGAGACAGAATGTAAAACAAATCATGAAGTCACATTGTATGAGAATTTATTTGTATAATGGTGCAGAAAATAAGTATTTGGTCAATAACAAAAGTTCACTTCAATACTTTGTTATGTAACCTTGGGGTGGCAATGACAGAGGTAAAGAATTTACTGTAGGTCTTCACCAGGTTTGCACATGCTGTAGCTGGTATTTTGGCCCATTCTTGTGATGCCGTGATGTTTTGGGTTGTCACTGGGCAACACAGACTTTCTGTACCCTCCATAGATTCTCTATTGGACTGAGGTCTGGAGACTGGCTAAGCCACTCCAGAATCCTGACACGCTTTTTTAGTAGCCACTCCTTTGTTTCCCGGACGGTGTGATTAGGATCATTGTCATGCTGGAAGATCCAGTGGTTTCAACTTCAATGGTCTCACTGGAAGGTGGTCTTTACCCAAAATCTCATGATACATGGCCTCCATTTGCCAGCAATTGTAAATTGACACCAGCTGACCAAAGATCTTTTGTAAAGATCCTAAGCCAGTATTAGGAGCAACCTGTACCTTTAAGAAGCCACGGCATCTTTTTGTTTTACTCTCATATTAGGTAAAGAAGACTAGAGGCTAACGTTAAAGCAGCATTCCACAACTTTGCAGTTATATGGTCTTTGTCGCCCTCTAGAGGCTTGCTGCGTAACATCACTGTCGTAACATTAAATCTCTCTCTGGGGCATAAGAGGCATGTTAACATTCCTAATATCAGGCAAAACAACAAAAACAAACTTTTCCACCTCCACACATTGAATAAATAGTTTTATCAGGACTGTATAACAACTTTATGCCCGACCAAACACAAGAACCCCGATGAAATCATTTATTACTTACCTAGCCATTAGCAGCACGGCTAGGTTAGAGTCCGTAGTTCATGCTGTTCTTTCTAAAAGAGCTCTCCAGCGAGGAAAAGACGGCCCAATAATAACTCTGGTCTTTGCTCTTGCTCTATCACGTTCTCCTTTTCTTTTCCTATATTCCTCTGATAAGGGATTTCTAGCTTTCTTTGGTGAATCTGCCACTGCTACAGCGAGTCTACATTATACAATTATGGCAAGCCAAAGGGATAAAAAAATGCACATCCTAAACTCGCATTTTGTCCACCAAAACGCTCGTTCAAGACGCGCGTTATACTGAACATAATGCTCGCTTTTAGAACATGCGAGTTTTTGCCCCCTTTGGCGTCAAAACACGCTTTCAGGACACACATTTTGGTAAACATAACGCGCATTTAGAATGTGCGTTATGTTCTACAGGATTTTAATACATTAGGACGTAGTGTGTTACAATAGTAACATACTCTTCAGATCATTGGCCAGTTTCCCCCATGTAGTTTTGGGCTGTTTCCTCACTATTCTCAAGATCATTTGAACCCCACGAGGTGAGATCTTGCATGGAACTCCAGGTCGAGGAAGATTGTCAGTGATCTTGTATTAATTCTGTTTTCTAATAATAGCTTCAACAGTTGATGTTGCCTCACCAAACTGCTTACCTTTTGTAGATTGGCTCATCCAGTCTTGTGCAGGTGTACAATCTTGTCATAGGTGTTTTTAGAAAGGTCTTGGCCATGGTGGAGGTTGGAGACTTACTGTTTGACAGGTGTCTTTTATACAGGTAATAAGTTCAAACAGATGCCATTAATGCAGGTAACAAGTGGAGGATAGAAGAGTTTCTTAAAGAAAAAGTAACAGGTCTGTGAGGGCCAGAAGTCTTGCTTGTTTATGCGCTAAGTACTTTTTTCTGCACCAGTATATAAATATATATTTTTTTATTTTAAAAGTGATTTCCTGGAATTTTTTTTACATTCAGTCTCTTACAGTTGAAGTGTAGCTATGATGAAAAATAAAGACATCCCTCATCTTTTTAAGTGGGACAACTGGCTGCCAAATACTTTTTTACCCACTGTACTTTCTTTTACACTACTTCAAAAGTTTTTGATATATGCAGGGTCCAGTCAGTTCTCTGGAGTAAACAAATGAAGATGTCGGTGCTCAAAATGATCCACCAAGATCAGAAAGAGGAAGGAATAATTTGTTTAGCATTTTCCTGTCTTTTAAATATGTAAAGCATGATTTAGAGAAATGTTTTTCAGCAGTAAAAGAGATTTAGGGCACAGATTTTACTTCCTGCCATCCTCATGTGGTTGAGAATGTTGCATCAGGTTGTTAAATATTGTTGATGTGCAGCAGTGGGAGTTTGGATCCATACTTACTGGTTGAGCTCTTCTTCTCAGCAAGCCAGTAGCAGAAGTTTCTTCTTGCTCGATCATGGAACACATTCCTGTACTGCGGCAAGTTCTGAGGTGCAATAACAGCTTTTGTTGTGCCTGATTAAAAAGATAACATGGAAATTCAGAGGAAAAGTGACTAAATGAAGAAATTCTGTTCCATGCAGGACTTACTAACTGCTTGCATGTTGAAAGGAACGGGATCATTCGCTGCAGGTTCAGTAAGAGGAGGTAACAGGCAGACCTTGTTGTTCAGAGCAGGCTTATTTTCATGTTTTTCACACACTAAGGCACATCATAAAGCTTAGTCACTTTTACCTTCTTTTACAAATGCAGAAAGTTCTTTTTTTTAATCACGTCCCAGAAATTTTCACAAACCTGCATCTTTCAACAGAGTAGCTGGACGGTATGTAAGATAATTTGGAACCTGGATGGAAACAACTGTGAGGCACAAATCACGCAACTTTTAGGATTTTTATCAGCTTCTGGAATAATCGGTTTACAACTCTTACCATGATTTTCATTCTGCTCCAGTGATCTGTTTGGAGGTTAGGGAACATGACCGGGTGACTTTTCGGCCAAAACGTCTTGCTAATGGGAGAAAACAGAAAATAAATAAAAAAATAAATGATGAAAGCTAGATGCTTTTTCTGAGCCAGACACAGCAAAAGCTCTCTGGGACGTACAGCTCTCTCCTGAAACGACCTGAATCCCCTGTTTTTCTCTTTGCTCCTGACTGCATGTTCCTGATAATACCACACTCGACTCAACTCATCCCACACACTTAAAGATGTGTTGTGTTTCTCGGTTGCTTAGAAACAAGCCTGGCAGTGGTGCTAGCACTGCACAAACTGGAGCCAGCTATAATTTCAGGAAGTGACAAGTGAACCTGAACGGAGCATCCTTGTGTAGTCTGAGTGTGATGTTGTACAGCACGTTCATGTCAGTGTTAATTTAGATGTTGTTCAGCAGACACAAAGGTTTCATTTATAATATAAGAAGACGTTTTTACCCTTTTTAAGAAAGAAATCTTACTGCTTTAAGTACATTTTCAAAACTATTGATATGCAGCTATTAGTAATTCTAGTGATTAACCATACAATAGATAATTAAGAATTATAAACTATAATATATTATACATTATAAATGTCTGAGTGTGAGTTAAATTTGGCCTTATGAAAATCTCTTTTATGGATCTTTTTGCATGAGATTAATTTTTTATGATTGTGGTTTGTTTGGTTTCATTTTTATGGAAAAATAAATTAAAGACAAAAATAATAAACTTCAAAAACCTTCATAAGTCAAGCCTGTAACAAATATATCTTAAAATTTATTCATCTTAAAAAATTCATGAATACAACAATGTGTAGATTAAAATCTGGATGACAGAAGAACAAACCAATCAAAAACAAAAGTTTAAGTTCTTTGGTCAAAGAGTTTCATTATAAGACAAAATATTTCCCAACTGCAGCATATACCACTCTCAAATTAATTCTAAAACTTAGCATGATGAAAATCCACCCATCTGTTTTGAGACACTAAGTATTGGGCAAACACTTTATGTTGAATTAGGGAAAAGTTTACTTCAGCAGCTCACTGGATCTGACAGACAGCAAGTCAAAGGTACAGTGTTCCTAACATTTAATCTAATTTTACAAGTTCATTTATGTATTTGCTGCTGGCAGGAGCATTTCAGTAAATTTGCAAATTTGCATGAAGCATATATGTCTGACTTCATGCCTCGTTTTCCTCCTGGTCTTGGATCCTCTCCAGCAGATGCTGCTCCACTCGCCGGTTCATGCGCTGGAGGTCTTTAGCAAAGCTGGGCTGATCTTCAAGTTCCTCGTAAAGTGTGTGTATAATGTCCAACCTTCTGTAGTCTTCTGGTCGAACCAGGCGTCGAACAACATGAAGAGCTCGAGTCTTCAGACTGTCAACTGTGAAATGTCAAACAAAATGTTAATAGGAATCGGCTGAATTATAACTAAGAATACACCTTCTTTAGTTGAGGTTTTTGAGCAAGAAATATTAAAATAAATACATTTTTAATTACATTGTTTCAAAATTAAGGTTATCTTTAGAAAACTGTATTTATTTGACAAAAGTCACCGAGTTTGTGTTGCTTTGTTTCAAAGAAATGCATTTTTACTGATGGAGAATTGATATTTTATATTTTTACTTTTTTTTCCACACAACTCTGGTCATCAACAATTTAACAATCATGGCAAAAGCAACAATATTTGTCTTTACTGAAATAAGCTATCTACAAACTGAATCAGACATTTAAACTACACTTTTCATTTGTCCTACCTGGTAAATTAATATTAACAATTACATCCCGTCCATCTTCTGGTTTAGGAACAAACAACTCTTTGCAATTGGCTCTCAAAGGCTCATCGGTGGCTGCATCTCTGAACATCCATGGATGTCCTGGGGAGGGAAAAAAACAAGAATAAAGCCTAATTATTGCCTAATCTAAAATATAAAATAATCAAATACAAACATAATTCCGGTTTCACTAAAAGTAAAAACAAGATTACACAAATGTGTAGCTAATTTCTGCATTTTGAACAGTGTTCTTACTGACAATTACACGTCTGCTCACCTACGTAGGTGGTCATTTTTAGCCTTGTTCCTGGCTGTACAACAGTATAAGTTTGAGCCACACCACGGTAATCTATCCAAAAAGGCTGTACAACACGAGGGCTGCGGTTACAAAACACGGCATTAACACGAATCTGACTGTTCAGAGAGCGAACCAGGGGAAGAGGCTGCTCTTTTTGTTGAGGCATCTGTGCCGACTAACAACAAATAAATAGTGTGAGGAGAAAAAGTCGCTCAGTGGCTAACTCGCTAGCAGCTAACTAAATACGTTCCCAGTTAATACCGTCATAAGCTTGTTAAAAATAAAAGCCAGACACATTGAACTATTCTTTGAGTGACTTTACGAGAAGTAAAATATAAACAACAAACAACTAATTCACACGTTCGCTGTGAAAAGTCTATCTACCCCTATAGCTTCTACTCCGTTCGTTTGTTTACATCCGGACTTCCGGTAAAGACACAATTGTGATTGGTTAGATACACGTCACGTGCTCTCAGGCTCAAAACATACCGAATGTAGAAAAAAATAACCCTAATAGACTCAGGTCGTTTTGTTATATTTTTGTAGTCTACACATTTCAATAGACTGTTTTTAAAAACATGCTTTTCAGATTTATTTGAAACACTTACCATTATATTTGATAGGTGATGCTACATTTGTTAGCAGAATAGAATTGAGACGAACTAATTTAGCCCCTCTGACAATATTAGCACAGTTATAATATTTTAATAGTGAAACAGCGTTACTTGTTATTAGCCTATTTGTTGCAACTATATGAACTGAAGCTCTACTTTACAAAGTTTTTTTATAATTTCTGGAAGGGTTAAGATAGGAGACAAAATGACGGAATGAGTATGTTTACAATAATCTTATTTCATATAATGATCTTATTCATTTTCACCACATGGCTGGAAAGACTGAATAATTTGGCCTCTTGTATAAGTCTGTTGTACTGTCCACATTATTAAAGCTGTATTAAAATGAAGCTGGTGTCACATGTGAGTGAAATTAGATGTAAGAACATTCAATACTACTTCACAACTCTTATTTCGAGGATTCTGCAAATATCTGACTTACAATAATGGATTTAAATAAACACTCGTCATTATAAAGAAAATAATATGAAGCTTTCAATTGGATCCCCTAAAATAAATCAATAACCAATGAAGCAGCCAGTAAAGGTTTATTTTCCTCATCATGAAGCTTCCAGATTAATCCAACTAACTATGCAGTCAGACTCCATTATTGTGTCATCAGAAGCAGAGCTGTGACATAACTGTGAACTCCGCCCAACTTCTTCATATTGAAAACTGGGAGCGCAGCAGAAGAGAGCAGAGAAGCTGAAACTATTAACCAACCTGCTGTCCTCTTCAACTTTAGATCTTGAATAAGATTTCTGAAAAACAGTTTTAAAGCTTGGAACAGACCCTAATTATTAAAAACACTCTTAAAAGTAATCATTAAGTTTTTTATGTCGGATTTCCCTATAGTTAGACTTCATTTGCTCTCATTAGAGAGTTTAGACAACACACGAGACAAAACATGCGCGCGCTGAATGACAGCGACTTGGATGCGGAGGATGTTCCGAGGGACGAGAGTCTGGCCAAGGTGGAGATCGCGCTGCTCAGCGTCATCTTCGTGACCGCAGCCATCCTCAACACCGCCCTGCTGTTGGTCCTCTGGAAGCAGCGCAAGCAGATGTCCAGAATGCGCGTCTTCGTGTTCCACCTGTGCCTGGCGGACCTGGTGGTCGCTTTTTTCCAGGTGTGCCCACAGCTCATTTGGGACATCACAGACAGGTTCGTTGGACCTGACTTGGTGTGCCGCCTTGTGAAGTACCTGCAAGTTCTGGGCATGTTCTCATCGACCTATATGATCGTGGTGATGACGGTGGACAGATATCAAGCCGTCTGCAACCCCATGGTGAAATTTCAGCGGAGGCGCGCGAGACTGAATGTCCCCGTGTGCGTGGCGTGGGGGCTTTCTCTGCTGGGCAGCTTGCCGCAGATTTTTATTTTCTCTGAGGTAGAGGTTGCACCCGGAGTCTTTGACTGCTGGGGTGAGTTCATCCAGCCGTGGGGGCTGCAGACATACATCACTTGGACCACGCTGGTCATCTTCATCCTACCTGTTGCCACAATTCTTGTTTGCCAAGTGCGCATCTGCCAAGCCATCCAGACCAACCTGAAGAAAAAGACTCATAATCAAGGAAGCGTCGGTGTCTCGCTGCCCCACAGAGCCAGCGGGGTGGCTGGCATGTCCAAAGCCAGGGTAAAGACGCTGAAGATGTCTGTGGTCATCGTGATGGCTTACATCATCTGCTGGGCGCCGTTCTTCACTGTCCAGCTGTGGTCTGTCTGGGACACAAATGCTCCAACGGAGAGTAAGTTACTGCGTAATTCAGGGTTTTCTCTATAATTAAACCAAACCATGTTTCAGGGTAATCTGAACTTTTACGCGCAAACACCTCGTGCGCTTTTACGCACAAGTAGCTTAATGGATAACTCTAACACTTCTTTTTTCTTCTGTTATTCCAGCTGCGACCTTCACCATCCTCATGTTGCTGGCCAGTCTGAATAGCTGCGCTAATCCCTGCATTTATCTCCTGTTTAGTGATCAGTTCCCAAAGGAGCTGATGACCTTTCTGTGCCGTCGGCGGCTTTCCGACCGTAAGGACTCAACTCACGACGAAGCGACGCTGGTCAGCACTCTGTATGAGCCTCAAAAATGTCTCAGAGTCAAAGTGATTCAGAAAAATCCCCATGCACGCGCGGAGCTGTGCGTAACAAGACAAGGTGGTGATGGTGGTTCATAAATGTGTCATAAATCGGTCTTTACAAGTAAACCATGCAAGAAAAGCTGCCAAAATGGAGATATGTTTTTGGACTCTTTGGAATGGATCCGATCAGACTCTATAAAGAACCAGTGGGTTTCAAATCACCAGTTAATCAAACCCTGGCTGCATATGTTTGATTCTGAATTTTACTTGGAGCTTAACTTGAATCCAAGAAGATTTCATGTTCTTTTGTGGCTGTTTTAAAAGATAATAAAAATATCAAATATTACAATTTATATAAGCTTTGAAACTGATGTCTTGGAGAGATGTCATTCAAAAATGGTGTTACAGGAATAAAATCATTGATTTAGCAAAAAACTATGACTAAACACACACCCGCTTTTGTCTCTCTCTTCTTGTACTGTGATCTTAAAAATGTAAAACTTTGTCACTTTGGTATTTTTAAAGACTCAACAGAACAAACAAGGATTAAAATGCTGTTCCCAAATGTATTGTCCCTTTATTAAAACTGGGAAAATCCCCCCAAATAAATCAGGAGCCTAAACTGACATCCACAATTTCTGCTGTCTTTTTTCTTCTCTGTATTATCCAGGTTCAGTCTGTGATGTCACACCTTATCTGTAGATCAGCAGCGTGATGAGGAATTGGAATGCAGCCATAGGCTGACAGCATGAGAAATATTTCACTCACACATGCAAAAGGACTTAGTTTTGTTGCACAACCAGGATAACAGGGTTTGATTTAACTTTTGTTTCCAGGGTAATTTTGAAGGGAAAGAAAAAAATCTGTAGACCAGATCATTAGTCCCTGCATGATGACACAGCAGTCCAAAAGGACATGTTTGTTATCTCCATGGAGGCTGGATAAATGTGATTTAATCTGAGCTATATTATTTCATATCCAAATCGTTAGTGTGGAAAAAAATAAACTAATCATCACAAGGAGAGATTATTCCAAGGATTACAGGCGAGGGTTCCAAATACTGCTTCCATCTTTGGAGAAAAGATTCAGGTGGTGGAGGACTAAAGAAACCTGTTATTTACTTGGAGAATGGAAACTTCTCATGGAAGATGGTATCAGTATAATGTTATAAAAATGGTTTGATGAAGAGGGAAGAGGATGGGTTGAGATTGAGACCAAAAGAAACACTGACTCAAAAATAAAAGGTGATGATAAAATACATTTGGGTTTAGGACTGCTCTGATGTCCCAGACGAGATTATTAATGTGATATTCTCACTCATAGTGTGGTCTTGGGTTGCTGGTGCCTAAAAAGTCAATGGTTGAGAGGTGGGGGGGGCACCCTGGACAGGACTCTAGTCCATCACAGCAGGACACCCTGATATTAAAAACACTTACATTTGTATTATGGCCCAAGAATGATGAAAATTCAGATTACTGGGAAATATTCTGAAAGTACCCCAGAGTCAGAATTGAACCTGTTACACTTACTAATGCATTTATTTTTTACTCTATATGGATTAAATTAATAATTTCAGCAAATGAGTCTGCTTCAATTCAGGAAGTTACCTGGTAGCTGAAAACTCTGCATTCAATTCCCTGCCCGGCCCTGGACATTCAGGAACCACAAATAAATCTGCATCATGAGATTTAACAACAGTTTATGTTGCATACTTTTATTTTGTTCACTTTAACTGTTTGAAAAAAACAACAAAAACATATACCATAAAATCAAATATTTTATTTTTTTATTTGTTCAGAATGATTTAGAGGTCCAAGAAAGAGGATGAAATAAAAAAATTATGAACTAAAGAGTAAAACTGATTGCTGAGTGTGTTTTGAATAAAACTTTAGCAAAATCTCAAGCTATTTTGGCTGAAATTATGGAAAAATGCATTTAAACTTTCTTCCAACCTTTTTGCATTTTTAGAGTCAGTCTGCTGAAAAAAAAATTAACGCACTCAATGTAAAATGTTAGAGGAAAAAACAACCCAAACCCTAGTTGTTCAGGGTTTGTTTTTGTATGGTGTCGTCCAGCCCAGTAGGGGGCGCTAATTGTTTCAACAGTGTTTGAACGAAAGAAGGCAAGAAGTACAAATTATTTTCCAACAGGGAAACGACGCAGTTTTTGTTTCGTTCTTTTTACTACTGCTCGTCCTTTAATGGAAAACATCTCTACACAGGACCCCCTGAAATTAAGCATCCTTGTTGTTTGCGTCTTGGCTCGTTTGACTCTCGGCCTCTGTTTGTGTTCAGAGCAACACCTCTTCACCTGAAGAAGCTCTTCCGCCCGCTCCCATGGCGGATATCGACCCTTCATAAGAGCCGAGGCTGCTGGAGAAGCTTCAGGATTTATGCAGACTCGCTATAATGGCGAGAGTCAGCATAGAAACCCGACAGAAAGTGGTGAGCCTCCGCCAGCAGGGTCTCTCCCAGGCAAAGATCTCCAAGCAGACGGGCATCTCCAGAGGTGCCGTCCAGGCTCTCCTGCAGAAACACAAAAAAACGGGCCAGGTGGAGGACCGTAAACGCAGCGGCCGGCCGCGGAAGCTGAGCGGAGCGGACGAGCAGCACATCACCTCCCTGCGGAGCCAGAAGATGTCCAGCAGCGACATCACCTCGGAGCTGGCGGTGAGCCGCGGGACTCTGGTGGACCCCTCCACCGTCCGGAGGAGTCTGGCCAGGAGTGGGCTCACCGGAAGACCCGCGGAGAAAAAACAACTGAAATGCGGTCAAAGCAGAGACAAGATAATCATCCAAGCAGAAAGAAATGGTGACAGATTAGAGGAGGAGCTCTTGGCTGACGAGGAGGTGAAAACAGACTCAGTGTCTGCAGAGGAACTCAAGGAGGAGTGTGTGGAGAAGACATGTGAAGCATGATGGGTTAGAACTTTTGACCCAGCTGGGATTATGAAACATTATGATGATTATCTCCAGCATCCAGTCACAACCACACATATGTATCTAATGGTTGATGCAGCAAAGGTGCAGAACATCCTGGAGTCAGTCAGGGCTTAAAGGTATCAGAGATGTAAACATGATGCATATGTATCATATAAACTTACATATGCATAAGATAAATGTTGCTTTTGTCCAACAAGCTGGATGCAGACAAAACATTTGCTCTGTCAAACTCCACACAGAGCTTCTGTATTTGCTCCAAACGACAACATCTCAGAGCAATAAGCCCAGAAATCCTTCATTAGTTCCCTTTTTGATAGATCCAACTAAAGGTCACAATGAAATAAATGAACAAAAATCATGTTTATCAAAAGAAAGTGACACTATGAAGTCATTACATCATCAGTTACGTGTATTTATTCTTGTTTGTAAGAACTGTCCTGGATTAAATCAGACTGCAGAAATGAGTCAGACTTTTTAGGATTGCTGAAATTTCTCATAATTAACACATTTATTCTAAATATAAATAAGGACGCCTGGTTTTGATTCACAATTACACAAAATGTCTCCTAAAATAAAATACAAGGCTCAAAGGGGTGTGAGCAGAGATGCAAAGATGGGATTTCTATTTTCTTGTCATTTAAAGGTGTTTTATTAGTTTGAGTTCTCATTAAATAAAAATATGTATCACTCAGCATTTTTAAAACCCGTTTTAAGACCTTTTAGCTTAGCCTTTAACTCTACCGGTCTTTCATTACTGGGTTTTACGTCAGTGCTGGGCTTCGCTGGTTTTACGGATTTACTCTTAATATTTCTGTTTATTGTTTTATGATGTCCTTGTTATTGTTCTCTGTCCAGCACTTTAGTGGGCACGTACATCTTGTGTAAAGTACTCTACAAATAAACTAGCATGGAATTTAATTCCTTAATGGATTTAAAAAGATAAAAATAAAAACTGGCAAATATTTAATTGAATCACCTTCAGAGAAGAGACTTTGCTGAGTAAAACGTTACAGAAGATCAAATTATGTCTTCTCCCATCTTGTGATTTTCTTTGCACCAGATCCTCCAAATATAATCGACAGTAATGACAGATAATTTGTCACTGCACACACACGTTCTCACAAACCTGCAGCTGCATTAATAACAAAGAAAGTCCACGCCGCTGAGACATAAGAAAACCTCTTCTGTCTGCAGCCTCGTTAGCTGTGTGTGACAGTCTTCATCAGTAGATGGGATCAGAGGTCAGATTAGAAAATGTAGCTGAGATGGGATTAAAATGGTGAAATACTCAGGAGTAAGAGTGTTGTACAGGATACTGGGTCAGGCTGAGTTTAAAAAGAAAAACATCTACATGAAGCAGCTTTGTTTCATTTTCAGTACATGAACATTCCCAAGGTTTTTTAAGCCTTTTAATTTTGACTTTTAAATCATTCAGGCCTTCACTCAACAGATGAACCAGTTACTTCAACATGCACTGTAGCAGGACACTTGGCCAAGAACCAGTTTGCTTCACATCCAGAGCAAAGGTTCTAGGTTCAGAAAAAAAAAGACAATTGGACGTCGCATCTCTGACAAAAACCTTTAACAGAGGAGGGAATATGAGGTTTAAACCCTCCAAATATCTACAATGCTGCCCTGAATTGGATCCCTAAATCGTTTCATAGCAGTCAGCTTCCTTAATTTCCACAAATTGGACTGAAAACAAGTGGAAAAGCAGCCTAAGCACAAAGGAAATACTCAAAGGACCTCAAGATTACAGACATTGTCAATCAGTGAGTTAAATATATAGTTTATATTTTCAGAAGATTTGATTTATTTATATAGTTTAACTGCAGTAAAGCCACTAAATACAAATAATTTCTCTGCAGGAGCAACAAAGCTGCTGCTGTTGGTACGATGGTACAGGGAATGCTTTCCTCTCAGAGATCCTCTGTCTCACACACACACCCTGCTCCATCCATGTGCGTCAGCATCAAACACCAACATCACTTCATATGCAGACACATGAAAGGAAGCACACTGGAGGACCATGCAGATGTGAAGATTAAACACCTCGAGGATGCTTCTGTCTGCTTTTAGCGCATCACATCAGGCTTTTACTGAAACACGTGTTGGGAGAAAAATAAGGCACATATAGACGCTCTCCTTTCATAAAACACTGAAGAACATCCTGGTGAGACACAAAAAATCAGACCAGTCTCTGTTTGTAACCTGCATGTTTATTTCACTCGGTGATTCACTAAATGACACAGAAAAACAAGCTAAGGCCTTCTGTGGAGCCAGGCAACTGATTTCCTCTGTGAAACATCCGTTGAATCGCTGAAAATTTAACAGCATGATGGATTCCTGGTTTGGAGAGCATGTCATTAAAAGCTGTTTAACTCAGACTTTCTGTAATATCCTCACAATCCAAAACTAAAGAACTCTGACTAAACACTTTGAAATATGATCGTTAAAAACACACAAGGCTCTGTATGTTGCTCTGACCCCATTTTGTTTAAATTTGCAAATAATTGTGAGAGGATTAAACTTCATTAAGGCTACAGATGGTAAAGGAGCTCAGAATATTTAAAGATAGCAGAAAGAGTATAAAAGCATGAGAGTGATCATTGTTTAGCCTTCTGATCCAGCAAATAGCCCGACCCATTATCCTCCTGGAGAAAACCTTATTTTGTTCTCCCAAGTCTGACAAACGAGGAAAAACACGAGCTTGTTTTGACTCTAACTACGTAAAACTAAAATGATTATCACAGAAATTTTCCCACAAAAAAAGTAGTTTGTTTTACAAACATCAGCTAGAAACAAGAACGTGTTTGTAGAGAACCATTCCCTGTTTTTACGGATGAAATGATTGATTTCTAATCGTCTCCAGTGCCACAAACAGCTTTAGGAAATATATTCTACAACAGTCATATTACACAAGAGTTGTTTCATAATATACAAACGTGTGACGGCACCTCGCTGCAAAAAGACAAATAAAAAATGAAACAATCAGCTGTGACTCTTATCATGTCTGTTTATCATCTCGTGTTCTTGGATCGTCCACATGGCCACGGCGCTGGAGCGTAGGCACCACGTTTCTAACACGCCACACGTCGCGAGCAGGATGAATGAAGAGGCTAAACGCTCCTCCGGCTCTCCGTCTTAATTAGCTGTGACCTTTTTATAAAACAGTCTGCCCCCGAGGCGCCGACGCACATCTGATCCTCGCTAGTGTGAGCAGAGATAATGCACTTTTCCTGAAGCGCATCACCAAAAACAGATTAATATCAGTTTGTTTTTGTCTGTTTAGATCAACACTAATCAGCTGTTATAATGAAATACTCTCTCCACACACTTGCATACAAAAATACATTTAATTCCACAGGGGGGTTAGTAAATAAAGTGGCTGACACGGATACTTCTCAATCAGCTGCATGCAGTCGGACTCTGCAGTGGAGGACAGGAGGCTACGAAGCACGGACCTGCTGTGTTAGTGTGAACCTGCAGCAAAAACATGTTGACAAGTAGCTGCATGCTGGGACAATAAAACACATGTTCACAGTCTGTTCAACCAGACGTCCGTTTTTCACTGGAAGAAAAAGCCTTCAAATTTAAAGAACCCATTAAAGTAGTCGTCGCATCAACCCTCAGACAGTGCCACTTAAAGGCCCCGTGACCTTTCCACTAACGTGATGGACTTACTGCCAGAGGTGACAGCTTGTGTGATGCATCGATTTCTAGAGAGTAAAGTATTTGCAGCCAGACACTGACAGGAGATCCAGACTCGGGGGAAGCTTTGGAGCGCTCTTTTTTGTGTTTTTTTTTCTTTTTTCTTTTAATGGATGTTTCAGACGTCACAGACAGAAGAGGCGAGAGCCCTCTCTGCCCTCGTCGCCCTCCACCTGTGGGATGCGGGGCAGCATGGCTGAACGGGTCAGACCCCAAAACCGAGGCGGAGACAAGTCCTTCTTGGTGGCCGTGAACTTCCAGCCCATGTGAGAGCCACAGGTTCTGCACTGAGCGATGGTCCAGGCGTATCTGGGAGGAAAGACGAGATCTGTTCAGCATGGTTTAAAACAATCCGAGTAACAAAAATGTTTCAACTACGCCTTAGATAAGGGGTCTGCAACCTGCAGCTCTTTGGACCTTCTACATTGGCTCTTAATAACTTTGACTAAAAAATCATAAAATATGTTTTTAAATATAGCTTTAATAAAAGATGCAAGTTTAAACAGCCTTTTCCTTTAAGATGCATTGAATTTCCACAACAGAATCACACTAAAAGTAAAGTAGTATTTTTGCTATTTCTATTATTATTCTATTTATGTTGTTTTTTGTTTTTTTTACATCATTTTCCACAAATTTCAACAACCCAAAGAAAAGATTTCTGACTTTAATCTCAGCTTGATTTTAATCTCAGAATTCTGACCTTTTTTTCAGAATTTTTTTTCAGTGGCCCTAATCGTCTTCCATAGGTATTTCTCAGAAATGTTTAAATTGCCTTTTTCAAAATGTTCTGTTAAAGTTGTAGCTCTAAACAGGTTTTACTTCAGTGGATCATGTTGAAACGATTTGTAAATGAGGAGAGGTTACCCTGGAAACCAGCTGTGCAGCGTGGAGGGCCTGCCGACCAGGTTTAGGTTGTTGGCTTTGTACACAGTCAGAGTTTCATGGACGTAACCGTGAGGGTTGACGTATGCAGCCATGGGGCCGTACAGAGACAAGCTGAGGAGAGAGAACGTGTCTTTACAGCTAAATCTGACTTCAGCAAAACATCAAACGCGAGCACGATGCTTTAAAACAGACAGAATGGACTCCAAAAACAAAACAGGGACGACCTAAAAAATTATTAAAATATAAATTCTTAACAGCAAGTTCAAAAAACATACAGCCAGGAACTGTTAGAAAAAAAAACTAAATTTAAATTACTTCTGGGCTCAAATACAAACTCTAAAAAAGCATTGTAATTTCAGATAATGAATAAAATCAACAGCAATCTGACATAAAGATCTAATATTATCTTGTAGAAAAAAAGTGTATTTTAGTCTCTTTAAAACCTGTAATAAATGTAACACCCTCACAGTCATTTTTAACAATATAATGATGTAGAAACTCTAGTAAAATAATATATTCTGGACTTTAGTGTCCCTTTGGTTTTTGCACCAAATGTCAAAACCAACTGAATGTGTGTAATGACGCGTTTATGTTTTTGTAAACTTTTAATTGAAAAGCCATTAGCATCATTGGTTAGAGGAAGCCTGTCTCAGAAATCACTTTACTCCCATAATCACACATTCACTCAGATTATCTGGATGACAAAAACACTATTTAGTCCCAAACATCCAGCCAGGCTCTGGATAATGTCCCCAGCCATCAGGGCTTTGTGTGTCAGCGCTGAACAAAACGTAACGGATCACAGGCGGGGACAAAATGACATTATATAAGAGCGACTGTGTTTAGAACACATTTACTCGTGACGTAGAAGCTGAATTTACACGACCCTCCAACTACTCCCAACTTTAATGTGTCTCTAATGACGTCCATTATAAACCGAAGCAGTCCTACATCCTTCTCTAGCCAGGTCCATACTCTATATGTAAATGAGCCTGTTGCTAAATCTTCTCTAATGTTACCCTATAATGCAGTTTTACATAGTTTATTACCATTACACTAATATACTGCAGGCTTTATTGCACCAAAAGCAGCTCTGACACATTTATTAAACTCGATGCAACACAAAAAAGGATCATATATCAAATCTTATCACTAAAGGAGCTGATCTGACCACATCTATCAGTGATAACATTAACAGATGTATTGGGCAAAACCACTCATACAACATAAAGTCATTATTAGTAAAAAATAAACTGTAAAGTTTAAAGAAATTTTGCTAACAAAAAAACAGGTTCTCACCTAAAGATTTCATTTTTTGTAGTGATTTCTGTGTCCTGGCACTGCTTACAGCACAGCGACGTGCACTGAGGAGAAAAAGTGTTGCGTTAACAGGATAGAAAATGTCAGATGATTTTATCGTCAAATCTGAGGAACAGTAACCTCATCCCAGACGGCAAAAACGCGCCCTGAACAGGAACATACCTGAACTAGTTTCCTGAAGGTTTGATTAAATATCAGCGTGATAAGAAAGTTTAAGAGGCTGGAAAAGGTCTGACATGAATCCTCCTGTTTACACCCGAGCCGTGAACCAATTAAAACGTATTGTCACCCCGAAACACGCTGGACCTAAAGCAGGGAGACGGCGAGCAGACGGCTTTGCTCTGTTTGGATTAAAGCGTGGCGTTTAACAAGAATGATCTTTAAAAGCTTCTTCAAACCTCGACTCAGACAGACCCCTCCTGGAACAAACGCCGGCTACTAAAACTCATTATTACCATAAACAGAATCAAACATTGTTTATATTAAATGAATAAATCCTGAACCACTGCAGCTGTGACTCGTGTGTCAGCTGGTCTGGTTGCATACGCCAAACAACATCAGAGGGAAAATCCAGGCACACTACGGCCCAGCTAGGAGACTGGGTCTCATCACAACACCAGGGAAATGACTGGTTTCTATGGTGACAGAGGGATTATAGGATATGCTGGTTTATAATTGTTAAATACCCGGTCCATGATGTCCAGTTCACAGCGAAGTCTTTGAATGGCGCTGCCGATCTTCAGCAGCTGGAGCCGCAGAGCGTCGTCGATGGGCAGACAGGCGGCCACCCGGTAGGAGAAGTCTGACAGAAACCAGGCAGAAGAGGGATGAAATAAAGAGGGAAGAGAAGGAGACAGACATGCACGAGTCTTCTGTCATTATTAACCCAACAGAGACTGACCTACAGCGTTGGTCGGGAGAGAGTCGTCCTTCAGATTCTCGTCCCATTCATGGAGCTGTTTCTTCACTCTGTTCATGAGCGACTCCTGCCAGGTGAAGCACAAAATGTTTATAAAAACTCCAAACATGGAAGACATTCATGCACGTGGACCGCAGGTGCTCACAGAGTCATAGAGCGTGTACACCCAGGGCGGCCATGGGGTCAGACTGGCACAGTGAAACTTCCTCTGGGAAAAAAACACAAACACGTAAAATGGGAGTGAATTAAAATTTTCAACCAAAACATTCACTCGAGTTTCTCAGAACTAGGTTTGCACACGTGGACGTCGCACCAACATGGAACTATTTCCTTCAGCATAAATCCTCAGGATGGCACATTAACGGGTTTTTCAAAAGTCTCCAGGAAGAACAAATGTTTTCTGCTGAGGGTCAGGATGAGTCAGGTCTGATAGCTAGAGCCCATAAAGGGGCAACCAAAATAAAATCATTTTATTCTGATTTAAACGAGATATTTCAGGTGTCGGACCTGTCGGTACGTATTCCACCAGCAACGAGTCTGTTTGCAGCTCTGAGCTCTGGGTTTGGAGGACGGGTGCATGAGGAGCCTGGACTGGGTGGACAGCTGCACGGCACAGAGCGGGTCAGGAAGGATCCGTTCAGGAAGAATCTGCACTTTGGCCTGTCTGATGCTGAAGCACACAGAAAGTTAACGATGAGTAACAGAAACAGACAAAAAGTGAGCAGAGTGGATGTTGGAAAAGCTGTTTGAAAATAAGAAGATGCTACATGTAGCAATGAGCAGGTAGGACAATAAACATTTACTGTGAAAGCGGTTTGCAAAAATATTGTTTTTACAACATTTTTGGTAAATTTCAGGCGGATATACTCTAAAATAGTTTGTGTGATAAAGAAAAGAAAGCATTAAAATTTCCAGTTAGGTGAGTGATGGCCTAAATGCTCTATATGCAAGATAAATAAACAGGAAGTCAATGAGATTATGATAATCGGTTTATGAGCATCACTAGAGAGAAATGGAAATGTACTTAGCTTCATGGGAAAAGGAAAAATCTCAAAGATTTCCTGGTGAGTGGAGGATGATCTATAGTGTAACTACAACTATGACGTAGGAAACCCTGGTCCAGCATCTGACAGTCTTTCATTTAACCAAGAAGATTAAAAATATGTTTTAAAACAGCTGATGTGACGACAAGCAGCAACCTTTAATAAAACACCACACAGATGAGTAACAGCTGCCTAAAATGAACAAAAACAAAAGCAGCAGTGTGCTTTTAAACAGGTTAAAAGACTGGAAATCAAATTATTTCACAAATCCTATCAAGCTCTCATTCTACAGATATTTGTCACAAATGTGTAGGTAATTTCATTTTGGACAGTTTGCTAATGCCCCAGTAACAAGAGTTTAGTGTTAAAAATAATTTTCCTTTTATTTGTCAGACATACTCCTTTATATTTATGTCAGCAGTTGATTGGAGGACCTACGCTACCACTAACCATAAACACCACCAGTGATGCAGCTGGAACACAGACTGCTTTTAGATAGAATACTTTTAATAAATCACATTTTATTCAAGTAAATCTGCTGCATTGATTCTTTTTACTGGATGTCCATGTCTGTTAAACTATAAAAACAACAACGCATGCCGTCATTTTTGCAGAATTAAAATGGATCACTCTTTAAACAGTTGATGTGCATTTAATGTCTACAGAAGGTTGCAGAAAGCGTTAGTCTGCCCTCTAGCTGTGACACTCAGTAATAAAATCCAAAATTTGAGCGACGTTATCAAAAATATAACAATTATTATTACACATCTTATTAAAAAAACCTTTTGAAATGATTTAATTTATTCGGTTAGACTTTTGAGCTCAGTTTCTGGACAAGCAGAAGATAGAATCCCCTGCATTAGAGAAAAGGTTCCGACTCCAACACTGGAGTCCATCTGCTTTTGTTATTCAAGGAAAAAATAGATCAGAGTCCTTGTTAAATACACCTGAGTGGACTAGATCACACATAAAAACACCAAAAACCTGCTCAGAGGTGTATTAAATCAGCATTTAAGGAGGAGATGTGTAGAGTCTTTCCTGTCACACACCTTGAAGTTGAGACGTGGAAACACATTTAACCCCTGACCTTTTATTTCTTGAATTATGAGGCGTTTGGGTTTTTGTCCTTACCCGTCAGCTTGAGTTCTTATCTCATGGACCTTAAATCTCTGCCTCCCAACAGCCTTTACTTTGACCGTTTCAATGCCATACTCCTGCTCCTCTCGGTACGCGTAAATTTCAGCCGTTGTTCCGAACTCTACCTCTGGCTCGCCTGCATCACTGTAAACATCAAAGTTGGCATTGTTACATAGACCAGTGCACCTAAACGGCATCTTTACAAATATAAAGCAGGAGTAACTTGTGCTCTATGTAAACAGTTTTAAACTAAGATGTGTAAATTAGTGGTGATCATTCCAACAAAGAAATAATTTCTCTGTAAGGATCATCAAAAAGAAAAGCGAGAGGGTTCCATCTGTGCAGACCTGTGTGCGAGCACAGCAAAGGTTCTGTCTTTCTGGATCACACTCCTCATCATGCTGACCTCCTGCGGCCTGAAGAGCTGCAGAGGTAACGTCTGGCCTGGCACCAGCATCACAGCTGTGTGAGGCAGCACGGGGATGGTCTGGCAGCTGTCGTCATCGTGGACTGTTCGACCGTGGAACTCCTCCATGTCTGAGCCCAAGTACTGTCATCAAGAGTAAACACAACAATTCCATAAAAGAAGACAGGAGCGGACCCACGTGGACGTAAATGAGGTAGTAGAGATGAATAGATTGAAGGGAGGGTAGCTGGAAGCTTACAGCATGAGATGTGGGAAGACTTGGGTCAAAGGTGATGATGTTGGGCTTTTCCGCGTCGTCACTGTCTAGGGCCTCAGTCTCCATGTCATCTTCCTCCTCTTCTTCATTCTCTGTCACAGCAAGTTTATGAAGACACTGTGAGGCTAGCTCTCTCTCTACCCTAACTGCATTATTTTCTTACTTAAAAGTCACAGTCATTAATAATTATTTGAAAAAGAAAGCGAAAGCAACTAGATAATAAATTCCTAGCAGGACCTGAGACAGTGGCGTGTGTTGGTGTTAGCATGTGGGGGAGACAGCCTTCCGCTCACACACAGAGCTCAGCTTACGTGAGCAGAATTATTACCTGGTAAAAGCTGGAGCTGGTTTCCCATGTTGTCGTTAATGTTGTCTTCACCTCCACCCCTCTCGTCAGCCATATCCTTGTGTTTACAATGCTAACTCTTCTTCTACAGTCTTCTTTACCCAGCGCTAAAATTAAACAAGCGCGCCCCCTGCTGGCGCCTCACCAACGCAACACTAGTCCACTGAAAAATCTCATAAGCCTCTGTAAAAAAATAAATCCAAACACGTTTCGTTTAAAATGTTTTAAAACGTGAGTCAACATTGTAGAACAAAATTTGATGAGGCTCAGCCTCATTAAAATTAATTTTAAACATATTTCTAGGGGGGGAAAGCTTTGTCTTACAAAATAATTGAATGCTAGACCTATAGATTTAGGATATACACAAGTGTGTTAGATTTAACCAATAAAGCTGCCCTTTCATCATTTCCTAAACAATTTGTGTTGCTTTAATTATAATACAAGGCTGGAGCAGAAATAGAAAATCCATTTATATCACTGCAAATCTTTCTGGCAAAAGAATTATAAAAATTGCAACTTGGTAGATGAAATACTCATTCTTGACAACATAATTCCAACTGAATAAGATTTATACCTAGGACCTGGTATGGATTATTGCAATTAGAGTATTTCAAAACCAATATATTTGTCTAACTTTCTTTGCCTACTTGCCAAATGCTACTGGTACAATGTGACAGATCATATTAAAGTTCATTGAAAATAAACCAGAATCATGGAAACTTCAGTGTTTGTTTATTGTTCAGAACACCACATAACAGTTGTAAACAAACAAGATGTATTATGGTCCATGAACAAGGCAGCTGCTCATTTGATGGCATTCCAACATCTTTGTCATCTTCCAGCAACAAATCCACAGTCATCCTTGATTGTAGTCTTCCTTGATGGTAGGTTCTGTTGAAGTCAGGATCTGAGTTGGTTTCACCAGCAGCAGAGGCTCCAAGTGATCCACTTCAGGTACCGTGTCAGTGGCCTGGAAAGACTTAAATGGGATCACAGCTGGCAGGGATGAGGGCTTACTTTGACCTCTGCCTCATCTTTCTCCTTTTACGCTTCAGCCTAAAAGGAGTAAAACAGCAGCTGTGAGACACATGCAGCTCATAACTGGACATTAACCTCCACTGTTGCTCTTCACATTTCAATCTCTCCATTACAAACAAATCGATCTATCAAGCTATTTATTGAAATTGTAAGTGTTAAAAGGTTAGTACATTGGGTGTAGTGCAGATTTCATGTGTAGGAGATAAACATGCTTTTTATTATTTCCTCACTCCCAATTTATTTGGTCAGTTGTAACACTGTTCATATGAGACAATGGCATTAAGACTGGACATTTTCTTTATGACTACATAAGTGTAAATGATTGATATTTTTCAGTTGCAAAAGCAAACAATTTTGACTTACTGTGCAGTCAGATTGTGTCTGAACTGCATCCAATATAATCGCCATGTAAACTTACTGAGTTGGACAAATTTAAAATATGGTCAAATGTTGTCAACATGTTCTAAAAACTCCACTCACTGTGTGTGTGGTGGATGATTGATTTAACTGCTTACCTGCGCATACGCTTCTTCCTCCACTGAAGATGAAACAAATTCAAATTAGTTATTTGTGAAATAACACAGGGTCTAAATTACTAAACAATAACAAATTACTACAGCAATGGATACACAGCGAAACAAATCCCACCAGCATGCGCTAAAGGCGGCCTTTAATGAATTTATGCAAAAGTGAAGCAGCTTAATACAGATGAGGGGTGGTTGATATGAAGTTGTTAAAGCAATAATTACTATGCCACCGTTTAAAACCAGAACCACAAATAAGCATTAACACGTGCTGCAGGAAAGCGTGGTTAATAAAAGCAAGAGGTGCTACTGGGATCTTAGCTAGCTAGAGTGAGTCGCTAGCATGAAAAAAAGCTCTAAAATACAGCTACTGCCGCTTTATCTTACCTTAGCTCTCATCGTGTGGAGAGATTTCTGTTAAAACAACAAGAATAAGTCATTAGAAACTGTAGATGGCTTGTGATATTCAAGGATTACTTTGGATTTTGTTTGCGATGAGATGTTGCTACATACCTCAAAGCGAGAAGAGCAACGGAAAGAGGATGTGACGACGAAAGAGCGCGGGTTTTATCAAGTTTAAACGTCATATTCAAGCGCCTTTTGGCGCGTCGGGAAATGTAGTCCAAAGACGGAAATAAACGTTCTGGCGATTTTATTGTGTTGGATGTTTGAGTCATGTCGCAGTAAAGATATTTAAGTCCGGAAGAGAATTATGGTGCGTTCGATTTGTCCTCGGAACTCGGAAATTCCGACTTCCGAGTAGGAAAAATCAAATAAAACGCCCCGCAAAGTCGGAACTCCCAGTCGGAAACTCGGACGTTTTTCAGAACTCCGACCTCGAAATCCAAGATGGCAGCGCCCTCGAAAACTGCTGTTTAGGTAGCTCTCAACGAACACATACGACTAATAAATAAAACTTTTAGTTTGTTCAAATTAGAAATGCAAGCGCTACATGTAACTTTTATTTCAAACACACTCTTATATGTGTGTCTTGTAAAATAAACAGACAAATCGAACGCACCAACAGTCAATCATTCGTGTTTGTTTTTTACCTATTTGACCTGATAAAAAAGTAAAAAATAAAATAAAATAAAAATAAAAAAGTTAAACTGAATAATTGGAATTCCAACTTCTCCGACTACGGAAACCAGAACGCTGTTAACTCGGGTGTGACGTCATTCCTAGTTCCGAGTTCCGACTTCCGAGGTAAATCGAACGCACCATAATGGGCCACTGAAAAGTAAAAAAAGAGAGAATTCTGCCTTTAATCTCTGAATTCTGACTTTTTTCTCAGAATTCTAACTTTAATCTCAGAATTCTGACTTTTTTCTCAGAATTCTAACTAATCTCAGAATTCTGACTTTTTTCTCAGAATTCTAACTTTAATCTCAGAATTCTGACTTTAATCTCAAAATGAAAAATTAATTTCTTTAAAGCAAAATTTAAAGTGTTGCCTTGAGAATAAACACAATGATCAGTAAAACCTAAGAAATTTCCCCCAAAATGAAAACACACCCACTAAAGTGTATGAAAACATTTTTATTTCTTTAGATGTAAAGTTCCATTCCTAAAATAGTTGGGCTGGAAAGCAACAGCTTGCTCTCCCAACATTTTTGTGGACAAATGTGATCCAACACCATCTCAGACCTCAAAATGAAACAGACATGAAATGGTCTACAACAGACTCTCCCTAGGATGTTTTCCCAAAACATTTTGTCTCCATCATTCACAAAACTAATGCAAGTTACAGGTCTGATAATAAAGTTTATTAATTGATGCATAAAGTATAATTTCAATCTTCATCACGAAAGGAAATGGCAGTCGATGTAGCAGTTTGTTCCCTAAAATCAGACTGATTTTTACCTTTTTGTGTTAATTAAAAAATATTCTCGTTTAGATGGCATAAAATCTAATGTGGTTATACCAATGCAGTTTCAACCATAAACGTCATTAATTATTCCTAAAATCCCAAGAAAACAAACTGAAAATGGTCATTTGATAACTAAGTTTTTTTTGTTGCATAATTTCATGACTACAACAAAATGACAAATTAACTCCTTACTGCATCATCATGACAAACATGTTTTTTAATGCAGTGTAAAATGAAATCGTCGTCGTCATATCCTGGGAAAAACAAGTTGAAGTGAGGATAAAACATCCAAAACAATGAAATGGTTTATCACAAATTGAAGCAAAAGAAAAATTTGATGGTCTCACAAACTAAATCTTTAAACTATTAGAACCCACAATGGTCTCCATAAAGTCAAATAATTTAAAGACCTTCATCAATGGTTACAGGAACCCAAATTTCTTCTTTCAAACATATCAGCAATAAACAATTCAAGCTGCCGATATATTTTTCAGTAAAACAATAAAAATAAACTACAAATGAACCAATACCTTTAAAAAACATTCCTTAGCAAATGTTGGTAAGAAAAGCCCACCATTTACAGTGGAACTTCATATTAATGCAGTAAAGGGTTAACATCAGTGTAAAATTGCCAATTAAATTGATGCTGATGTTTCTTTTTTTACTAATTTATCAGTCTGTCAAGTCAAATCTATATTATCTATTTGGGCAGAGAGAGTCCAGGTGGCTCTGGTCATAGTTTCTTCCTTGTCTTTGGGGTCTTGCATGTGTGAAAAGGCAGGTTTCATTCTGCAGCCTCCGTCTCCTCAGTCGGCTGTCCAGTTGCATTTTCTGCTGTTTTTGAGGCCTAAAAGCAGAAAAAAGGGTCTAAATCAAACTAGTATGACACAAATTAGAGAGGTAAAGTAAATGACAAATCACTATAGTACAGCTTTATTTGTGTGGATACTGCTGTGCATTACTCAGATCGATAGATACCAAAAAAATAAAGGGAACACTTAAGCAACACAATGCTACTCCAAGTCAATCACACTTCTGTTATCAAATTGTCCACTTAGGAAGCAACACTGATTGACAATCGATTTCACCTGCTGTTGTGCAAATGGAATAGACAACAGGTCGAAATTATAGGCAGGTAGCAAGACATCCCAAATAAAAGCACCACAGACCACTTCTCAGTTCCTGCTTTCTGGCTGATGGTTTGGTCACTTTTGAATGTTGGCGGTGTTTTTACTCTAGTGGTAGCATGAGACGGAGTCTACAACCCACACAAGTGGCTCAGGTAGTGCAGCTCATCCAGGAAGATGCATCAATGCAAGCTGCGGCAAGGTTTGCTGTGTTTGTCAGCGTAGTGTCCAGAGCATGGAGGCGCTACCAGGAGACAGGCCAGTACATCAGGAGACGTGTAGGAGGCCCAGCAGCAAAGCCGCTACCTCTGCCTTTGTGCAAGGAGGAACAAGATGGGCACTGCCAGAATCCTGCAAAATGACCTCCAGCGGGCCACAAATGTGCATGTGTCTGCTCAAACGGTCAGAAACAGACTCCATAAGGGTGGTATGAGGGCCCGACGTCCACAGGTGAGGGTTGTGCTTACAGGCCAACACCATGCAGGACGTTTGACATTTGCCAGAGAACACCAAGATTGGCAAATTCCCCACTGGTGCCCTGTGCTCTTCACAGATGAAAGCAGGTTCACACTGAGAACATGACAGAGTCTGGAGACGCCGTGGAGAACGTTCTGCTGTCTGCAACATCCTCCAGCATGACCGGTTTGCCAGTGGGTCAGTAATGGTGTGGGGTAGCATTTCTTTGGGGGGCCGCACAGCCCTCCATGTGCTCACCAGAGGTAGCCTGACTGCCATTAGGCACCGAGATGAGATCCTCAGACCCCTTGTGAGACCATATGCTGGTGCGGTTGGCCCTGGGTTCCTCCTAATGCAAGACAATGCTAGACCTCATGTGGCTAGAGTGTGTCAGCAGTTCCTGCAAGATGGAGGCATTGATGCTATAGACTGGCCTGTCCACTCCCCAGACCTGAATCCAATTGAGCACATCTGGTACATCATGCCTCTCTCCATCCACCAATGCCACGTAGCACCACAGACTGTCCAGGAGTTGGTGGATGCTTTAGTCCAGGGGCTCATTTATCAACTGTACTTACGCACAGATCTGTGCGTATTTTGTGTGTACAGTGTAGGAACTAATTTATGCATTGTCTGGCATTCATCATTTTGTACTTGTGCATGAAAATGTTTCTAAATATAAGAAAACTTCAGACCATGCGTAGGAACAGCATCTAGTGGTAGAACGAGGGAACCGCAAAACCGAAGGTCTTATTCGCCCACACATGGTCCTCATCCACTAATTATTCTAAAGATTAAATTATTATTTTGGTGGGGAAAAAGCTTTGTTGCATAAATGGTGCTAAAACCTGTAAAAGACACATGTGACCAACAGTTATCTGACATTGTAGTATGGCTGATCTCTTGTTATTGGAGGATTTGGCAGCGACTCCAGAGGAGACGCGTCTTCCGTGAGCGCACTGATGCTTGCCGAGGATCTAGAGTGGCTCCTGAGCTCAGAGGAGGCTGCAGTAACATACATTTCCTAACAAGAACAAAACTAACTCTAAACAGAACATGCATTCAACTCCTTAAATGTAAACTATAAATGACAACAGAATGGAACATTCAGTTCGTTTCTCTACATTTCTTCATATTTAATTTTATATCGAACCATTATTTCTTTATTTCTGACAGGAACCTCTCCTCTGTCCTGACCGCGTTTACAATAATAAAATTACAACCTCTGCAACTAGTTTGTTCTTTTCTAAATTGGCAGCCAGTGCCTCGCTCTTGCTGTCAATAAAGTTTTTCTTTTTTTTTTTCAGAAAAAACCCAGGGAATCCCCTCATGAGCTGCACATAGGGTGACCAAATATGGTTAATTGAGGGCGTTTCTGTATGCAAATGGCGGTGAACGGACACAAGCACCTGGATACACACAGGTGGAATTAATCATCAGACTATTGCGGAGGAACATGAGTACGAGAGGCCACCATGTGTTTCATAAATCAGGATTTTAGTCATTCACACGAACATTCTAAATTTCGTTCATAGGAAGGAATATAGGAATATTTCTATGAATGTTTGATGAATGAGGGCCCAGGTCTGGGAGGAGATCCCTCAGGAGACCATCCGCCACCTTATCAGGAGCATGCCCAGGTGTTGTAGGGATGTCATACAGACACGTGGAGGCCACACACACACTACTGAGTCTCACGTTGACTTGTTTTAAGGACATTACATCAAAGTTGGATCAGCCTGTAGTGTGTTTTCCACTTTGATTTTGAGTGCGACTCCAAATCCAGACCTCCATGGGTTGATAAATCTGATTTTCATTGATAATTTTTGTGTGATTCTGTTGTCAGCACATTCAACTATGTAAAGAACAAAGTATTTAATAAGAATATTTCATTCATTCAGATCTACGATGTCTTATTTTTGTGTTACCTTTATTTTCTTGAGCTATATAGATATATATGCTTACCTTCTTTTTCTTCTTCTTCTGTGTTTTACGGCTTGCGGAGCTCTGTAGTAAAGCCTAGTAGAGGCGGGAAATGTTTAATACAAATTGCTTTTCAATAGGTGAAGCTTTTTTCCTCCCAGACAAATTTACTGTACCTTTAGTTCTGGATCCTGAACTTCATGCTCTGACTTGTAGAAATCTGGATCGAAGAGACCATTTGTGATTCTATGAGGCCCGTTGGCCATCAGCAGCACTGTGAACTTAAACTGTGCAACAAACTCCCCTAAAAAGCATTGAAAGAATAATGAGTGACAATTAAAAACATTAAAAATGATTAAACCGTGTTTAACAGAAGAGCAAAACACTCACCCTCTTTCTCATGCAGCACACTGAAGGGCTGCAGCAGTTCATGTTTGGCACACTCTACCACTCCAAGACGGGCTTTGGCCTCATCCTCAAAGGCCCTGAAAGAAGAGGAACATTCAAAATTTACTTTTAATTGGAGTATATTAATATTAACCTTTCAGTCAGTTTCAAATATCAACAGAGCGTTGGTAAAAAATAAATAAATAAAATGTAAGTGTTGTATTCCGACCTAAGAGTGAAGGGCATGGCATCAAAGCGTCGCTCCACTTCACTGAAGAAAGTACGTGAGGTCTTCATCTTCAAACCATACTGTTTACTGGGGTCCCGCTTATAAATTGTGGTCCTCAGACCCGAATCTCTGGCCTAAAGGTAGACAGGACACTTAAAGTTTCCCATGTGAGCCAGATGATTGCATTTGTAATGAAGAGAACAAACAAGACACAAACCTTTCCTTCACCAGTGCTAATCAAGACGTCCACAGCGTATACTTCATGCACCTCAAACTCTGCCTTCTCGTGGTCCTTCCTGCAAAAATTAATACAAATCAGAAAATTAAATTTCTACAGTTTTCTAAAATGTAATATCTTACAAACCCGATGTTCTACAAAAATGCCAAGTTTTCCATGCTAATTAGATTTTAACTTATTTGATTCTGTAAAAGCAATGAGAAAGTCCCCACATGCTTATGAACGTTGGGAGGAGAGGCACGTTTACTCCTGTCTCACATTCATCTTTAAGTTACTTTTTAAATGATTCTGAGAACACACAATTCCAGTTTTGCTCAATAAAGTTTGTTTTCAGTCATCCAACAGAATGTAGTTGGCCACTGGCTGGTTGTCCCCTTCATGTGTAGGAGACAGATTTAAAGAGGTTTGAGCTTTACGCACTGAAATTTCTTCAAACTCTGCAAGTTTTAAAGGAGACATAAGACTTTTAAAAGTTTTAATAGTGCTATGATCTATACAAAACATGTTTATGACGTTCTTCTAATCTTTTTTAAGTCCCTCTCACATGAAGCAATTTCCGCAGGTTTATTATTGACATTTTCAGTACTTTCCAGAATGAGTCGTTTCAGCGCTTTAGGAGGGGGCGATAAAAGATTTTACTTTTTTGGAACAAAACAAAACACATGATTATTAATGAGCAAAATTAAATGCTACTGTGTTGTTTAGTAGTTTAAGAACTACAAAAGATGAGGAGAGATGACAGAGAGAGAGCGTGGTGTAGTGTTGTCACGGTACCAGAATTTCAGTATTCGGTACCGGTACCAGTGAAAATCCACGGTTCTCGGTACCAATTTCGGTACCAAACAAAAATTTAATTTAGACTAAATTTACCAATAAAAACATAAATTTTCCTGTAAAGTGCTTTGAGATGACATCTTTGTGAATCAGTGCTGTATATTAGAAAAATGAACTGAGTTACTATTGTACTACTATCATAACATGTTTTTAATGCACTTTTATTTAATCAAAATGTGTTTTTGTTCATATATTTTTGTAAACCTGCCAGTTATCCAGACTAGAACCTCTAGTTAGAACAGCTGTTTTGACAAACTGAGCCATACATTGTTGTTCATCTTTTGGAAACACATTACAATCATTAAAAAAAGAAAAACTCCGGTCTGTGAGCAGTCAACGCCTTTATGTCATCCTGTTTGTTTGTTTGTTAGCCTAATTAAACATATAGGAGATTTAAATAGTTAATAAAGACGATGGTGTATTCACACCCCACTATGTAGTACTGATTCTGACACACATGCAAAGTTTTTGAAAGCGACTAGTCTGAACGGTCATGTCGCATTAAATCCGCCTCCTACGTCACTGATCAGCGGAGGTGAGCGTCGTGTCAGGACGTTCCTGATGACAAGCGCTGACAGAGGGATTCAGGGGTCTGTGGGACATCCTGTCAAGTTTTGGAATTTAAAATAGAAGAAAGCATGAGAACGGGAGGTGCTGCTGGAGCGAAGCGTCTCTCCTGTCGGTCTCCGTGACAGCGGGGCGGGGGGGTCTCCGTGAATGAACTTTATTTACCACATCAGCTGGTCCACCGCTCGCCGTCACTCTGCGTTCTGCGGTGTTGCTTTAGAAGCGACTGCACGCGCCCAGTGAATGCGCGAATCATGCGCATCAAGGATCCGGGTTTAGACGGGTCCTCGGTACTACCGGTACCTACGAAATCTTGGAACCGTGACGTTTACATTTTTGTAGTACCGGGTTAGTACCGAAGACCCGGTTCTTTTGACAACACTAGCGTGGTGGATGGTGTTCGTTACAGGAGTCGTGATCTGACAGCACCCACTAAAGCCAACAATACTGTGAGCCTGATTTTAATAAATACCTCCATGTTTATATTTCAGTATTTACATTGAGAAGCTAAGAATATGACTGAGTAGGATAGTCTTAAAGAAAACTGCGTAGTGACCCTGTCCTGAGCTCAAACATACCTTTGCTGGTCTGTCGGGTTCTGGATAATGGTCTTTTCTCCATCAATGACATGCTGCTTTAACTGATGAGACAGCATTCCTGTAAAACACAAAAACAGAAACAATAAATGTCAAGCATGAGTGAATGAACAGGTCTCCTGTGTCTCCATAAGTGGTGCTGTGATGAACTGGCGACCTGTCCACCTCTCGCCCAGTGACGGCTGAAGCTAGGCACCAGCTCACCACAACCCACTCAGGACTAGGCAGTTCAGAAAATAAGTAAACGAATCCCAGCTGTTAAACTACAGTCATGAAAACATCCTCCCACAGGGTATGAATCATCCTCTCTCAATTATATGATAAAATCTAAAGAAGCAGCAGACTGAAAATCTACATCCATTTAACAGAAAACTCACCCTCAATAGGTGAGCATTTGAACGAATGTGCAATCTTGTTCCAGGCTTCTGTCAGTTGAGTGTTCTGAAAGACAGAAATATTAATAAATTTCAGTGTAGTGTTGTCACGGTACCAGAATTTCAGTATTCGGTACCGGTACCAGTGAAAATCCACGGTTCTCGGTACCAATTTCGGTACCAAACAAAAATTTAATTTAGACTAAATTTACCAATAAAAACATTAATTTTCCTGTAAAGTGCTTTGAGATTACATCTTTTGTGAATCAGTGCTGTATATAAGATAAATGAACTGAATTACTATTGTATTACTATCATAACATGTTTTTAATGCACTTTTATTTAATCAAAATGTGTTTTTGTTCATATATTTTTTGTAAACCTGCTAGTTATCCAGACTAGAACCTCTAGTTAGAACAGCTTTATTGACAAACTGATTTTAAGGACATAAACACTGACTGAGCCATACATTGTTGTTCATCTTTAGGATACACATTACAATCATTAAAAAAAGAAAAACTCCGGTCTGTGAGCAGTCAACGCCTTTATGTCATCCTGTTTGTTACCCTAATTAAACGTATAGGAGATTTAAATAGTTAATAAAGACGATGGTGTATTCACACCACACTCTAGAGATGCACCGATCAGGATTTTGAGGGCCGATCACCGATCACCAAAAGCAGTATCTGCCGATCCCGATATTACCGATCACAGCGTCAAATCCATAAATTCTTCAATATTGTTTTCTCATGTACGCAACATTGCCATTGTATTATTAGTATAAAAAGTAGGAGATGAGAAAGTATCATTGACCACTGTTTTATTGCAGGCTGAGGCCATGTGCAATATTTAACACTCTACAGACTCTCTTAGAGACAACTTAGACTCAGCTTAAGTGTAGCTTAAATAGTGCATGAAAGCAAAAAAACATCGAATTTGTGTGTTGTGAGATTTTTTTATTATTAAATTATTATTATTATTATTATTATCATCATCATCATCATCACCACCATCATAACTGTTGCCGTAATGATATAAGAGTAATGTTATGTGTTAGTTTTATTTTGAAGGGCAGTTCAGCTGCTAGAAAATGTTGCCGTTTCCGGTTCCAGGTCAGCGGCTGTTATGTTATGCTAAGAAAAGCCGCCCAGTTGTGAACTGTTCTGTGGATAAATGGAGAAGTTGTAGCCGTGGGTTACGGCCGACAGTAGCCTGAATAAAAGACCCCTAAACGAGTGACCTGAGAGAGTCAGAGTCGTTACGTTAATAGCTTTATTTATTTATTTCTCGTGGCGGATGCTAGCGAGCAGAACCCGGCGTCGTCCACCACAGAGAAAGGTTGCTCGTCCACATGATGACTAATTACTTTTCAGGTTACACCCCCGTCAATGTGTGTGCGTGACTCCACAGTCAAGCTGACGGAGAAGTATAAATTAGGCTTTAGTTAACTATTTTTCAGACGGTCACGCTCACACAGATGAGTGGTTAGTGCAGCTGTGTGTGTCTGACTGCTGCCGCTCCTACTTCGAGTGTCTTTTCATTTCTACAGGGAGACGTGAAATCTCACCTCACTCACCCAGAGTTTGCTCTTTCAAAGTCTTATTAAATTCGCTGTGTTAACGCATTTTGAAGAGCTTCCCCCGCTCGTTTACATCACTCTCACAGAGTAAAAGTTAGTTTTAGATATTTGCCGCTGTGCGCATGCGGGCGAGGGAGGCGTGATGCTGCAGCTACACACAGGTTCTCTGTCGGCCGCAAAATATGAGTGACAGGTGATCGGCTGGTATGATCGGCTCTGAAAGGCTCTGAAAGGAGTTGCCGATCACGTGTTTTTTCACCAATATCGGCCGATTACGAGCAGTTACCGATCAATCGGTGCATCCCTACCACACTCTAGTACTGATTCTGACACACATGCGAAGTTTTTGAAAGCGACTAGTCTGAACGGTCATGTCGCATTAAATCCGCCTCCTACGTCACTGATCAGCGGAGGTGAGCGTCGTGTCAGGACGTTCCTGATGACAAGCGCTGACAGAGGAATTCAGGGGTCTGTCTGGACATCCTGTCAAGTTTTGGAATTAAAAATACAAGAAAGCAGGAGAACGGGAGGTGCTGCTGGAGCGAAGCGTCTCTCCTGTCGGTCTCCGTGACAGCGGGGCGGGAGGGTCTCCGTCGGGGCGGGGGTTCTCCGTGAAAGCGGGGCGGGGGTCTCCGTCGGGGCGGGGTGTCTCCGTGAATGAACTTTATTTATCACATCAGCTGGTCCACCGCTCGCCGTCACTCTGCGTTCTGCGGTGAAGCGACTGCACGCGCCCAGTGAATGCGCGAATCATGCGCATCAAGGATCCGGGTTTAGACGGGTCCTCGGTACTACCGGTACCTACGAAATCTTGGAACCGTGACGTTTACATTTTTGTAGTACCGGGTTAGTACCGAAGACCCGGTTCTTTTGACAACACTATTTCAGTGTTTACATTAATATAAAATGTAACATAATAAATAATAAATTACCTGGTTACCAGGTTTCACGAGACGTAAAGCTGCTTCTGCACACAAATGGGCTGCTTTGATGACGTCAGCCTTCCGGCCTGTGATGGGGTTTTCCTGTAGAAATAAAGGTTTTTCAACACGCTCACAAGGGTACGTAAAAAATCAGACAAAAGAAGACATAAAAAAACAAAGTTCTTACCTTACTGGCTCCCACGACAAAGCTATGAGCAACGTTAGCAATGAAGCCATCAACGTGAACCCCAAGATCTCTGCAGAAAATAAGACGAGTGAGAGGAAACAAGGTTTCACAATTTTGTTAAGTTCACCGAAGCTACCAACACATACAGAGATAACAATCAGTCCAATCAAGAAGTGAGGAGACTTCATTCATGTTTATTCTGCTTTTACCCAAAGCGTCTTAGAGCTTTATGTGCATGTTTGGTTAAAACCAGAGTACCTGGAGAAAAAACACGCATGCATGAGGAGAACATGCTAACTCCACGCAGAAAGGTCGCAGCTGCGAATTGAACCTGCGTCCTTCTTGCTGCGACGTAATAGTGCTATGTACTGCATCACCATGCAGCCAATAGGAACTTCATTAGAAAAGATGATACTGCATCACTCATTTGCCACACAGGACACGACAAAACACTCCACAAAAAGGACGACACACTGAACACAGACTGAAGACACACAAGGGGGAAGGACAGGCAACATTGATGCTGAACGTGGTGCCTACATTTTAACCAGATCCCCATCTTTTAGTGTGTAGTCTGGGTCACTCTTCAGAGGAGAGAAGTGGCAAACACAGTTATTGACTGAGACGCTGGTGGGAAAGGCAATGCCTAGAAGAGGAAGAAGAGAACCACCAAGTCTTCATTTGAAAATCACCCACAAATTAAAATAATAGAACTCCAAAAAGGAATGACGAAAGCAACTCTTGTACTGTCAGAATTTTTAACTATTTTGACAGTTTTTAAAAACACCTGATCAGGATAATCCAATATCTGTGAGATAAGTTTAAAAGCATTTACTCCTCCAGCTGGGTCCACCTCAACTTATTTAAATAAGTTACTGACAATTAGCTCTTTATGCCTTACCTTTCTTCATCTCCTTCTCCTTCTTGAAGACTTTTCCAGTCTCAGCCATGATATAGGTGTCTCCCACCTCACACAGGCTGAGCACAGAAACCCCGGGTTTCGCCGCTTCAATGACCCGACGAAGGGCCTCTGGGATGGGACAAAAGGCACGAGGCAAGATGTCGATGATTAACATGGTTTTGATTACATGACCCGTGCATTTTGAGTTGTCAAAATACTGACTCACAAATAACAACTTGATTTCATATTCTGTGTGTGACAGTAAACAGCGGGCGTGTAATGGTAAAGAAGCTGAAACTAAATCTAGGATGCATACACCCAAAGCCTTGTGTTATTGTTTATAATCCCAGAGGGATTGCTTTGTTTGTGAATTACCTGCAGGTACACTACAGACAGACAATGAAAGCTCAGGTGTGAAACACACAGTCCAAGTCTGTTCAACATTATAGGACATATTTTGAGTTTAAAAACAACATCCCCATATTTTGGAGAAAAGGTTTGTGTTTGTATATGTTACACAGTCATGTATTTGGTCTCAGCACTCCTCTGCTAACTTGATTTTGTTTGCTATGCTGATGTTTCACAAGAACGAGTTATGGGTTGAAATAGAAATGTCTACACTAAATTATTATTTTAAAACTTTCCCAGCCCCTTACATAACTGAACAGTGGCACAAAAAGCGTGCTTTGAGATGAAACATGAAATACAATGATAAAGAACCTGCTAATTAAACCAGACACCAAAACCTGAGATTTTTTATGTTTCTATTTATAAGTTTAAAGGACTTGGGTGATATATAGTTTTCCCATCAGGACTTGACATCTAAATGTCAAATTAGATTTCCTGTTATCACTCTACGTAAATAAGTTATCTGGCAACACGAAAACAAGTAAAAGTTGCTAAAATGGCTAGTGTTCGACAAATGCACATAAACCAAATATTTCAGAATAAACATGTTTTATACACTTATCAACGTCATTAAATAAACAAACAAGTGAGGGTCTTCTTTTAATATTAATTATGTTTCCCTTTTTTATCTTTAAGCTCGTTAGCGTTTGTGAACATGCAGATCACAAGCTGAGCTAGCTGGTTAGTTAGCATCAAAGCCGTTAGTTAGGACAGCAAATCCTAATAATAACCTTGAATATCAACAGCTAGCATTAGCTAAGTTAGTCAGCTAAAAGTGAAGGAGCTGCACCTGTTAGCACAGCATATGTCCGCCTCGAATATAGAAAAACCACATGGCAGCTGTTACCGCTGCTGCTGGGAAACCTACGTTAGCTGCCAGCACAACAGGCCGAAAAGGGCAAGTTGTCCCATTCAGTCTCAATCGACTACTACTTTTCCTTAACTTACGGTTAGCAATGTCACCACCCATCTTATACTTGGTGACTACCAAGTCTTCAGCTATGGTCTGTTCCTGCTCCTCGTCCGACATCTTGGCAGTGAAGTTTCAGTCGGCTATCGGGCCAGAAAGCGGCAGCTATCCGATGATCTGCTCGGCTCAAACCGCTGCCAATACACTTTGCCACCGCGCGAGCTTGCAACGGATCCATACGCCCCTCCCACTTCATCGATCACGTCAGAGCAATCCCAGCCCGCCAAAATGCGGATGTGTGGCAAGCCGAGTTACCATATAATAGTAAGAGAGGATTTTTCAAGACTGGTCTCCACATTTCATTTATTTTTGGTTTAACAAAAAAAAATCCCCTTCCACAATAAACATTATAGATATCTCAAGCATCAATGGTCCTAGGAAAAATACCGTAATACCTTCTTTCAATGTTGGATGTTTTATCTATCTATCCATCCATGCATCCATTTGTCCATCCATCCATCCATCCATCCATCCATCCATCCATCCATCCATCCATCCATCAATCCATCTATCCATGCATCTATTTGTCCATCCATCCATCCATCCATCCATCCATCTATCCATCCATCCATCCATCTATCCATGCATCTATTTGTCCATCCATCCGTCCATCCAAACATGCATCAATTTGTCTATCCATCCATCCATCCCATCCCATCCCATCCCAGTTCATTCAGTTAAAATCATTCTCCTCCAAATCATCTCCAGTCTCCTCAGGTGTTCCCCAGGGCTCTGTCCTGGGGCCTCTTCTCTTTATAATCTATATTCTCCCCCTCGGCAATATCTTCCGTAAATTTGGTATACAATTCCATTGCTATGCAGATGACACCCAGCTCTACATTTCCAGTAAGCCCAACTCTACCCTCCCACCATCCTCCCTCACCCTCTGCCTGACAGAAATTAAATACTGGTTCACTTCCAACTTTCTTAAACTTAATGATAATAAAACTGAAATTCTCTTGGTCGGTACCAAGTCCAAACTCGCCAAAATTGACAGTTTCTCTTTAACTATTGACAACACCACGGTTTCCCCCTCCCCTCAGGTTAAGAGTCTGGGTGTCATCCTCGATAGCTCTCTCTCGTTTCAGGCTCATATCAATAACATAACCCGGTCTCCATACTTTCACCTACGAAACATAAATCGTCTCCGCCCTTCCCTTACCTCTAATGCTACAGCTGTCCTAGTCAATAGTCTTGTCACTTCTCGTCTCGATTACTGCAACTCACTTCTGTATGGTCTCCCTAGCAAACTCACTCACAAACTGCAAATTGTTCAGAATTCAGCTGCACGTATCATTAGTAGAACTGACACCTTCCACCACATCACCCCGGTCCTTCAGCAGCTCCACTGGCTTCCTATTAAATTCAGATCCATCTTCAAAATTCTTTTGCTTGCATTCAAAGCTATACATAACATATCCCCACCATATATTACCAGCCTCATCACCATTGCTACCCCCTGCCGCCTACTCAGATCTTCCTCCTCCATCCATCTGGTAACTCCTTCATTCCGCCTCAGCACTATGGGGAACAGAGCTTTCAGCTGCTCTGCTCCTCGTCTCTGGAACTCCTTGCCCCCCGACATCAGGAACATTGACAACTTTCACCTTTTTAAATCCAGACTCAAAACCCACCTGTTCTTAAAGGCTTATGATTTATGATTTTATATTGATTCTGGTTATTGTGTTTTTAGCTGTTTTTAGTTGTTTCTTTCTGTAAAGTGACCTTGGGTGACCTGAAAGGCGCTTCAAATTAAATGTATTATTATTATTATTATTATTATTATTATTATTATTATTATTATTATTATTATTATTATTATTATTATTATTATTAATAAAAGTGACCAAAACATCAGCCAGAAAGCAGAGGAACTGAGAAGTGGTCTGTGGTCACCATCTGCAAAACCACTTCCTTATTAGGGATGTCCTGCTAATTGCCTATAATTTCCACCAGTTGTCTATTACATTTGCACAACAGCAGGTGAAATTGATTGCCGATAAGTGTTGCTTCCTAAGTGGACAGTTTGATTGACATTGGGCGCTGGAGTGTTTAACTGCATAATACGGACGTTTTTTTTTGTTTTGAAAATAGCGGAATGAATAATTTTTGTACCTAATTTCAAAGAGCTTTTATTTTGAAATTCCACATCAGATTTGGATGAGGATTTTTTTTACATGAACTAGAGGTGGTCCAGTAGTCATCTGTCCACATCAAAAGCTGGAATAACAGGGGAATTATTTTTAAACAATTTCTGAAAATNGCGGTGCTGTGGAGCGGGCAGCTGCTCCTGATCATAACATCAACCGGTCTGGTATAAAGGAGGGAGTGAGACAACAGCACCTCGCCGGATGATTACTCACTTTGGGTATTTTCTGCCCCGAGAGTCACTAGCCTCTTGAGCATTTCTAGTTTTATTGTTTTTGGAGACTCATGCTGTTATTCTTGTTCCTGCTTCCAGGTACCATCACCATCTCCACCTCTCCAGCCACAAAAACTCCAGACATCCCTCAACCACATCTCAACCAGCTCTGCCAGACCGTCCCGCTTTCCACTGCTCACCTGTCCCCTCCTGGACACCCTCTCGAGCCTGGCCGCTGCCTCGGACCTGACCTCCCCCTCCTGAGCTCATCACCCCTGCTGGAACCGTAAGCCCCCTCTTCTTGTTGCCATCATCCTCACTAACACACCTCTGTGTTTCAGAACTCCGCTCAAGACTGAGCCCCACGATCGCCGCCTCACTTAGACAACGCTCCCTATGTTCTTGTTTTTAAAGAAAATAAATAAATCTTAAGACTTTTTACCTTGGTTGTGTGATTGATTCTGCAAGTCTTGGGTCAGGAAATTACCACAAAACATGACAACCCATGTTTTTCAAAGCAAAATCAATGTATCTGTACTGAATTAAATGTTCGCTATTTCAACCCTGTACATTATAAGTAGTTAGATTTGGGATGAATAAACAGACTTGTAAGTTATATGGTTAATATTTATTTTTTCAAGTTGGTCTCATCTGATGAAAGCTCAGGTGTGTCAGGCAGATGTCAGCCTGTGCAGGTCTGTAGCTGGTCCATCCTCCTTCCATGTTGAGTTGATGTGTTTCTTGAATGAAATGAAAAACAAAATGAAGTGTTAAAAATACAAGTTTTACATCTCACGTAACATTTGTTTATGTCTGTCATTCAATACTTGCAAAGATATTCAGTTTTGGAAAGCAACAAACATACAATAGGGTAATCTAAAATATGAACGCAATATAATTCTCATTTAGAAAACATGGCAGAGCTAAATTACAGTCAACCACAGCATGTCAAATTATACTTTTAACTTAGTTAAAATAGTTTTGATTCTAGTCCTTGGAAATCACTGTCCTGTTAATATTCCTGTTTGACTCCATGTAATAAAATGAAACATCTAAATGGAGGAGGGAGGTCAGGTCCGAGGCAGCGGCCAGGCTCGAGAGGGTGTCCAGGAGGGGACAGGTGAGCAGTGGAAAGCGGGACAGTCTGGCAGAGCTGGTTGAGATGTGGTTGAGGGATGTCTGGAGTTTTTGTGGCTGGAGAGGTGGAGATGGTGATGGTACCTGGAAGCAGGAACAAGAATAACAGCATGAGTCTCCAAAAACAATAAAACTAGAAATGCTCAAGAGGCTAGTGACTCTCGGGGCAGAAAATACCCAAAGTGAGTAATCATCCGGCGAGGTGCTGTTGTCTCACTCCCTCCTTTATACCAGACCGGTTGATGTTATGATCAGGAGCAGCTGCCCGCTCCACAGCACCGCCCACCTGCAGTTAAGCGCTCACAAGCAGTTAGGTGGAGGCCACTAACCTCAGATCATGACATGGGTTGGCAAAAATAAAACAATTTTGTTTATTAAACTGGGAGGTAAACAGTTCAAAAGTAGATTAATAATGGAACAACCTAACAGGTAGCTTGTGTTTAAACTTGACAGCAACAGGGCATTCACAGTGATCCTCTTGTTCTCCTTCACCAGGTCAGATGATGTCCAGAACCACCTGGATAAAAAACAAACCAACAAACATGTTTACAAAGTGAAATGAGTCAAAACATTATGAGCTGGATTTTGAAGTTTGATCATTTAACAAATATGGACTTTAATCAGGTGTGAACAAAACATATGGTACTTATTCATTTGAAATTTTTAAAGCAGATGCATTCTTTAAGACTCAAAAGATTACAGTAAGCCACAAGACAACCACAGCATGTCAAATTATACTTTTAACTTATTAAAATAGTTTTTTTTNCTTGTCACTTCTCGTCTCGATTACTGCAACTCACTTCTGTATGGTCTCCCTAGCAAACTCACTCACAAACTGCAAATTGTTCAGAATTCAGCTGCACGTATCATTAGTAGAACTGACACCTTCCACCACATCACCCCGGTCCTTCAGCAGCTCCACTGGCTTCCTATTAAATTCAGATCCATCTTCAAAATTCTTTTGCTTGCATTCAAAGCTATACATAACATATCCCCACCATATATTACCAGCCTCATCACCATTGCTACCCCCTGCCGCCTACTCAGATCTTCCTCCTCCATCCATCTGGTAACTCCTTCATTCCGCCTCAGCACTATGGGGAACAGAGCTTTCAGCTGCTCTGCTCCTCGTCTCTGGAACTCCTTGCCCCCCGACATCAGGAACATTGACAACTTTCACCTTTTTAAATCCAGACTCAAAACCCACCTGTTCTTAAAGGCTTATGATTTATGATTTTATATTGATTCTGGTTATTGTGTTTTTAGTCGTTTTTAGTTGTTTCTTTCTGTAAAGTGACCTTGGGTGACCTGAAAGGCGCTTCAAATTAAATGTATTATTATTATTATTATTATCCCATCCATCAATCCATCTATCCATTCATCCATCTGGAAATAGGTCTAAATATCCCTATCTTCTATTTGGAAGGGGTCTAGACACATAGATATCATATAAACACTAGATGCCTTAACTGGGAGTCGACAGCGTCCCTACACGGCGGCCATCTTACCTCGGACAGCGTACGTTCCGTTCTCAATGGTAGCAGATGGAAGGTGAGTGAACAACTTAAACAAAAACACTCTTAACTCGATTAAAAATGAACGGATTTACAAGCCGGTTGCATTATTACAAACCTTATAGCACATAGGCTTGATAGGACATACTTTAACATTTTTAAATTAACGGGCCAAATCCGTCATATTTTACAGCCACATCTCTGGCGTTTTGAAATTCGGTTGAAAATTGAGCAAGTTAGAGTTATTTAAATAGTACATTCACCATTGACACCAATGTTACGAAAGGGGGCAGCTGTCCGAGGTAAGATGGCCGCTGCGTAGGGACGTTCGTCCAATCGACGAACAGCGCGGGTAAGGCATCTAGTGTTTATATGATATCTATGTCTAGACATATGTATCTCCCTCATGTCCACAACAGAATTTACTCTTGTCCTCTGCTCCATCCCCACAGTTAATAAAGTGGTTATTAAAGCTTACAATTGACTCTTTATTGAAGACCCATTCTCTAGTCTACACCATCCCTTTACAACCTTAACTTCTTTACATTTTTTACTTCCCCAAACCAGGAAGGAGCACACCACCTTTTATCCGGCCAAGGCTTTAGATTTGGAGGATCTGCCATCATATATACTCATTATCAGAGTTAGCACATCTTATTATGACTGAAAATTTATTTTCCCATCAATTTAGTTTTAAAACACTATTAAAATGAGTCTGTTTAATTAAGTCAATTTAATTACTCTTAATCACAAGGGGTTGTGTCGACTGTATGATAAAAACTAATGTTTGCAGTTTCTTAAGACTGTGCAATGAGCCATGACTCATGCATGGCAGGATGTCATCATGAAAGAACATAACTCAGTGCAGAAAAGCTGCAGCCCGGATTTGAACCTGCGACCTTCTCGCTGTGAGGCCACGTGCTACTATCTGTGCCTCCAAACAGCCCAATTTTTAACTCAATGTATTAATCATCAGGGTAATGAAAATAAATCTTTGTCTCATGCAGCAAACTTTAGCTCCCATTAGGTGGGGAAAAAAGCTCAGAAATGACTATTTCAAAATATTTTATTAAGTAGAAAATGTTTTTCATATAGCATTAATGTAAGAAGTTTTAAAATATACAGTTATTACCCCCCTACATGAAAAACCTTTGTTATAAAAAAACATTAAATCATTAAAAATGTAGACTAAAAAAATAGCTTGTAATCTGTTCAGTTCCGTTTTACATTTTCAGTGCTTTTATTCCTGAAATGCCCCAAAATCACAGGACATAATGTGATATGGAAGCCTATTTGTGACAAGAAAAGGGAAGACAATATCAAATAGTTTATAATGAGAAACTTTCTCAAAATACCTATTTGCTCAATATTATACAAAAAAACTTCAATAGACTGACTCTGGTGAGGCGCATCTTGTAATCACACACACTACTAATCTTTCTACCCAGGTTCATGCATACATCAGACTATTGGTACAACAATAAATGAACAAGAAACATAAAGGTATAATGCTTATTCATGACAAAAGTACATAAAATCACAATACCATGTTTGTCTGCTTTACTTAGAGTACCAACGACACAAATGTCTTTATGATGTTAGACCAAAAGTCATTAATCTGAGAAAGTTTCTCATTATTTAGATATTTTGTGTCAATTGAACACAAATAGGTTTCCATACTTTAACCACCAATATACAGTTACGTTAAAACACAACGTTTTTCAAATTTGTGTGAATATATTACAAAAGAGAAATATACACAACAATAATATAAACACCAGGGGTTAAACAGAAATAATGTACAATCATTTAAAAAAGAGAACAGAAAAAAACATAAAGTCTGCATAGTTCCTGAGGTGGAATTTATCCCTTTGAGTGAACTTTATGTTTTTCAAACCAGCTTCATTGCATGACTTCAGTGTTTCCTATATTAGGTCCTTCATCACTGGGTCCCTGGAGTGAGGTCATAATGTTCTTCATGTTGGCACCGCGTTAGGCTTCAGGAACATCCTGCTGTGCCAGTAGCCTGGATTGTCAAAAGAGCTGTCTCCACCAGCAGCAGGCTCCCCATGCCCAACTCCAGCCCGTACTCTCATATGTGTGTCAAACTCAGACGGGCGTGGCTCTGCGGCCTCCATCCCCTCCCTCTGCATGTTCTGGTAAACCACCACATCAGCAGGTGGAGGGGCAGCAAAGCTCTCCATGTCCTCATATTCTTCTGCCTCACTGCTGTCTCCCCCCTCTATCCTCTGCTCCTTCTTGTCTATCAGAGCTTGTCTCAGATTTGGCTGTTTGTTAGTGTAGTGATAGTTGCTGTCATCCACATATATGTCCTCCTCTTCCTCCTCTACCTCTTTTCTCATCCTTGGTATAATAGGAGGTGGAGGAGGGTTGTGTTCTGGAGGGCTTTCATCTCGTTCTCTCCCTCTGATGTCCATGTATTCATATTCAACCTGTTGCTCTGAATCAGACTTGTTCTTGCTCACCGTTGCGCCTCCCTTGACCTCCGCAGAGAGCGTGGTGTCACAGGAGCACATCGTTGCTTGTGAAGATACAGAGGAGGTCCTCTTTTTGTTGGTCTTCGACCAGTGGCCGTTCGACCTCATGGAAACTGGCGTTACGCACATTTGCTTGTTCATGTACTCGTATTCTTCATCATCTGGGTCATCCAGGAGGCCAGAGGAATAAGACTTCACCATCCTGACAGAAGGGAGCCGAGATGCAGACAGCAGAAGATCTGAAAGAAATCAAAATACCAGATATTATTATTATTATTATTTTACAAGCCCCAAACACAGAACATCTCATCTTGAGATGATCTCTAAAAATCTAATAAATTAAAAAAATTATTTCTAAAGGCATAATTTCCTTATTTGTCACAAAAGCTAACGAGCAAAAAACACTGTTTATGTTTTATCATGTCCTCGCTGATTTTACAATATCTGCATGGTTCAACCAGAATTATTCTGGGTTGAGAAGTCTTTGCCATTAAGTTTTTAGGGTCATAAGCTAAAACATTTGGGAACTATTGCATTAAATTATCAATATTTATTAGAGGAGAAACTGATAATCCCCTTATAGAAGTGCAGCACGAGTGTGAACATCAAAACCCATTTCACGTTAGCAGAGCCTCTTGATACTACAAAATGTGCATTTTAAGTAAATAAAAAAAACACATTTCCTGTTATTCTGAATCTTAGTTGCAAACTGCTGTGAAGCTGTGAAAAAGTCCTCATAATTAAATATTTTTTCTGAGCACTAGAGGAAAACATCCCTATCTGGGTCCTTTCTAGAAATAAAAAAATGCAACATTCAATGGAAGACAGACTCGTGTTCATCTTTATCTCATCTTTTGAGAAGTGACAGTGGGTTATATTATATATATATATTAAACTCTGGCTTTACCTCTTTCTGGGCTGCCTCCAGGAAGCACATATCCATTCTGATCTTCCTCTTCTATCTCTGGTGAGGGCGTCTCCGCCGGGCCACCTGACATGCTGTCTCTCTGTGACTCATAAGCACTGTCCTCACGCTGACGCCTCCGTTTCAGGCCCTCAGCCACAGAGAAGTCCTCATTCAAGTCCATCTCCACTGCTGCGTTGCACCCCTCTGAGCTCTCAGACACAGTGCGAGCAGAGTTCAGTCGAGAACGTGACTGCCACGAAGCCTTTGTAAGAAATCACAGAATAAATGTAATTAATAATTGATAAGATTGTGTATAATGTGGGCAGACAGTACAAAAACATTTCTTGTAGCTACCTGTCCTGTCATGTCAACACCTGGGGTCATAGGCAGGTATTCAGACCCACTTGAAGGATGTGGAACCAACTTCACCACAAAAGAAACAACGAGATGTCAGATCAAGCAGGAAGGACATAAAATATGCTTTAGGTATGTATCCTACTCTGTGATGGTCCATCCTAGAGACACGGCTCAGACTTTTGGACAGGTAATAGTGTGCTGGAGTCATGTCATCCACCTCCTCTGTCCCCTGGTCCTCCAGCTCAATATCTAAATCATCCAAGTTATCAAGCTCTGCACTCCGCTGGGCAACTTCATCATGGACCAGTTCCTGCTGGCTGCAGTCCTCCTGCCAGACCGCGGTGAGACAAAGATTGTGTTTTTCATGTTTCAAAGATAACACAACACTGATAGAGCAGAGCTCGTCTTACTCTGACCACCAGGTAGCGAGGTGGGTCTCTGGCCATTCTAGTAAATTCACCGGCCAGCTCCTTAAACGTTGGACGGACATTCTCATCAATCATCCAACCTGCAGAAAACCCAAGAAACAACAGTTTGATGATGGTGTTTCCACAGGACCTGAAGCCCAACTATAAACCTCAGAAGTCAACAGAAAAAAAGTCACTTACATTTCACCATGACCATGTAGACGTCGATGGTGCATATCTGAGGCTGGGACAAACGCTCGCCTTTTTCCAGCAGATCAGGAACCTCCTGTGGAGACATTGTTGCGTATGGCTCTGCTCCATAAGACATCATCTCCCAAACCGTCACTCCTAAAACAAAGAAGAGAACGTCAGATTGACCCAAAAACAATAAAAAAGAGGTATTTTTTAAATGAAGCAGCACATTTTCTGAACTCACCATAACTCCAGACATCACTCTGATGTGTGTATATGCGAAACAAGATGCTCTCCAAGGCCATCCACTTGATAGGTGTCTAAACATTTGACCAGAGAAGTTATTGTTGGTTTACTAAGTGAAAACAGATACGAGAGAAAAAAGTAAAAGTTGAAGACAAGCTAACCTTGACCTCTTTGTAGTAGTGCTTTTTGTCCTCAGGATAGAGCAGCTCTGGAATGCCATAATCTGAAATCTGTGCTGTGAAATGATTGTTGAGGAGCACGTTTCTGGCAGCCAGGTTCCTGTGAACAACGCTGTTATCCTCCAGGTAGTTCATACCCTGAAGTTAATGACAGCAACATGCATCAAAGAACAGACTCCACCTGTGCATGTGTGCAGATAAAAGAAGTTACATGTGTTATTCCTTTACCTTTGCGATTTGAACACACCAGTTGAGCAGCCTCTGAGGGCTGAGCTTGTGCTTGTTGCTCCTGACGTGCTCCAGCAGTGAGCCGTGATGGCTGAGTGGGCTGACGAGCTGCAGGCTTTCACCAGGACAAATACCTAAGATCTTGGCGACGTTAATGTGGTTCATGCTTCCCACTGTTACCATGAGCTGTGGGAAATACTCAGGTTTAGATTTCATAGAGGATGAGGGTAATATTACAGCTAAATCATTAAAACACTGGTGTCCCTGAAGAAAACGCAGCTCACTCGGTTAACAGTGTACAGAAACTAAGAACTGCACTGCAGTGCATGGTGGGTGAATGAGAAGTGCAATAAAAAGTACTTTGTAGAGCATGTGGCTTAAAAGATGCTAAATAAGTGTTAAAAATCCATGCAGAATCAACATTAGAGGAATGTTTTAGTTCATTTCAAGAGTGTTTTCCTGTAAAAGTTATAAACAGTTACCATCTCACCCATTTTACATACCTTCCTGAATGGCCTCTGTTTGGAGAAATAGCCTGATGAGCTAACGCTTGCGTGAGCGCAGCCAAGACCAAAGTGTTTAAAACAGATCTAATCATCAAACCTTTGTAGTAAAACCTTTACACTGCTGCCAATTTCACATTACTGACCCTGGATGCACTCAAGTGCTACATTTTGCTGATGATATTTGTGTTTAAATAATCTTAACATGTTTTGTGAATATAACTATGTAAAATAAGATTAAGGTGGGTGTAAAGGTACTGCTGTTTGCATGAACTTTATAATTTAGGAGATTTGAGCTGTTTTAAGACAGTAGCAATACGTTCTGGCTGATTTCTACTTAACTGTTAGCTCATCAGTTCTGTCAGAAGTAATCTCTAGTTCTCTAAACAGAGGCTGTTCGGTACGCTAACGACGGTGAGTAAGATAGTCATTATTTATGACTTGTACAAAAAACAAAAATAAAAACTACAGTACAAAAAAAGCCTGTGGATTCCACTATTTTACACTCTTCTTCTTCTAATGTGGTAAAACTATTTGGAAACAGCTCCAATAATCCAAATCTGATCAAGCATAGAGAACTCAATCCACAGAGGAGTCATGTTACCAAACTGGAATAAACCCACCCCAAGCCCCTGTGTGCAGCAGGCCCTGATATGTCAGAAGCATCTCAAATCCTGCTGGTTGTTTTCCTGTCACGACTGAAGGGAACTCGTGTGAAATTTTTAAAGGGATACTATGCAGATTTGGCTTGCTTTCAGCACCCTGTAGTTGTCTCCTCAGCCTTCATCAGTTTCTACAGGAACGGTTCATCACTAAATTATACAAATCAGCTGTGTTCACGATCTAAAACGTGCAGGAAGCAGACTCCAGCGCCAGGCATGTCAGCTACATTCTTTTTGCATTTGTGAAGAGTTACTATATTAACTCTAACACTAGTGTTAAGTTGTCAACTCCAGAAGAGTTGGTTTTTGACACTAAATCAGAGTTAAAGTACCAACTCTCCAAAAAGAGGTAGATTAACTCTTACTGGTGTGGACACATATAGACACTTTAAAAGTGTTTAAATCAACTCAGACAGTGTTAATTTGAGCATGCTGAATTTTCTGTGTACTGGCTCAAGAAAATTATTTTAAAATATGAAAAAGTTGCTTTTACTTTATGTTGTCTTACATCTGTGACTTGGTAGAAGTCCTGTCGACCAGTGCGATCGTGAATCGTCTTTATGGCAACAGGCAGCTTCACCGTGTCTCCCTCGGGAATCCAAATGCCCTGTGAAGCAGCGAGACGGTTTAACACATTGATTTCTGAAACTAGAACATCCCAGAGAACGACCTCACAATTAATATTACCTTATGGACAGTTCCAAACATGCCGTTACCCAGCAGCTTGATCTTACGCAGATCAGATGGTTTCAGGAACCGAGCCTGGACTTTCTCCTTGTCCTCCAAAGGTTCAAAACTCTGAAAGCACACAAATTGGAATGTTTTCTCATAACAATCTTCACAACAAGCTTAAAAACAGACGATAAAAAGTTACTTACTTCCCCACTCTCCATGTATCTCCTCATAGCTCTCTTGCGACGGATGGCGAGGCCTCGGCGGTACAGGACACTCAGCACAAAGATGGAGAACGAACAGAAGAGCACCGCGATTACTCCCAGAACAATGAACGTGGTCGATTGTCTGTTGACAGAGATAAAGAGGAGCAATACACACTCAGCATTAATTAATAATCAAAGTGCTAGAAATATAATAAATCTGTTCGAACGAGAGGATGGTTTACCCAGAAATTAATCTGGAAGGCATGGCCACACAGCCTCCTTTTCCTGAACCGGTGCACCTGAACACAGAGCATGTAAACAAACAGCTTCCAGAACAACAACAAACATGTCTCACCACCAGGCTCTGCTGGTTTCTCACCCTTGGGTGCAGTTGATGTGACACTGCTCACAGCGGCCGTGCTTATTTGGGTATTTATAGATGACTCCCTCCCCACCCATCAAACCTTCAGGACATGAGGAGACACAGTGTGGACCGTCCTGCAGGCTGGCACAGGCTACGCACTGATCTGCACTCTGAAAGGAAGAACCTAGAATTTTAAAAAGGTGGACGGCCAAGTCCAAAGTGTAGCCTGGGGGCCAATTTTGGCCCTCGGAGAGATTTTGTGCCGCCCCCAATTGCATTTCTAAAATTATGGATTTTATCTTTCCAGTAGGCTGTTCATATAGATTGAGAATTTTTATGTTCAGATTTTTACTACTGTGCTTATTTTGGACCTGATTTGAGGAGCACAAATAAAAACATGATCATAAAATAATTTTAGCATTTGGTAAATTAAAAAATTACATTGTTGTGACCTGCAAGTACTATTAAATGACATTTTTAGCTCTTGTCTTGAAAAGTTTGGAAACCCTTGATTAAATCATTTACCATGACCATTATAATACCACTAGGGGGCAGCAGTAGATAAATGCACGAGGTTGTTTTGTTTCTTTTCAAATTTTCTACAGATATATCCTTGTGGCTTTAAAAGTTGCCATAAGACTTGATAGATAACGATCTGAAAATCCTACCGGGCCTCTGCAGGTCTCCTTCCCCTCTTGGACTTTACACTGTGCGTGACAGGGCATACACTCCCTTGACTCAGTGGCAAACTCCCTCATCTCCCTGCAATCACAGCAGATAACACGGAAACTCTTGGGACGGCCACGCCACAGAAAATCACATTAGGTTGTATTTATGTGTTATGTTAGATGATGTTATTTACAAAAGACCTACCCAGTTAGGAACATGCAGTCCTCCACACACACTCCTCCCCGCCTGTATGTCTTACAGGAAACACACTGATCTGGTCCTGGACCCCAGCAGCCATCAGAGGAGCACAAAGGGTCACACACGTGGTTGTCTTTAGCTGCACACACACACACACACACACACGCACGCACACACACACACACAGCAGAATAAAGGTGCATGTCAGTGGGTGTGAATGCAAAACTCAAAGTAAACATTTGGGATTAAAATAAAAAATTAAAAGCTGTTAGAAATGAAAAGTGACCAACAAAAAGTTAGTTTTAATTTAAATAAAAGTAGCATCTACCCTGATATGCTTTCTACTGTGAGTGAAGCTGCTTGTGTTCTGATGCTGAGCTAAAAGCAGCTGAGGAGACTCATCTTCTACACACAATATGGGGGGGGGTCTAGATACTGAATAAGATCATTAAAAGTCTAGAATAGATGCAAACATTTTAAACTTGTTAGTTTACAACTCCTTTTGATTCAAATATTATAACTATTAAAACGTTTTTTATGACATTTAAGATGATCTTTTATTTTTTGAATAATTGCATAAGAGTATAACTTATAATTTCACTAAACAACAAAAGCATTCTATTCTATTCTTTCTGTGCAGTCTAAACATCATTTTAATCTAAGTTAAATGGTTTCACACAGTAAAAAGAAAGAATTTAACATTTTGAGGAGAAAAGCATAAGTGTGTAAGACACAGACGAACTACTTATTAATCTGGGACTTAACTGTAAAGATCTTAAACCTCTGCACACACTGAAATATGCTGGGAAGTTTATTTATACTTCAAGTTGAGCTTCACTGAGACGAGTCGTTTGGTAGACTGAATTCATGATCATTTATTCAAAGAATAATTTAAAAATTAATATATTATAAAAAGCTTATAAATATGGATATAACTCAAACAGCTTAAACTCATCTAACATTACTAATCCACGTGTGGTTTTGAATGTTTACATCAATAGAAAGATGCTGTTAGTGTGTAGTTAGGTTTGGTTTCTACCAGAGTTGGGTCTGGATCTGTAACGGGGTTTAATTGGCCCTCGGTCACTCACCACACTCATCTAGAGCTCTGTTGTTCCTGATTTCAGTCTGCTTGCTGCGTTTCTGCGGACGGGAGCCGCTGTGTTGGATGCGCGTCCAGTTCACCGTGTTATGGTAGCAGAGATTTTTGTTTCCTGAGATGTAGACAAGGCCGTCATTTATTTTCTGCAGAGAGTGGAGCCCCAGGGAGGTCAGAGATTCGATCTTCACCACCAGGAGTGAGTAGCCTCTGAACCGGCAGGTGAGGAGGAAAAACATCATTACACACAAGAAAACTTTATGTTTTACTTTGAAAATCATATTTAACTTTAATGCTTTATTTTGGGGTTTGGCAGTGTTCATTTTTTAGTTGTTAAAACAATATTTCTGATACATTTTTGAAAAGCAAAACATGCAACTATAAATGACAAATTTAAAAGAGACATAAAAAAACACTGACAGGATTTTCAAAGTAAAAGATTACAACAAGATACATTTTGTGGTATTTAAATTTCTGTAAGACATGACTGTTGAGAGCAATCAAGTCTAGAAATCCCAATTGATGCCAACTATTTTGCTTTGATCTTTTAAATAGAAGATCAATCTAACATCTATAACCCATTCATGAGTAGTGTCCACCACCAAAGTAATCACAACTTCCCTCAACCTAACGGCCACAGTGAGGAAAGATAAAACAAACCCTTAAAATGACAAATGTTTACCGTACCTTTTAGAATTCGATCCCCTTCAGAGATTCAAAACATCACGGGACAAGGAAACAGAGACACAAGAGACAGTTATCTTTATGACTCTGCAGGTTTGCTGCGTGCTGCGTTGCACAACACCACAAAACAAGATGGCACAGAAACAATGATGAGTGGAAAGTAAAAAAACACATCTGTTCACCTGTAAAGTGTTCTGCCTTGTATTGTGTGCAGATTGGAAAACACTGACAAGTTAGACAGGCTTTCCGGCCACGACTGGATATTTAGGTAGTCTGAAAACAGAGATTTTGTTGATTTTCATAGGCTGTAATCAGACAGGACTGTGGGAGAGGCTCACACTCACCTGAAATTTCCTGCACGGTGCTAAAAACTTTGAGTTTTTCCGGATCGAGGGCTGGGATCTTTTTGTAAGAGTCACTTTGAACAAACATAAATGGCAAAATAAAGATCTAATGCATTTAACTCAGGCAAAAAAGGCAACTTAAAGAATTATTTTCACTCACCCCTTTATTCCCGTCACCAGGAAGTCAAGACTTCCCTGGATCTTAGTGCAGTTGATGAAACTGTCGATGTTACTGGCGTCAACGGTTTCTCTGTTTGGACTTCCTGTGCCTTCACAAGCTGGAAGGAAAATGTTCAAAGTTACAGGTGTACTAAAATAATATATTGTCCTGTTTAATCAGATTTTCCAAGTCAAATAAACTGAGTGAGAGCGCCTTATCTTGTCTGAACTTTTTATAGTTTATCGGATACCTTTAGGACAGAAGCCTCCGCAGGGCTCACAACGTTTGACTCCATTTTTCTCCACCTCTGTATTATCTGCTGGGCAGCTGCTCACACATGAGCTTTCGTGCACCACAAAGTTGGCTGATGAGAAAAAAATACCCACAATGCAGCTTGTTAGAGACTTCATTAACATTTAACAACATGAGCTTTCTGAAGCGAAAACATAAAACTGCATTGACATAGGATGAATGGTGACTGTGTGTGAACTCAGAGTGTGTGTTTGTGTTTGTGTGTGGGGGGAACTCACGGGGACACTGTGACACACAGATGGATCCATACTGGTACTTGGCGTTGGGATTGGGCTCCATTTTGAATGTGTTTTTGTTGTAGATAACTGTCTGGGGACACTGGGCCACACAGGAGCCTGAGTCATTAAAATTCTTGCAAGCCTGTGAAACGTCACATATCACGTTGGTTAGAACAAGTCATGCATTTATGTTTGCTTTGTGTCTGATGCATGTTCACCACAACAAATCATGATGGTAATAGTCCAAAAAATATCCTTTTTTACACTCAAACCAAGAAACACCATTTCTGTACGATGAATGACTTCTGTCTGAATATATTATGATGGTTACATGTGACGCTCTGATGCATCTGTTTCCAGATGAGACATGGTCATCTCTCCCACTCTCTCTCTCTCTCTCTCTCTCTCTCTCTCTCTCTCTCTCTCTCTCTCTCTCTCTCTCTCTCTCTCTCTCTCTCTCTCTCTCTCTCATTAGAAACATTTAGACTCTTAATGAATAGCGGTGGGCTCATGATTAATCCCAGGGGAACACCTCTGAACACACACCAAAGGACCCAGAGGTGATCAGCATGGACGTGGGCCAAAATTGACAGGTGGTTTGAGAGTCCTTGACTAAATAGTTTTTGCAAAACTCTCACATAATCTTCCATATTTAAATCTTTAAATAAGTAAGACAACATTGTATATTAACTAGAAGATAAGGGGTTGTGCCATCAGATTGATATTCTGATTAAATTTTTACAACATAAAGAAAACTTTAACTGGTTCTAGGACATGGGTGTCCATCCCTGGTCCTCGTGGGCACTTATCCAACATGTTTTAGTTGTTTCTCTGCTTCAACTAACCTGTTTTTAACCATTGATCAACAGGCTTCTGCTGAGCTTGATGAAATATTGAACATGTGATTCACACATTGAACCAGGTGTGTTGGGGCAGGGAAATCACTAAAACATGTGGCCGTTTAGGACCAAGGCTGGAGATCCATGGTCTAGAAGAACAAAAATCCTTTTTTCCACTTTGGAGAAATAACAAAAAAACTTGGATCTTATCTTGAACCTCTTGATTTCTGTGGTTCTGTTTGCTCCTCAGTTGTCTTTGATAAAGTTATTCTGGAGTGACACAAATGTTGTTATTACTAGAAGAATAGAAGACTTCTATATTCAAATCCTAGTTTTTTTGGTAACACATTACAATAAAGGCCCCTTTATTAACGTTAGTGCATTATTAACCTTAAGGACACTTAATGGTTAACAATATTGGGAATGTTAATAAATGGTAAATTTGTTTATTAATGCTTAATAATGCACTAAGTATCGTTAATAAAGGGACCCTTATTGTAAAGTGTTAGTGCTTTTTTAGATTCTTAGACCTTTTTAAATCCTTATTTATTCAAGAGCTAGCGAAGACTTCCAACTCACAAAGCAGTCTGATTCCAGCGGTCCCATGCAGCCTCCAGCACATTCGTTGTGACAACACTCACTAGGGTTTCTACCAAAGCACCGACCGTTGCACTGAGGAGCGCACACCGTCTTTGTCACTGAAACAGAGTAAAGAGTGACACTTTTCACAAGTGGCAGTGGTGTGAAAATGAGTCAGAATAATCCTATTAAAGCTCTAGAAACATTTTGAAGGACGGTTCAGTGGCTGATGTGAATCTGAACGTACCCATGGCTTGTTTTTCAAGCATGGCTATAACAACTGCAGCTTTACTGTGCCTATTTGATTCACTGGAGTTGCAACAGAAAATGAAAGGACGGATAATAAACGTTTTGATGTCACTCACAGGTCTGACACAAGTTGTTTCCTGGTCCCCAACACGACACGTCTCCACACGCCTTGTCACAAGGCACTAGGGAACAAGTAAAATTCAGTTTTACCTGTTAACATTTAATTTTGACATTCATAATCTTGAAATATCTCAGTTGATACTCTGACAAGTGCTGTTTGCATCACTGGAAAAAAAACAGCTCAGCTGCTCCAGCTTGAATTAATTAATTAATCACAGATATGATGCACGTGCCTTCAGAATATGAACGTCTAAGCAATAATCTCATGTTGTCCCTCATAACTGGGACTCACACTTAGGACCGTTGTCTTCAATCTCGATGTGAGCTGATTCATCCTTCACTATGTCCAGCCAGTTCACCTGGGGGGCATAGCTCAGGTTCCGGTTCTGGGTGATTTTGACCCCTCCATCCAGTATCTCTGTGGGTGACACATATTTATTTAAATGAGGGAAGTAGCAATTAGCAAAGCAAGCCCAGGCAGGCCTGTGACTCATTCCGCAAAAACGTTAGCTACTCCTCGTACAAACACATTTTAATGGGTCACAGCTCATGTTAAGGTGGCAGTTGAGCAGTTGTCACATTCCTGGGACTTCACTGACAAGCAGTACCAAGGGTGTGACTTCACTGCGTGGGTGGAAAAGAGCTCAGGAGCTCTTATCTGTTCCAGCTTGGCTTCCCACTCTTTAAACACACACCGTATGCGAGCTGCATACCTGTGAGGTGTGTCAAGCCCAGTTCTTGGAGGCCATATTGACCGTCTCTCTGGTAGTTGAGCATCACTGCCAAGGCGTAGCGGTCCTCAAACAGCGTGGTGCCTCTGATGACGCGTAGGTTGTCGAGAGGGAGTCGGCTGAACTCATTGACGGCAAACAGTATGTAGCCTGTCACTTCCTTAATAGACTGTGTGAAAAATAATAATAAAAATAATAATAAGAAGAAATGTTTCCTCATGAAAAATAACTCAGCTTTGGTTCATCTACAGTCTAAATTATGATTGAGCTAATGTAATTTCTAAGATTCTTCATCTGTGATGATAGATAGATAGATAGATAGATAGATAGATAGATAGATAGATAGATAGATAGATAGATAGATAGATAGATAGATAGATAGATAGATAGATAGATAGATAGATAGATAGATGATAGATAGATAGATAGATAGATAGATAGACAGACAGACAGACAGACAGACAGACAGACAGACAGACAGACAGACAGACAGACAGACAGACAGACAGACAGATAGATAGATAGATAGATAGATAGATAGATAGATAGATAGATAGATAGATAGATAGATAGATAGATGATAGATAGATAGATAGATAGATAGATAGATAGATAGATAGATGATAGATAGATAGATGATAGATAGATAGATAGATAGATAGATAGATAGATAGATAGATAGATAGATAGATAGATAGATAGATAGATAGATAGATAGATAGATAGATAGATAGATAGATAGATAGATAGATTAATGCCTAGGGCAACTTTTAGGACAATTACCAGACTTAAATCAACATTCTTTGCAACATCACTGAAACTACATGGCACCCTGTCATTATTATATACCCAAGTGGTTGCCAAAAGTCAATAAAAGTACCGTAAACAATTCCACAAGCTTCTACTTGAGATGCAATGACTCATGGGAGTTTAAAAGGCTAGCTGCTATACAGGCCTACCTGCAGGAAGCTGAAGTCCCTGGTGTGCTCCATCATGGCAATCTCCAGGTTACCCATCACGATGACACAGCCAGTGTACATCTTCTTCGTCAACTCGTACTGCTTATCTGAGTCTCCTGTCGTGCTGAGAGAATTCTGGGTGCCGGTGCAAACAGCCACTGGAAAAGTAGAGTAATCTAATCTTAATAAGTCAGGTAATCTCTTCAGATTAAACTCACAGAAACAACTTTACATTTTCTTTACTGTCGTGTCCCCACATTTTACTACCTGAATGTGTACAGATAGGTTACGTATGCTGCGTGCCATGTCAGCATTGAAGATGTGCAATACAATATATGAAATAGAAAAACATAAATTGTCGTTTAAAGACCAAATTCACTTGTTTTTTCCATACATTTGCTGCGGTCTCTATGAATGACTTGTGATAAAAAAGTGGAAAAACAAGCACTGGCGCCCCTGTTTCAGGAAGTAGAAGTTAGTCAGAGGACTTGGAGTCTTAATCATTATTATTTCCTGATATTTTACTCTGGTTGGCTAACAGCAACACGACTCTACCACTGACTCTGTTTGCTCTGCAACGTTGATGTTTTATCTCCACAAATAACACAAGCCTGGAGGAGTTCTGCTGTGTGGTGGAGTTGCTAATGCTAATGGTTAGCTTGTACTAGTCGAAATGTTCTCCCTTGTTTGCTAAACCAACCAAATGTGTTTTTTAGCTGGGTAAGCACCTTCCTCAGTAGAAATTAATGCACTGGGGGCGAATGGAGACTCATCTAAGATGGCGGCCGGCCACTACGGCAGCTCCAATAGGCAGCGCCAGTCCACGGGGCGTCTACGTATATATGTCTGTGGTCACGCTCAGCTCGCTGGCTGGCTACGGAAACCCATTATTAACAATAAGCTTCCCCACAACAATATCCAACTTGATTTGGTCCGCTGCATTATTTGAAGGCTATTTGACTCTGGTTGGCTAACAGCAACACGACTCTACCACTGACTCTGTTTGCTCTGCAACATTGATGTTTTATCTCCACAAATAACACACGCCTGAAAGAGTTCTGCCGTGTGGAGGAGTTGCTAAGGCTAACAGTTAGCTTCTATTAGCTGAGACGTTCTCTGCTGTTTCCTGGACGCTAAACCAACAACAGCCTTCCCCGTTGCGAGCCAAGATGGCTGAGTCAATGAATGCTAATTTTACAGTGTGATGTAGATCTGCGTGGCATTTTCTGACCCAATAATTTCCCCGTCTATTTCCTATGCAGGAAATAAGGATAGAAGACTATTTTCACATTTAGCCTGCATGTCAAACTCAGAGTGACTGATCATATTTCAAAAATAACAATTAAAATCAGTTTCTCAGTGAAGTTAGTCTTTAATGATATGATAGCAGATATAAGAAACCATTCATGAGAGTGTACAAAAGGGCAGTTTCATCCCATTTACTATAAGACTGTGTTCATCACACTCAAACTGAATGAATGTACTGTAACAGTGAGAAACAAGCTGAGGATTGTGTGCAGAACATGTCCTTCTGTCCAACTCACGCACACACACACACACACACGCACGCACGCACGCACGCACGCACGCACGCACGCACGCACGCACGCACGCACACACACACACACACACACACACACACACACACACAGAGCCTTGTTTTTGGTCAGTGGGAGTTCACCGAGTCAGCATCACTATAAGGCTGCTTTGCTATTCAAATACCAGATGGGAGAGAAGGAGCAGAGAGAAAATGGATGGAGGACGAGAAAAACAAATTAACATGACTGTTTGTCTCCCAAAAAAATAACACTGCACGTACATAGAAATGTGATTTCTTTTATTTCAACAACATGAGCAATCTAATTAAACCACAACATACTGATTCTGATGGCATTAGGATTTTGGTACATGCAAGATCATATAAAATTATAAAGTGGTTTTCTGTGAAAACTTTCTGAGTTTGATTTCATTCGTTAATGTCTAAGCTCGCTGAACAACTTATAATCAACTGGATTGATATGCTAATGGATAGTTCAAGCGGGGCAGAGGTTGAAGTGGATTGTTACAACAACCAATATTTATGAAAGTACTATTTTATAAATTTGTCATAAACTTGCACCATGTCTATTCTAGCAGAAATATTATGACTTTCCAACCAGAACTCCTTGAACACTTAACTGAGATCGTTCTATAGCAAACAACTGCATTATAGTTTTAGATATTAAGCCTTCAAAATTCATAATTTATCACCAAATTATTTTTAAAGATATGCCTTCGGATGTTAGTTCTTCTCTTAGCTGCTCATCAGTTTGGTCCGAGTAAAAAGAAGGCTAAAGAACAGCTGATGGCATTTTTATTATTGATTCAATGCACTACGTTTTGCACAGTTTGGGATCATTTTTGGGTCTCATATCGTTTCACAATATGCAAAAATTTGAATACATAAGGAAAATGTTTGTCACAGAAGGAAAATATCAAACCTGCAGGCTGCAGTAAAACAGAATATTTGTTTCAAAGGTTTATTTCAATATTTAAATAAATAAATTCTAACTCAGCAACTCAAAATAAATATAAAAAAATGGACTAAATAAAGCATGAACTTCATGGATTAGTTTCCAAAAAGAAAAAAAATCTTTGTATGATAAAACGAGAGATCATGATCTTGGTGTTTTGACTCTTTATTTGAGGTTTAACCACATATTTGAGACATAAACTTAATACACTCTTGGCCTGTTTGGTATCAAACATGAAACACTGTTGGCAGTCTTGTGAGATTTTCCATTAACCACCATCTGAGTCAAAACAGAAACCAGAAGAGCATCAGGATCAACAAGGGCATAAAAGACTAATGATTATTAACCCTACAGCGCGTACACAGCAGGTGAGTCGAAGCACGGCACGCGCACGTCTATTGGTTGTTTTTAAAGAACAACATTTTGTTTACATGTCCCTCTGTGGTAACCTGTTGGTCTTCATTCACCATCAGTTGTTTTAGTTTTTTATTTGGTTTTAGAATGAGTTTTAGTTCAGTTTCCTGGAAATAAATGTATGCTAATGTTATTCACCCTTAAGGAGAGGAAAAAGCGCTCAGCGCGTGTGCATGTGAGGTGATGTGGCAACAACCTTCATCCCGTGATCATAAAGTCATGTTCAGGGTCCTTTTATTGTGTTTCAGGAAACACTCAACTCACTCTGTGCCATAAACGTAAACTCATTATGAGGACAAAAATACACATTTCCCTGCAGTATGAAAAAGCTTTCTGTGATATGACACAGGAAATGTGTCTTTGTTCATGCTGATCAAAGCTCTGTTTAGATAGAAACACTTGAGGACTCTCAGGAACATCCAGGACTTTATTTCTAGGAAGGACATTGTTGCTGATCTTCTTAAATGTCACTTTTTCTTTGTGTTGAGCAACAAAAACCCAATTCACGGGGTTTTAATAGAATAATGAAAACCCTGAGCAAGTGGTTTTCTCTAGGGATTATAAAAAGTTGCAACAGAGCAGACGGATCTTCTGATAAAGGACCCACACTTGGATGTTTGCAGTTCTGGATGAGCTTTGTTGAGTCTGAAGACAGCTAATTAAATAAGATTTTTCTTGCTTTGGAATAAATAAATAAATCAACACAAATCCTTTATAAAAACGTCTGGGTAAGTAGATTTGAGTAGAAAGAGGCAATCCAGCAAATCTCTTTTTCTAATTTGGGAAATTCCATGCTAAGCTAAAATAAAAAAATGACACATTTGTCCTAATTTCTTTCAGTTTCCTAAAATGAATGAAGTAAAAAATGTTGAGAGGTTTGTCTCAGAGGAAGGTGTTCTTTTGGACGGGAAGATCCCAGAGTCTGTAATTTTAGTTTATATAAAGTTTCCCAACAAAAGTCACAAGGGAATCCGTACTGGCAGGCTCAGCTTGTGTTTGGAGAACGGATCTGCATTGTTCAGTGGGATTATGGGAGGCTTCAGGTACGATGACAGTCAACACTCAGCACTCCAAAATCCCGTCAGCTAGATGCTCATGAAGTCAGGAACGTCAACGCTGAAGAGAGTTTCTCAAACCAAAGATTGTTGCTAACTTCATTGCAGAATGATGCTTCCTCCACTTTATCAGGAAGTTGCGTTAAGAAGATTGAAGGCAGACGTTTAACTTAACTTCCTTACAAACGTGTTAGCTAGTTCTCTTACCTGATCCTAAAAACTTCAGACTTTGAACAGCAAGTCCAAAGCTTCCATTTACGTTCAATAAAAGTTTACAACCAAGAAAATTTTCTCACTTTTCCAGAAATGTTAAAAATATTTTAAATGTTAATTTTTCAATAAAAAACGACATTTAAATGTCATATTGTGGAATAAATGTACGAGCAATTGTCCTGTTGGGCTCTTGCTGACATTGGCCACAGATATGTTTATAAGCAGGTAGATTGTAAAACTCTTCATTTGCTCAACAACTCGGTGGACGACTTGAGCTGTTGACTGTACACCTTTTGATTTGCCTGTTGTGTAATCCGTCTGAGCACATTTATGCTCCACTTGATGCAGTGTGTAAGGTATGCATGCAGAACAAGCACAGCCCACTCTGAAAAGGGACAAATCAGTATGTGCAAAAGCTCAGAATGTGCATGGTATGTCCTCCACTTACACAACAGCCGTGGAGGCTGGGTGGCTTTTTCTTCAACTTCCAAGAGGCCAAAAGGGAATGAGGTGGAGGCTTTAGAGTTATTACATCCTCACATGAACACACACGCACACAAACACAATGGTCCTAATGTCAGGAAGTTAACAGCAACCAATTTTAGGAAGTGTTTCTGAACCTTCCTCTGTCTGATTCTCAGCACCGTCACTCACTGTGTGAACCCACTCCTCCATGGTGTCATTGTCCTGAGTGCCAACTTGTAACCCAACACAATAATGGAAGAATTCACGGATCAGGTTTAGCTGTTATTTTCACTCATCGGTTACCGAGGTTTCAACACCGCAAAAGAACAGAGGGAGAGACGGTAAAGAATAGAGGGAGGAGGAGATAAACAAGCTCGGCGGAGCAGCAGAGACGTTGGGTGATGTAAACAGAAACTTGGCACTGGAGGCCAGAGATTACTGCATACTTCACAGGTAAATGTGCATGAGTGTGCACGTGGAAACACAAAGAACAGGCACCTGTATGAAAAATCAGTGCATTTAATACAAAAATAACAGGCTTACAGGTAAAGCCAGCACGTAAATGAACTGGAGGATTTACTTTGTGTTGTTAGTGATGATTAAAATCATGCACTGGAGTCAGAAATCAACTTCATCTTGACTTCACTTGTTTAAGTTACACCTATTGGAGGTTTTGAGTTGTGAAAACTCTGATTTAGCTCCAAGGTGACAGACGCTGTCTTCTCCTGAGCTATAAAGCTTCATGTCATTAGAAAGAACAATAAATGTACTCCTACTTCCTGTTGGCACAACGACAACACTCAGAACGCACCTGTCCACAAGTCAATTTGTGCTTGTGACAGCGTGGTTGTGTAATTGTTTTTCTGACTTTACGCTCACTGGAGGAAAATAAAATTTTAAAAACTCATTATGAAGAAAGTGGATTAATAGAAAAATAGCATTAAATTGCACAAAAAAAAGTCTTTTCCAAAATAAAAACATACTGATATAAGATAAAAGTGACCAAATGAACCATGTGACCTTTATTTCTGAATGTTAAATGTTCTTAAAGGGATATTCCACCCAAAACTGATATTTTGTCTGTTGACATATTTGCCAAAGTTAGATAAGTGGGAAAAATCATTTTGTAACCAGCGCAGTAATTCTCCTGATCTGGCAGCAGTCTGTCTGCTTTAGTTTAGCTTTAGCTTAGCATAAACAATGGAAGTGAATAGCAGGTACTAGCATGCTAGTACTTGCCATTCACTTCCATTGTTTATGCTAAGCTAAAGTAGACGGACTGTTGCCAGATCAGGAGAATTACTGCGCTGGTTACAAAATGATTTTTCCCACTTATCTAACTCTTGGAAATATGTCAACAGACAAAATATCAGTTTTGGATGGAATATCCCTTTAAACATTCAGCCAATGGAAACGAGGCAAATCATAGGAGGTAGACTGATTATTGGCCAACTGGTTCAGTCAGATGATATTTACATCTTTTAAATAATTGGTTATGTTTGTACATTTTTAACTGCAAGAAGAGAAATGAAGCAAGAATGTTCTTAAAGTTAGGCAAATTTATTTTTTGTTAAAAAGAAAAGTAAATATTGCTAAAAAATTTAAAATAAGTTTGATATCAGCCATTAAAATAAATCATACCCATATCTAGCCTGCATCCGTTTTAATAGTTTTCACCGAGTGCATGGATTTTTAGTTCAATAACAGGAGAGAACAAAAAAATCTAAAACACTTCTAAGTGTTGGGGAACTTTGGATTGTTGAAATGTTTACTAGAAACTCGGTCACCTCAAAGCTAATCATCTGATGCCAAACAACCGATGATCACATGTTCTGGTTGTTTTCTCAGAGTCACTGAATTCACCTGCAGCCAGGTGGTGATGAGATCAAAGTCCAGCAGCAATTACATCACAACGTCTCTTTCTCCTTCAAAAGCATCAAAACACCCAAGTAACTAAAGAAATGTAAATACTCGAGTACTATTCTCTGATGGAGTTGAAAAAAAGTCCTTTACTCAATTTAAAGTGATGAAAGTAATATTATAATATTAATTCTATTTGTTTATTTTTAGCTAACTTATTTTATTCTATTTGTTTTCATTTTTTATCTTGTTTTTATGTTACTTTTTTATTAATATTTAGCTCAATTGCATGCACTGTGCGAATGTGCATGAGATGCATATACACATGCTTAGTGTGCATGCAAGAACGTATGTTGACCTATCATGAAGTATCTGTGCATGTATGAGTGGATGTACAGACATATACGGACTGATGAATGTGATTTTGATTTATATTGATGTTTACAGGTTTCTATTTATTTTATCTATACCTTATTTATGTGTATTGACTTGTTGTGAAGCACATTGCATTGCCTTGCATGAAATGGGCTATATAAATAAAGTTTTGATTGATTGATTGATTGATTTTGACATAAAAAACATGAAAATACGTTCAGGTGGGAAAAAAGTTCAAGTTTTAATTTTCACTAAATAAAATGCAACTAAAACTGGAAATGTAGACTTAAGCAGGAAAAATTTGCGTATAAGCAGCACTTAATGCGTTCATTTCATTATATTTTAATTGATTCTCAATTAGTAAAACTGATTAAATTACTAATCAATAACCTATCTTAAAAGGGAAGATTTACTATTAATATGTTCTTTAAAAGTTATTGAACAAATGAAGCCTGTTTCCTTGACTAAACGATCAATAGGCCTATTTGTTCCATTATTGATTAAAGTGAAAGGAGACTCAAACATTGCTGAGATAACCTTTTTTAAACACCAACTTTGCCTTGACTGTGTGGCTCCGGGAGGTGGAAAAAGGCTGGGCTCCGTCTAAAAACCTTGAAACAATTGAAGCAAACATGATAAAGCACACAGAGCCGTGGGAGAGGTGCAGGTGACTCACAGCAAACAAGTTTAACTTGTGCGGAACAGGTTTTCTGTTTTTTTCAGGACAGGTGTCCACCCACCGCGACTCAGAGCTCTCTCATCCTGCTGCATTGCGGTGAATTATCCAAAATATAAAGATGCGGGAGGATGCTGACTGTGTGTGTGTGTGTGTGTGTGTGTGTGTGTGTGTGTGTGTGTGTGTGTGTGTGTGTGTGTGTGTGTGTGTGTGTGTGTGTGCCCACCTTCTGGCGTCTGATCACCTTCTTGCGTCTTATATATACCGTCTTTGGTCTGAGCGCTGCAGAGCGCGCACAGCAGCAGCAGGAAAAGCACCTGCTGCGCCTTCCGCGTGAGGGCGGTCATCCTCATTCAAATCTCCACAGAGGTGAACTTCAAACAAACATCACAAGATAAACATAAAGGAAAGATTCCTCTTCTTTTATCATCCGAAAACCGTCCTCGGCGAATCCAAACCAAAGAAAATCTCAATTAGTTCAGTAAAACGTTCGATGTTAATCCAAGTTCAGGCGTCTTTCTTTATTCCCTGAGCTGCGCTTTCTTCTCCTGAGGAGGAATAGATCCGCCCTGGAGAGAAAACCTGTGTGTGTTTTCTGTATTTGACTTCCCAGCCGCCCGCTCCGGTTTGTGTGAGCTCAATCACTACAGCTCAGTGATTGGAGCGCAGCGCAGAGCCAATCAGAGGAGGGAGCGGCTTTTTCCGCGGCACTGATTTATAGGCGGGCCCTGCCCGCACTCACCTGGAACTAAACTCATAACTACGACGCGCTGAAGGCTGCAAGGCTGATTTTTCTTCATTTATTAACAAGTTTTCTCTTTGAAAAAGTCATTCTTGCCCAATAGAGATGATCTATTTATGGGTTTGTTGTATTGAAATGCTGCATAATGTATGTCAGAAATGTTAAATAAGTGACTAAAAACTGAATTAGACACACCAAATAATGCAAACAAGATGAGAGACCTTCAATAGATCCAAGAAAAGAAAAGACTATTTACAAATGGCCCTTTACTTAATAAATCATTTTAAAACCATTTCATTCAACCATAACGGAATGGATTTGCAGCCTGCTGCAAAACGTGTTCCCATTTTTTTATCTGAATCCGTGACACGTCCTAAAGATTACAGTTTGATATATAAAATCGGACTTTAGCACCAGCAAAGGGATTCTCAAAGAGTTACTAGCTGAGAACGTGTTTGCCCTGCAAAAATGTGCATCTAAGCTCTAAAAATGAACACAACATGACTTCTGAACACAGCAGCTTTGAACCAAGATGAGTAACATTTTGTTTGAATACGATTGAACATTAATAAAGAGGTCAGCAGCAGTTCAGATGTTGTTTTTCAGCTACATGGTTCCTTGATGTAAAGTGAGATTCATCCTTACAGTCAGACTGAGTCACTTCCTCATCATCTCTCTGTCATCACCTGAAAACATGCTGGCTGAACTCAGACTGAAGCAGCGTCTCTGATTCACTGAACAAGTAACAAATGTTATCTATCGTGTGTGTGTCATGGTGCGCTGGCATGCTTCTCCTAACGATATGACCTCTCCACTCCTTTCTGCTCCTTGAGGTTGTTTTATTGCATTGCTGCAGCCTGAATTTACTGCTGGACTTGGGACTTGTGCACACAGAACTAACAAATCTCATGGTTTTCTTTGCAGGAAACAGATTTCTCGTCGTGTTGTATAAGCGATCTTTTGGAAGAAAACAACAACCCATCTATGAGTGGATGAGCAAGCCAAGCAGCTCTATGGAAACTGGTTCTGCCTGCACGTCCGCCCCGTGTCATGCACACTTTTAAAAACACTGTCTGTTTTTCCAACTTGTCACGCTAAACTTAAAACTAAATCAGAAGGAAAAATAAAACTGCTTCACCAAAGAAAAACATTTATTTATGGCTAAACTGTATAAAAAGAGTACAAGTTATGTCAGATATCTGCTCAAAAACTAGATTTTAACATCAAAGCCTCAAACAAGAACTTTTTCCCCATAAAACAAAACATTGCTAAAAGGATTTACTCTATTTTGATTAATGAAAACAGTTGAAAGTGATAAGGAAGAATGCTCAATGACGATAAAGACTAAAACATCCTTAAGATTTATTTTGTTTAGTTGAGCAGTCAAAACACTTGTATTCCTCTAACTTTACAATTAGCAGGAAATATTTATAACTTAAGTGATTAACTTTGCTTTATTCCTTCATTAGCCTTGCAAACCTATTACAGATTTTTACAAAAGTCAACTATTTCTTATCTCTTGTGCAGCATTGCATCAATTTGCACTCAAAAACTATTCATTCTCTGAGTCATAGCTGAAGTGTAACCTTTATACCACACAGCTGATTGAAGCAAAAGAAGTGTTTGATACTTTTTATGATTCATGATCAGAGCACAAAAACAGACTTGTGTTTACTTTTATGTTCCACGAAGTTCTTGGCAGAAAAAGAAATGCACACCCAGTCTGACCTCCGTGTAATCCTTTCAACAGAGGATGAAAACCTGAGTTAACCCTTGATTTTATAGAAAGAGCGTCTAAGAAATAAGGGTGACTTGTTTACTGCTCAATAAGTAAAGAAAATGAGGTTTTCTGCTCTGATGGACTAGTAGTTGCTTTAGATTGCCCCCTTTTGGAAAAGGCTTGTAACTGTAACATCTGATCAGGGACAGCCTAAAAAATTAGAATATCATGAAAAAAGATACCATTAGTCACTCATTTCAGAAAAATAAACTCATATAATATGAGTTTATTACACTTAGATTGAAATATTTCAAACCTTTATTTCATGTCATTTGGATGATTATGGCTTCCAGATAATGGAAACCTAGAATTCAGTCTCAAAATATTAGAATAATATTTAAAAAAATTGTGTTGGAAACTCATGGCGCCCTAATTAACTCCAAACACCTGCACAGGTTTCTTGAGCCTCTAAACAGTCTCGGTCTGGGTCTGCTGGCTGCACAACCATGGGGAAGAGGACTGCTAAATACTGTAGTATCCAAGCATATCCATGAAGTTGAGTGGAAGGAAAAAACATGGTAGGAAAAAAGTGCAGCTGCAGCAGGGAGATCTGCATCCTAGAGAGGATTGTCAAGAAAATCTGGAATTTGGGGCAGCTTCACAAAGAGTGGGCTGAAGCTGGAGTCAGAGCATCTCGGCACAGACCAGACCTCCACATGGGCTTCAAATGTAACGTCCGGCTGGCTCGCGGAGGGTGACGGAGACATGCCCCAACAAACATCCGTCGAAAGTGACGGAGACCGCCATAGACATAATAATTGAACCGCAAGCTTGTGATTGGTCAGGACGACGCTTCCTGTAACTTCGTCACCAGCACCGCCTTGCTCCGTTAATAAGTAAAAAAATATTTAGCGGCAGACCCAGAATAAATTGAAGAACGCATCGCGGAAAAGTCCGAAAATATGAACGTTTATTCACCCGTGACTGAAGGAGTACAAAATACGGAGCAAACGTGGATGGAAACGACGGGAAGCGTGTGTTTAGAGGTGGCGACTGGATGACGAGGTCGAGGAGAATGAGGGACAAATTAGTCCGTCTCTGAAATACATTAAAACAATGTAAACACATGAGTAAATACACTATCGTGAACCGGATACAACATGAGTGTTATGGTGGCAGGATATCACAGAATAGCGCTACGCCCTCTGTTGTCCTGGCGGGGAATTGCTTTGCAGCACTCCGCTGCCTGAACAGAAGTTCGAATGTGAAAACCAAAGACTGTATATATAAGATATAAACCAGGCTCCTCCATTCGCCCCCAATGCATTAATTTCTACTGAAGGTGCTTACCCAAGTAAAACCCACATTTTATTAAACTTTTTTCACAAAAGCAGACACATGGTCTGGTATGACAATTAAAATATAAACATAATTAAACAAAATAAATGAAAATATAAAATCCCATCAGGTAGGCTAGAAAAGTCAATAGTAATCCCACATGATCTGTTATCAATGGTACGCCGGTCGTTTCAACTGTAGGTTGCACAAAAACGGGCATAGTTGCTCACTCTGCATTGACTTTGGACAGTGAGGAGACACATCCAATATGGCGGCGACGCTGTTACGCTCTCCAGCGGCCAATGGGGCGTATACGTATGCACCAGTAGACGTCGTGAACGTTTGGACGCTATGCCTGCTACGGCTGCTACTAACAAGTGGGCGTGGCTTACAGCAGCATCAAAGGGGCAGTGACGTCGCAGAATCAGTATAACCCCAGGACTCTGGACGTTAGTATCAGACTTGCTTTGAAGACTGCAGTTGGACGGATTGTTGCGCTCTCAGAAAACGTTTGTTTTTTGTGTTAACAGCATTGTTTAACTGTTCCCTTCAGAGAAATCTGGTGTATTTGGTGAGTATTTCTCTTGTTATTCACCAAGGATCATGGAGAGCAAAATTCGCTTTGTCCTGTCAGACAGCCATCCAGCTTTCATGTCAGAACAAAATTCCTCTGAGCTGCAGTCGTTTTACAAACAGCGCAGGTATAAACTTCTGGCTAGCTACAGAGGGATTAGCTTTGCAGAAACACAGAAACAGTGTGTGTCTGCATCAAATTCTGACAAGTCTCCAGGTCAGATTACGCCCTTTGAGGAAACAAAAACTGTCTTTTTCAAGACAAATGTGTCTGTGGACACGACTGGAGACTTAACATCCATCTCCAGCAAAAATTCCTCAGTTTTGTGGGCTAATCGTGGAGACAAAAGATATAAAATGCTGGCAGGTTACAGAGGAATGTCCGTAGATGTTCCTCGCGTTCAGGTGTCGGGGAAAAGAAAGCGTTTGAGTGACGAAAGTCTCGACGACGCAGATTTCCCCCGCCCTGCTAAAAAACCTCGGCTGTCAGAGGACCCACCTCAGCAGAAACGTCCCACTATGATTCGCCTCAAAGGTCATAGGAAAGGGACGGATTCTGGACCCAAACATGTCTCCAAGCCCCCAAACGATGCATCTAGCATCAAGCCTGAGCTGCCTCCAACTCCCGTAATCTGGATAATTGGATCCAGTTACGTTCGACGGGGGGAAGAAGCAGCTCAGCAACTGTTTGGGACAAACTTTGGACTCAGAGCCAGGGTCCAATGGTTTGGCAAAGGAGGCATGCGCTGGGGTGGAGTCCTACCCAGGTTCTACTCCGAGGCTTCCACACACGGTCCTCCAGATATTCTGGTTGTCCACGCTGGAGGAAACGATTTGGGTCTCGTTTCCCACGTAGAACTGGCATCTCAGATCCAAAGGGATTTGTCCAAGTTACACAAGGACTTCCCTAAAATGAGAATTGCCTTCTCCACTATCAATGAACGGCGGGCGTGGAGATACGGACAACCAGGGAGAATTAACAGCAACAGAAAGCAAGTTAATTCTTTACTGAGGAGGGCTGTAGGGAGCCTTGGGGGCCTGGTCATTGAGCATCCACAGCTCAGATTTTTTAATAAGGCCCTTTATGTCCCAGACGGAGTGCATTTTAGTAAAAAAGGAAACAGCCTGTTTCTAAACAGCATTCGCTCCGTTCTGGAGACAATTCTGGCTCAAACAACTTAAATCTGAAGCTGTTTCACCGCTACAAGAAAACAGCTACAAAAAAGGGCCAAAGACAGGATTCTAGTCAGAAAATATCTGAATCCAAATCAGACAAGTCTTCACATCTGATTAAGCCTCCTGATCAACAACAACTGTCTTTTTCAAGACAAAAACACCCCCAAAACATACCCCCCACCCCTAATCCTAACACCCTAACACAACAACTGTCTTTTTCAAGACAAAAACACCCCCAAAACATACCCCCCACCCCTAACCCTAACACAACAACTGTCTTTTTCAAGACAAACACACCCCCAAAACAAAAACTAACTCTGCCAGAGTGTCCCCTGTGGGTCACTTCAAGCCTAATCATGGAGACAAACGATATAAAATGCCGGCAGGTTACAGAGGAATGTCCGTAGTGGAGAAAAGACAGCCATCTTGTCTTTTGTCCAACTATAGAATGTTCCTCGCAGTCAGGTGTTGGGGAAAAGAAAGCGTTTTAGTGACAAAAGTCTCGATGACACCGATTTCCCCAGCCCTGCTAAAAACCTCGGCTGTCCGAGGACCCACCTCAGCAGAAACGTCCCGCTATGATTCGCCTCAAAGGTCGTAGGAAAGGGACGGATTCAGGACCCAAAGATGTCTCCAAGCCCCCAAACGCTGAAGAAGAACAACAACTGTCTTTTTCAAGACAAAAACACCCCCCAAAACACCCCCCACCCCTAACCCTAACACCCTAACACAACAACTGTCTTTTTCAAGACAAAACCCCCCCCCAAAACATACCCTCCCCCCCAAAAAAACAAAAAAAACCCCATCAACCCCAACCCTAACCCTAACCACACCCCCCAAAAACAACAACTAACTCCGCCAGAGTGTTAGCCTAGTGAACTAGACCAATTCTTGCTTTGCAGAGTTTATATATTCACATATATAGGATGGCTTGCCAGGCTACCAGAGTGTCTCTTTGGGTCACTTCTGCCGGTCCCAAGCCCGGATTAAGGAGGAGGGGTTGGAATGTGACATAAATCAAACCAAGTGGAAACTGTAAATTAGTGCTTTATAAATAAACTGAAGATAATTGAATGTAGGTTCCACACTGATTGTAACTCACCATCTTAAATACGCATAAAGACAATCAGGTCATAACTTAACACACACTCACACACACGTGTGCATTTATGGTTTATGAAACCACTATGACTTGGTGGTGGTTTATGGGGACACACATTTTCTCATTAACAGGTCATCTGGTGAACACAAAAAGTATGTCAAAATGTTTAATTTTACCCATGGAAGAAAAGTATCACTTCAAAAATAAAAAATAAACCCTATCAGAACATACACACATTCATCTATGACATTCTAAGGGCATTATGAGACCATGGTGGTCTGTATATCACACACACGATGTGGTCATGAATTACGAGACCATCAAAAATGGTCTCATAAACCGATTGGTCTCATAATGCTGGTGTGTAACCTGACAAATCGGACTCGCAAACCATAAATACACACACACACACACACCTGAATGCACAAGGGCTCATAAATATTGACACAAGACGCAGCAGAAATAAAATTCAGCTTGACTATGCAGCTGTTGGATGAAGTAAATATTGACATCAGGATCTGAGATTGTTTTTAAGCAGAGAGGAGTTGTGTATTAGTTCAGCCTGGTGCATTATGGGAACTCAGCAGGGTTAGTAATCTAGAAAAGGCCTATAACAAGATGTTCTCATTTCATACAACCTCACAAATTGTCTCCTGTCTAGCAGAGACTCCAGACCACATGGATGATCTGGTAGAGAGCAGCGAGACAGAGCAGAGGAGATGGAAAAGCAGAACCAACCCAGTTTTATTTTATTTTAGCAGCTCTATTGTGACAGTTTTCAGATAACGGATGATTCAGGATACTTTCTTTGCTTCTGATTGAAGAGAATAATGTCTGCAGAGGTGTTTCACACAAAAAAGCATCTGTCTATGTCTACAAAATGTTATTGCTAAGTTTTAATTCTTTAAACTCATGAGAAACAGATTTGTGTGTAACAGCAGGATCAAGTTTACAAAACCTTCCCTCAAACTCCTGATCATATCTGTGCTTTTGTTATTTTGGACATACGCAAAACATTTTCACCTCCTCTGTCCTATTTAAAGCATCGACTTTCACCAGAAAGACTCTGATGTTTGTTTATTTATTTACCAGTTGCTTCTATCCAAAGGAACTGACACGGTAATGCTGTTAATCAAGCTAACGTCAGGATCAGCCTCTTTTGTTCCCTTTCTGCATTTATTGCATGAGGAGTCTGCATGAAATGAAATTTCATTCAACTACATACTCTGTATGTGGAAAATGACAATAATGCTTTTGAATGTTGAATCTTGAGAATCAGAAAGCCTTTATTGTCACTGCATGTGAACACAATAAAACTAGAAGGCACTAAAATGGTGTCATTTGGCTTGAAAGATAAAAAACACAAGATAAAGGAAAAAGAAAACTGTAGCTTTTGCTTCCAAGAGCTCAAAAGTCCTCTCTTTCTAAAGCTACAGATTCTGTTTTAGTTTTTACTAGAAACCCATAGCTTTTACTTTTAGGATGGTCAAATTAAATCTTTTCTCTAGATTTAACTTCCTCCTCCTAAAGCTCCGCCCGTAGATTTCTAAGTTTTTAATGTTTTTATTTTAATATCTCCGTCAGATCCTGTTTTTGAAATTTGAAAACACACACCCCACCCCTAACCCTAACCCCATTAGCCTGTATCTCTGACTCAGCTGCTCTGCACTGAAGCTGACTCCCCTAACGAAAACGAAGTATAATTCAAGTATAATATCAAGAATACTTAAGTGTACTTAAGTCTATTTGCATACTTGTACTTTAAGTTTACTCCTTGGAACTAAATTGGCCCACTAAAATTATACTTATAGTGTACTACAAGTATACTTCAAACTAACCCACAAGTGAACTTAAAGTAATAATATAAGTTTACTTGTAGTAAACTTCTGATATAATTGTGTGTTGGTAGAGGAGCTGAGTAAATCTAACAGACCATTGTGTAAAGAGTCACAGATTAATGTAGAGAGTACTTTCATTCACAAAGTTAAAAAGACTGGAGACGTGTGTGCCATTTGGCCTGATACAATACTACAGAAAGGTGTTGTTATTGAGACTGATTAACTGTATGTTGTACCTCTGCCAAATCCAGAAAGATCTCATTGTCTTTGATAAATGTTCCCATTTTATGAAAACACCTGATAGGTTTTTTCTCTTATTTCCATTGTTATAAAATAGGTGCTTTTGTGTACCATTTAAGGATTGGGCGTTGTTTGAAATAAACAGAAAAAAGGTTATGAAACTAGACTAATAGAAACATTTAGGGGTGTAACAATATCCAAATCTCACGATACGATATTGTCACGATATGAATCTCACTAGTGTTGTCAAAAGAACCGGTACTTCGGTACCAACCCGGTAGGCCTACTACAAAAATGTAAACGTCACGGTACCAAGATTTCGTAGGTACAGGTAGTACCGAGGACCCTTCTAAACCCGGATCCTTGATGCGCATGATTCGCGCATTTACTGAGTGCGTGCAGTCGCTTCTAAAGCAACGCCGCAGAACGCAGAGTGACGGCGAGCGGTGGACCAGCTGATGTGGTAAATAAAGTTCACTCACGGAGAACCCCCGCCCCGACGGAGACCCCTCTGCCCTGCTGTCACTGAGACCGACAGGAGAGACGCTTCGCTCCAGCAGCACCTCCCGTTCTCATGCTTTCTTGTATTTTTAATTCCAAAACTTGACAGGATGTCCAGACAGACCCCTGAATCCCTCTGTCAGCGCTTGTCATCAGGAACGTCCTGACACGACGCTCACCTCCACTGGAGGCAGATTTAATGCGACATGACCGTTCAGACTAGTCGCTTTCAAAAAATTCGCATATGTGTCAGAATCAGTACTACATAGAGTGTGGTGTGAATACACCATCGTCTTTATTAACTATTTAAATCTCCTATACGTTTAATTAGGGTAACAAACAAACAAACAGGATGACATAAAGGCATTGACTGCTCACAGACCGGAGTTTTTCTTTTTTTAATGATTGTAATGTGTATCCAAAAGATGAACAACAATGTATGGCTCAGTCAGTTTGTCAATAAAGCTGTTCTAACTAGATGTTCTAGTCTGGATAACTGGCAGGCTTACAAAAATATATGAACAAAAACACATTTTGATTAAATAAAAGTGTATTAAAAACATGTTATGATAGTACAATATAACTCAGTTCATTTTTCTAATATACAGCACTGATTCACAAAAGATGTCATCTCAAAGCACTTTACAGGAAAATTAATGTTTTTATTGGTAAATTTAGTCTAAATTAAATTTTTGTTTGGTACTGAAATTGGTACAGAGAACTGTGAATTTTCACTGGTACCGGTACCGAATACTGAAATTCTGGTACCGTGACAACACTAAATCTCACGATACGATATTGTCACGATATGAACCTCACGATAAAATATTTATTGCGATATTGAGGGGAGGCTCACGATAATAAGACTCACAACATAAAATACTTTGACTGGAATCCTCCGTGCTGCGTTCACCGCTGTAGCCTCCATACTCCATGTTTGTTTATCTTTGCTGTGTGGGCTGCACGCACTCCCATTGGCGAACTGGCCAATGATGTGGGAGCAAAGGTCTCAGATCTGATCATGGTCTATGTAGTTTACTTTGCTATGCTCCGGTGGAGCAGACTGAAAAGTGTTATTTTTACCTCAAGACGTAATGTACGATATCGTGACAAGACCACGACGATATTGTGGTGATTTTACTACGACGATATCGCAATATTGCCAATATTGTTACAGCCCTAGAAACATTAGGTTCACTTAGGCTATTAGATTAAGCCACATGCTGACCTTTTGCCCCAAAAAATTGAAGATGGGATAAATAAGATTTGAACCATCTTAGCGAGATTCACCGATCTGAACCGGTGGTTTGTTCATGACGTTAACGATGCAACTTCACTGGTAGCTTCAGTGGATACACCTGATGGCTACGTGTCTCTCGTTGGTAAAATCCACGATTACAGTGATTACTACATAGTTTACCTGCCACGTCCTCGTTTTTTCAAGGTGCAGTTAAAGGCACCATCAGTATCTTTTAGCAGAAGACAGGTGGTGCACAGCTGCAGTTAGAAGAACCAACAGACATATAAACCGACGTACGAGCTGAAACGGGCGGCTCTGACAGCCAGCAGGCAGCAGAACAGTTGTTGTGAATTTTAGTTCATTAACCAAGGGACTGAAGGACTGACAGCTGGGGGATTTTAGTTTCACATTCATAATGTCAGACTGTGGGACTCTGGTTAATCAGCACATAAAGGTTTATTTGTTACGGGCAGTCTCGACTTGTCCTCTCTGCGGTCATCAAATCAAAAATTAAAGAACATTGGAAACGATAAAACCCAGACGGCTAAGGAATTAGAACAAATTCTTACCCGTGTCTAAAGCGTTTGCAGTCTGAAAAAGCCGTCTAGCTAACCCACTCATTCACATGAAGTCTCGTGTCTGATGCAGCGAGGTGAGTGGACCGCTGAAAAGGCTTTTTTGGACCAGCAGTTGCGTTTATTGGAGCAGCAAAGTCAGGAAAAGGTCAGCAGGTTGGAAGGAAGAGTCACCTGTTTGCAGACGGACAAACGGATGCTTCAGGACAGGCTGGTAGGTTCACTGACCTGTCTCCTCATTTCTTCTAGCTGATGATGTTCCAGAGACAGCAGCTGGAGCAGCTAGTTGTCCAATTACATCTTTTAGCTTTATCATTTGTTCCTTGTTGGCTAACGTTGTGTTTTGTGTGTCAGACTGACCTGGAGAAGCAGGTGGCTGAGACAAACTCACTTCTACAGCAGAGAACAGAGGAGCTGCAGCGGAGCGCAGTAAAAACAAGATCTTTGGGTTCAGTTTCATCTTCAGTTCACTTTGCTAATTGCTTCAATCTTTCAGGATGAGACTAGTTTTATTGGTAGTAGATTACCCTTCATGTAGAAATCAGTGTGAGTGTAGAAGTGTGGAGTTGTGCTGCTCATACACCAACCACTTCACCAGCATGCTGGGAAGTCCTGATTCCCAGTTTCAGGTCCATGTGGTTAAAAATGTCACAGTTACTCAGAGTTCAGCTGTAGAAGCAACTCAGGGTACCTGGTAACACGTTTAATTAGGACACTCACACACTGGTCTACCAGGCAACTGGTGATAATGGTGTAGGTAACCTGTTCAGGTATTAGACAACTCCAGAGAGGCTCTGCATTATAAGTCTTAATTTCCTCTCTCAGGCGGAGCTGGACAGCCAGCTGACAGTGAGCACTGACATCTCCAGATCTCTGGAAGAAACCTGATGACAGAAGGAAGATCTACAGGCCTAGGTCTGTGAACGAACACACATCTGCTAGTAGACAGGAACAGGAGTGGGTCAAGAGTCTCAAACCACCACTAACAACCGTTAAACCACGAGCACAGAGTCCGCCTGGTGACCCAGCAGACCTCCGTCTCCTGTTTGACCTCCTGCAGGAGTTCTGGTCCCCTCTTTACAACGTTGCTTCCGTTAATTGAGGTCTGCAGACATGCAGCTGGCTGAAGGTCCAACCACAGAGTTTCACTGGTCCATTGCAGCATCTCCATTCTGTAGTAGATCTGCTGTTGTGTTTGGGGTCAGGGTCTCCTACAGAGGCAGGAGGACAAACACAAACCCAACATTGATGATGAAGAATGAGCTCCATCAGTCAGGATCTGGACCAGAAGCTGGTTGGCAGCAGGTCAGGGTGGACTACAGAGGTCTAGAAGGACCGACTCTGGAGAAACTGACTCTATGGGGCAAATTCATGTAAAGGTGAAACAGGAAAAACCAGAACCTGGTGCAAAAGTCTGTTTATGTCAGAAATCCATCTCAGACTGAGAGACCATCTAAAGGCTCAGGAACCCTCTGCAGGTGTTCTGGATTCATCAGCTGATTAGAGTGGGACACTTTGAGTCTAGAATATTGAACCTTTTCACAATATTCTAGTTATCTGAGATTTTGAATGTGGGATTTTGCCAGCCGCTTAGATATTCAACACCAGATAATTAGTCTAAGCCACATTTGTTAACCCTGACCAGTTATCAACAGTTAAACCTTTTTTGTCTTTTTACAGAAACTTAAAACAGGCTAATATGCAAATCTATATAAAGCCATACTATGCAAATTTTTCATATTTTAAATGATGTTCTTGAGCCAGTTTGTGCTAAAATGACCCTTTACAGGGTTAATGAAATGTCTCTCAGACCCCCACCGCCCTCTGTGGCCAGAATACTGCACTTGCAACTTCAGAGTGGCTGTCTGGTCCCTGTTGGACTTAGTAAAGTGGAGCTGACATGTCTGGTGCTGCAGTCTGCTTCCAGCATGTTTCCTGCATGTTTTAGATCATGAACACAGCTGATTTGTTTGATTTAGTGATGAACCGCTCCTGTAGACACTAATGAGGAGACGTTTCAGCAGTTAGATTAAGGTGTTAAAAAGACGAACGCAAAAGCAAGCCGAAACTGCCAAATGTGCCTTTAAGGATATTTTAAAAGTTTTATCCTGTAATTTAAAAGTAGACAGATTACTTTGATTGTATTAATTCATTGTTCTAAGCAGACTCTCTCAAAAGCAGATATTAATATCTACTGGAGTTCAAAACCTTTATAGCAGTGATCCCAACTCCCTTCCCCGAGTGCCAGTCTCCAGCATGTTTTACTGTTTTCCTGCTTCAACACACCTTCTGTGTCTCAGATGTCCTGGTTTGGTTTCCAAACCTTCTCCAAAAGGCATCATTAGACCTTCCATCTCAGGTGCTTCCACTCACTGGAGCTGATGAGCAGCAGAGCGCTGTGGTGGCGAGGGAGGAGGAGATAAAACACCACCTCCTTTTTCTGTGACTGGAATCTCTGTTCAGAACTGGAGCTTTACTGGTTTCCTCTGGATTGGTCTGTGGAAGGAACGGAGGAGATAAAAACTTCAGAATCACCTCTGACTTTTTTAAACTAGTTTTGTGTCAGAAGCGAGGCTGTGGTCTGACCTGCTTGATGGAAACAGCAGAGTGGAGTGACTGAGCATCAATCAGCATGACTGGTTCCTGAGTTCTGATCCGGACCAACGAGGGCTTCTTCATGCAAACGTGTTGTTAGTCTGCAGAGGAACCCGTGTCGGTGCGTCTGACAGCAGCTGGGACCAGCAGATCCAAACCATCTTTAAAGTAACAGCAAATCATTTCAGGTTTTTGTTTATGATCCAAATGTTTTTACCTTCTGACCTGAATATGATTTAGGAAAAAAAGATTTGCTGGAGATGTTGAGTCATTTAGGAACAACGAACCCCTCTTTTACCAGATGGAAACCGATGATTGGGATCTTCCATTGAGTGTTGGGTTGGGATGATCTATTCAGATGGGTTTGGGTCTATTAGCAGCAGTGCTGGACTGTAATAACAGCTTTATGGGCTTCATTAAGTGTGCATAACGATGAGGAGACACTCCCACCTCTACCTGCCTTTACTAATGTAAATAAGACTACATTCCATATGTACTTATGTATAAATGTGTACAAACTGAATGACATCTTTATGAATCACTGGTTGTAAATAGTTACTGCTGTTTAACACGTTTTCTTTCCTGGTGGTTTGTATTTTTGCTAATAATAATTGTGAGAAAAATAATTGTGAGAAGAAAATAATCTGTGATAATTAGAATAAATTATCTCAAAACAGTCTTGGTTTTAAGAGAGTTTTGAATCTGAAAACCAGGGGCGATTCTAGGACCCCTAAACCTCCGATAAACTTGGACGCCATCCCTCCACCTCCTGCCTGTTGCAGCTTAACCACTGGTTGGTCAGATGCTGCGTGCTGTAATTACTGCAGGACCGTGCACAGTGTTGCATGCGCCGCGCCTTTTGCGCATTTGGAGAGAATGTGTCCATATGTGAGGGTAGGAACGTAGATCAACCGTGTGAAGCAGCCGGGATGAGAATCATCTCCTCTAAGTCTGAGACCATAATCTTGAGTCGGAAAAGGGTAGAATGCCTTCTCCAGGTCAGCGATGAGGTCCTTCCCCAAGCTGGTTGGCACAGAGCTGACCTGAACCCCCCATAGACACCAGACCCAACAGTGTAGATGAAGGTGACTGAAGGTTACTGTCAACGCAACCTGGGCAACGCACCTCAGCAGAGCCGCAGATTGAAAGCCTCCATGTAAATTCCATTTTTGAGACACTGAATTGTGCGTTTTCATAATCTGTAAGCCGTAATCATCACACTTACAAGAAATGAAGGCTTGGAGTGTTCCACTTCATGAATATATAGAGGTTCACTTTCTCAAATGAGGGACAAAAAAATATTTTTTACAATATTCTTTTTTTTTGGACTTGTTCGTTGTTTGACTTGTGTAAACGTGTATAAAAATGTAATTTTGATGCTTATCTCTAATAGTCAACCACACCTGGAGAGACAACCCATACAGAAAATGAGTTTATTTGTAATACAGCAGGATCTCGTCTTACATCACATACAGGTGTCTCCACGCGTTCAGCATCGAAACATGATCATCACTCTTCTTATAAATCTACTAGTGTAACTATAACGGTACAGAATGAATCATTAGGAATATTTTTTTTCACACTGATTATCATTGTTTTACAGACACGACCTTTAAACCCCTAGGGGAAGAAATCTACCACCGAATATGAATCCAGTTACACCAGGAGAACTAAAGATACTCTGTGATTACAGTTCAGACATGTTGGTGCAAAACCTGCCTTTTCTGGCAGAGAGAGAAAAAAATCTGCAATTATTTTCTTTATAGATAAATATATGTGATTAAAATTCAAACAAACCAGCTGAGAGGAAATCATGACTAAATATAAGGCCACATAAACCAAACAAATGAAGCTATACATACAGTAAATGCTGGATATGATACTGATAGATCGGTAAAGTGGACGTGCAGCTTGTGATACTGTTGCTTGTGTAAGAGTAGTAGTACCCACGAATGGCACGAGGAGGAAACATTGATTTATTGAGATAAAAGTTTGTGGATTCTGCTGGTTTCAGCGCTGACGCGGCTGAAGTTCGGAAAAGAGACGCTGATGAAGTCCAGAGAAAGTGTTGATCTGCTCATACCCTGCTTTCCTTCACATCAATACTCACACAAATCACAGAGATGATGCAAAATGTGTGTAAAATAAACAGAAATACAGCTATTTGAAAGATCCTTCCACAATATCCACATTCAACAAAACAGTTTCCAGTGACAAAATCAATGTAAAACAGAACAGAGAAAGCAACCTGATCCGGTTTGAAGGCAGACAAGCAGCAGAAGGTTATTATGTCAATTAACGTTTATATTATTGTCACATTTAAGCTGATAAGGGAACGTCTCCTTGTAGGGGACAACACAGCCGCTCTAAGTATGGAGATGCGTGCATGAAGCCAACAGGAAGTCTGCAGGTGGGGCAACTGAGAACATGTTGTGCGCTTTAAATATTTAAAAAGGGCGGCTTCGGGTTGCCACACAGGGGAGTAGAAACGCAGCACAGATATCAAAGCAGTTCCTAAAACGTGTCAGTAAGACGATGATTCTTAAGTATGATGCAAGAGCAAAATATTAGAAGCAGCTCTTATTTGATTTCATTTGTTCTAAGACATGGCTCTGTTACCCTGCAGGAAAGGAAAGACTTAAATAAGAAATAAAGATTAGCATATACGACAGCTGGACTGTTCTTTGGATGAACGACTTGCAGGTAAAAACATAAAAGTCCTATTTGACTGACTGCTGACTCAGCGGAGTTATGCACGAGTCAGCACTTCACCAGGACACCATACAGAACGATGGATCCAACAGGAAGAAGTGGACATAGGAGAAACAAGTGACTGGTTACTGACTCTGTGTGTGTGTGTGTGTGTGTGCGTGCGTGCGTGCGTGCGTGCGTGCGTGCGTGCGTGCGTGCGTGTGTGTGTTTATATGTGAAAATGAGAGTTTTTTAAATTAAATAACCACTGAACACTATCAAGAACAAAGCAAATGAAAAAGAGAAATCTCCTGACTCTGAATCTTGCTTCGTACCCATCAATCAAGACCAAACTAACACCCTCCATCCGCAGGAACAGAAAAAGTTGGATCGGGTTTGCTGCTGGCTGCTTCTTCCCCAGTCTCACTTCTATTTTTTGTTTTTGAGTTGATTGGCCAGCCAATCAAGGCCCTCGTAGAGGCCGTCGCCACTGGTGGCGCAGGTGGCCTGGATGTACCAGTTGCGGTGGCGGAGGGAGTGTAAGCCCAGCTTGTCCGTGATCTCAGCGGCGTTCATGGCGTTTGGTAAATCCTGTGGAGGAGGAGAGAGATCGGTCAACTGAATGCTGGCAGATCCTTTATATTATGTATGCTCTGTTAACAACATGATGAGTATTTTTTAAAAATTCAGCCGTTAGGTCTCTTTATCATACAGTTGTCTTTGTCAGACTGAAAGCTACTTTAATTATTGCTCTATACATTAAAGCGGCTGTCCGGAGTTTTCCCCTTTCAGGAATTATGTATGATTTATCAGAAATCCATAAAAGTGATTGTCTTATCATGTACTGTGATAAAATGTAAGCAATATGTCTATTTTTTGTTTGCTAAATCCGCTCCCTGCCCCGTAGAGCTCCGTGCAATAGGAAACTGAGCGCCGGTCAGAACTAACCAATAGCATTAGACTAACACTTACGTGCTATAGAGTTAAGGAAGCACCTCGGCTGATGCAGCGTTGATGAACTTTTCACGGACAAGAAAGTATTTAAAATATAAATATATAAAAACACAACATGACATGAGAATAATAGATGTAAAACAACGTGTTTTAGCTCTGTTTGTCAGCTACAGAAGCACACTCATAAACATGAAACATGCCGTCGCCATCTTAAAAATCCGATTTGAATGACTCTTGGTGTGATATGCTTGTCAGCCACTAGATGGTGCCATCGGATAAAAGAAAAAGCAGCTTTAATATTTATTGAAGTGAAAAATAAGTATTGAATTGGACCATAAATCACAATGTATAAAAGATAATTTTAAGAGATGCATTTTGTTGGGAAACGATGTTAAATAAACTCAAATGGATTTATGTGTGTGTGTGTGTGTGTGTGTGTGTGTGTGTGTGTGTGTGTGTGTATACATATATATATATATATATATATATATATAAATACATACACATACATATATACATATATGATACATAGTTAAATACATATAGGTATTTATCAAGTTGAGTTTATTATACACACACACGCACACACACACGTGTTCATATTAACTGGAGGCTTGCCTGTTTGTTAGCAAACACAAGAAGCACCGCGTCTCTCAGCTCATCCTCAGCTAGCATCCTCATCAGCTCCTCTCGAGCTTCGTTCACTCGTTCTCTGTCATTACTGTCCACCACAAAGATTAGACCTTAAAGCAGAAAAAAAGGAAAAATGGATGTTAAAACATTTTCCGAAGAAGAAAAGAGGAGTTTATGGTGTCTGGTTATCTCTGCTCACCCTGCGTGTTTTGAAAGTAGTGCCTCCAGAGGGGCCGGATCTTATCCTGTCCGCCCACATCCCACACGGTGAAGCTGATGTTCTTGTACTCCACCGTCTCCACATTAAATCCTGAGAGGAGGAAAGATGTTACACAACACACAACATTGTGAACACTGAGATTAATGAGCATGAGTGTGAAACTCAAGAGGACGCACCGATTGTAGGGATCGTGGTGACTATTTCTCCCAGTTTAAGCTTATAAAGAATTGTTGTTTTCCCTGCAGCGTCGAGCCCCACCATCAAAATCCTCATCTCTTTTTTTCCTATCAGGCTCTTCAGTAAATTCCCAAAAATGTTCCCCATGATTCAGATGAGCTTCTCAAGCTTGAGGTTTGCTGCTTCAGTCACGGTGCTGCAGGCTTTAGAAGAATTTCCTGCAGGGACTGAATATTAAGGAGGGCTGAAAGGAAACAGAACAAATCATTTTTAGTAATACTTTAATGTGAATCGCTACTTTGGGAGAAAACAGACTTTCACAACGACCCTTCTCACATCTGCTCTTATAAAACAGAAGCATCCTATCACCACCACCACAGAGGGTGATGGAAATCTGTGCCATGACTCCAGGCAGCAATGCAATCTGTTCAGACACTTTTCATTATCTTTTCTCCTTGAAACTGCAACAATGCCAAGCCCTCACAGCATATGCAACATGTCCCACATTACCAGGCCTGGCTTGACTCCTTTAACAAGAGCTCACCATAACGCTACATTTCCCTTTCAGACCATAAAAATGATTTTAACACCGAGTTTTGATCAGCACAAATACATGCAACATCTAAGAGAATAAAAACAGGAAAAAAACATTGAAAGAGCAAAAAAAAACCTGCAGTAAATGTTCAGTTTTGATCTGGATTATTGAAAATTGTCTAATATACAAACTATAATCTTGAATCAGCAAGCATAATTGATTATTTTGTGTTTAGAAAAAGGTTATGATGTGTGTAATTTCCAAGTTAATGTATTGAATGAAACTGATAAAAGCCTGTGTGAAGTGGGATGATGCCGCAGAAACTCTCCGGTGGCCCTGTCCATGGTGCTAGACGGGAACATAAACACACCATCACAGCCTGCTGTTCTCATCCTCCGTTCAGGTTTGGTGCGATCAGGGCCTGGTGGTGTTCACCCAGCTCCGGTGTCTCCGCTTTAGCCCAGGATGCTACGTTAGGTAACGTTACAGCCTGTCCTTCACGTGATCAACTCACTTCACACTTCTCCACCTCAACATCATTGCAGCACATGAAAACTAATCTTTCAATTCCTGGTAAATTATCCAGATTTGTCGGTGGGAATCTATATTTTATTAGCGCAAACGATTGGATGTGACAGTTGTTAGCGTGTGAACCGTGCTGGTGATCACCCACTAACCATCCCCTCTCCGCTCATCACCTCAGCGGAGGAACCTGCTACCACCGAGCCGCTCCAAGGCGCTCCAACCCGGCTAACATCGACCCACGCGGCTACTACGGAACACACACAAACGTTTACGACTCTTACTCCGGGATATATACCGGGATACGAACCGTGATGGTGCGGTCGGTGTCCTCGCTTACCTTAGCCAAGACGAGCCAGTCAGTCCACGTCTTTAATGTCTCACGAGATTTTCCGCAGCCGCTCTCAGCAGCAAATGAAATCTCGCGATACTAAACGCAAACCGGTACCTTTACTGTGAAAAATTAACTTTTTCAAATAGAATTTTAGCTGACCTATAGTCAAATTTGTTTTACAATTTCATCCCAAAACGTACTAGTTTCTGATTATTAATATGATTTTTTTCTCATCTAAAATGCAAAGAGCTCAAATGAAAACGGCACTGTTCTGAGGTCCCACTGCCCTATTTCTGCTCATCTCATAAAAGATTCGCATATATTATAGATGTAAGTTCATGGATTAGTGATTTAGCTAAATTTAGTTAGTCGGGATGTAGTCAATCTAATTCAGCTGTTAGGATGAAGTGGTTTCCAGAACTGAAAAGCACTCGTGCAATATTTTAATTTGCAGAGGTGAAGCAAAGTATCTGCTGCATGCAAGCTATGTCACAACAATAAAGCATTGTGAAACACAAATAAATCAAAGTGTTGTATTTAGCACCAAACATCTGTTGATGCACCGTGCACGTGCTAAATGTGGCAACAGGGAGGGACAGCCAGATCTACACACGCACTGTAGCAGCCTGGATGCTGGAGCAGGGCTTGAGGCGGGCTCCTCGGAGTGGGGGGGCTCAGGTGCTGGTTCACCGCCCCCTGACCGCTAGTCCTTATCTGCTCAGCATTATAACACATCAGCGTTGCCTGATACTGAGCAACTCTGGACGCAGGCAGACGGTGCGCGCTCTCTCTTGAAGTTTTTTACCAGAAGTGGCAAATGAAGACGGGCGTTATTCTCCTGCTGCTCGCAGCTTTCTGCGAACTTGCTCGGGCTGAGGAGAATGAAGCAGGGGAGCTGCAGGTGGAGACACTGGTGAGGAGCAACACCATCATTTTATAGAATGAAAATGGACACATGATTACTCATCTTCTTCCTGTGTAGGTGAAGCCTGAATCTTGCTCCATGATTTCCGAAATTGGAGACACGCTGAAAATCCACTATACTGTAAGTCACTGGGCTCGGGTTGGTGCGTAAAATCACCAGCTTTGCTTTATATGCATTTGTTATGCGTTGTTGTTGATGTGGGAGCCCTTTAGGGCCATAAAACAGCGCAAACGAGGACTTCTGTGGCGCGTGTGCGTGCGTGCGTGTGTTTACTATGGGAGTCATGGGGCGGTGCAACACGTCAGCGTTATAGCAGCTCCACGTGTTCCAGTGAACAGCACCATGACCAGTTCATCTTTTATACTGGGAGTTTGCCGCTGATCTGACTGTTCAGATATTGTTGTTTGTCTATATTTTTACTTATATCAAGTTTTTTTCACTTTAATTTGAGTTTTTCATCTTTTACTAAAATCAAAATTTCTCTTGATGATGATTATTGAGTTTGTGAAAAAGAAAACAGTCTAAAAAATAAGCTGAATTTATATCAGCTTGTTAATTTAGCTGCAAAACTGCTACAAAAAGCTAAAAACTGGAAGCAATTTAAACTGTTTTTAGTTTTGTCCAAAAGATTTAAGCTGAGCTGCAAATAGATTTAATATTAATACAGCTTGAATCACAAAAATCACATGTTTTGCAGTGTAATAGTTTAATTATAAATTTGAGAATGAGTCTTTTCAAATAGAATAAAATGCCTTTGAGTATTTTTTTAATAAATCTAAAATTTGGATACCTAGTTTTTCAAACTTACACTATACGTTTTTTGGTCCCTTGTACTAATCCAAAGGGGTTCGAATGAAGGCAACTGAACTTCTTTGGTTTTCTCATCCAAGAAGCTTTGTCAATTCTGGCTGGAATATGGGAGGATCAAGCTTATAAACTTATAGTCCAGCCAGAATTGACCAAGCTTCTCGGATGAGAAGTGAAACATCTTCAAAAAACCAAAGAAGTCCAGTTGCCTTCATTCAAACCCCTTTATATTACCATGCCCTGGATGACTGAGAACCTTCACCAGAATACTGTATGTCCCTTGTACTAAAATAAATTAATTCAAGACAATTTAGGCTCCAAATTTAAAATGTCCATACTTCTCATTCTCCATTAAACAGGGTAAACTGATGGATGGAAGGGTGATCGATACATCACGGTCCCGGGATCCTCATTCTCTTGAACTGGGGGCAAGACAAGTTATTCCTGGTAAGTTAACAAGTAATAACAGTTTCCTGCAGACAGTGTTTATTAATGAGACTTTTATTTGCGTATAGATGGGTTGTTAGAGTTAATGCGCTAGTTCTGCTGATTGACTGCTTTGATTTTCCAGGTCTGGAGCAAAGCTTGGTTGGTGTTTGTGAAGGGTAAGCAGAAAAAGCAGCTGCTCACTGTGAAAACATAACTTTGTATTAGATTGAAATGTATGTAGGCAAAATAGTTCAATTAAAAACAAACAAGTTTTACAATTAAATAAGAAAGACTGAACACAAAATTTTTTTTTCTTTTTTCTATTCAGGCAAAAAATCAAAACCATCATTCCTTCTCATCTTGCATATGGAAAAAGAGGTTACCCTCCTACAGTTCCAGGTACTCAACACAAACACACACTACTCATAGGTCAGATTTAAGTAGCTTAACATATAAACATGTTCTTGAAATGAAAATCAATTATTAAAAATCTTGTATGCTCATAATTATGATCATATTGTAAAAACTGATTGCATCCTTTCCTCAGGTGATGCTGCTCTTCAGTTTGAGGTGGAGGTCATTTCTTTGTCACGAAAGACTCCGCTTGAAAAAATGATGAGGAACATGTTACCCACCATGTGTTTGGCTCTGTTGCCCGGTCTGCTCTGCTTGATCGGGGTCTACATCTACAAACGGGGCACGGCTGAGAGGCCAGAGAAAAAGAAGGCCAAAGATAAGAAGAGCAAAAAGAAATGAAAACATGGAATAGAACAATTTAAATAAACTTGATGAATGATTGTGTTCTTCATGTCTATTTAATAATGGAACAAGCTTTTGTACGTTTTAAAATGAGCATTTTAAATTATAATAGTTCTGTTTTTTTATTTATAAAGACAATGCAGTATGGCATTTAGATGATGTTTTGTATAATATGAACAGCTTTCTTTTGTATTCTGTGTCGGTCCTAGTTTGTTTATAGTGTATAAGTCTGACAGACACGTAATTTGAAACTCCAATTGACTGCTCTTGCATTTTGTTTTTAAATGTCAGATTCAACAGCTATGGCAGACTTCTATTACTCCTTAAACTAAAATGTGATCGTAACATGTCAAACTAAGTAAAAACAATCATTTCAATAAGAATTGTAAATGTCTGTCTGAATCAGCACTTATGTGGTTTGAATGCAACAACATGCTGTAAAAAGCAAAAATTAATTAGTAGTGAAAGCTGGAAAATTCTCAAACGATATTTGTGCCAACTCAGCTACAAGCTAATAACTAATAAATTATAATTAATTTTAATTATCGTTTTAAAGCAATGCTTGAAAAGGGTTATCTGGGTTTTTCAATTTAATAGCAACCAGGATTGACCTATTTTATGTGTGAAGCCAAAAAAGGAAAGCGTGATTTTAAAAACAACAAATGAATGCAAAAAATGTTAAATCAGGTGTCTTCATCTATGGGTTAAACACAATAAACTTTGAATGTAGCTAATGATTAAAAAAATAGTTTAATTGAAAAGATGATATAATATCTTGTTTTATCAAGTTCTTTTCAAACAAAAGTAATCATTTGCTATTATAAAAGATGCATCTTTGAACAAAATTATGTTTACAGTATTTTGGGGCTAGAACTTCATTATTTAACGAGTATATTTTGTGTGAAAATGTCAAGGCCAAATTAAAAGAAAAAAATAGTCAACATTTTAACATGTTGGTGAGAAGCGACCATAAAACCGAATTTTACGTAACCGGAAGTGCCCTGTGTGTTTTCATATCCCTCCGCGAGTGAAGGTTTATTAATTTTACTGCCTCTAAAGTAAAATGCATCATTGTTTTTGTTTGGACTGGGTTAAAGTCGATCTATTGTCTTCTAAATATCAAATTAATAAAAAAAAGAGGCACTAATAACACATTTACCTTTAAAATAAATGCATTTAGGAACAAAAATTATTCAGAGGGCGGGGTAGATGGGATTTTTTTTGTGCCGGTGCACCCTCTTCCGGTCCTCTTTCTAGCTTCCCGTGCAACATGGTGAGTGTGTTTTACCGACGGTGGTAGAGCATAAATGACATAAACCTGTATTTCATTCGAATGCGCAGACATCGTTCACACATTTTAGACTTAATAAACATACAGCGAACGGATATCGAAGAGAATATAAGTCAAACATCATTTATACATAGTGAAATCTAAATTTGGGCCTAATGCTAATAGCTAGCATGCTAACCATTTTGTGCATGTGTTCCGTCTGAATGCTAAAATATCCTGCTACTACTTTGTCTTGACACTATAAAGGAACCGAACTTTGCTCACAGCATGTTAATATTAAGCTCATTTATCTAGTAGTTTGAGAAGATCAATTTTAATTTGTCCTGAGTTGTGTTGCGTTAACCGTCTCGTAATGAGCATATTCACGAATACCAGTGAATCAGGCATTAGCTCACTTGCTAGTAATTTTATATTGAGTAAAGTTAAACGATAGTTTGGAACAAGACACACTTATTGGATTACAGGGGACTGATGTAGATGTCTTTCTTAGTAATGTGTGTGAACAATAGCATTACATCTATTGTGGTTCGTTTGAAAAAGTTCAAACGGCAGTTGAATGCAATTTCATGGCAAATAAGGAAGGCAAGTTTTATTTTTTTCAATGAAGATTTAGTGGAAATGTGTTTTTTATTAAGATGATTGCTTAGTTGTGAAGCTATGCAGGAAATGCTGTAGTGTTATTTATTTTTCTGATGCTACACAGTTTTATGGTCAAGGATTTTATTAACAGATTGAACAATTTTGGTGCCTATGGTGCTGGATAATTATAACAAATATGAAAGGTTATTTTAAATAGTACCTTTCAAGATAAACACAAGGTGCTTTATAAGCACAATAACAAATTTAAAAATGATTTTCAAAGATAATGAAAATAAATAAAAAATGTGAGGTCACAGGTAATCCTGCATCAGTGACATAATTTAGCAGCCTTAATTGTTTAATCTGAATAATAATACGGCCACTTTTTTGCAGACAAAGAAGAGGAGGAACAACGGTCGTGCCAAGAAGGGCCGCGGGCACGTGCAGCCCATCCGCTGCACCAACTGTGCTCGTTGTGTCCCCAAGGACAAGGCCATCAAGAAGTTTGTCATCAGGAATATTGTAGAGGCAGCAGCTGTGAGGGATATCTCAGAGGCCAGCGTCTTTGACTGTATGTATCTTCTAAACCTTTTTGCTTTAATCCAGTTTCCTTGCTAATCAACACTGAAACATACAAGTTAACTTAAGTTTGAAAAAATGCAAATCATTAGATGGGACTAATTCACAAAACATCAAAGCTGTAATATTTTAGCATGTAGAATAAGTCAGCACTCACCAGCAGGGATGGTTTGCAGATTTTTTTTTACTAAGGCTTCAAAGTCCACAACAATTATATTTGTGAGTTTTGTTTTCTGTTATGTATCTTCACAAACTAGAATGATTCTGGAGTCTGGTCCTAATCAGTTTCATTTTTTACTTTTTCAGCATATGTTCTGCCCAAGCTCTACGTGAAGCTGCACTACTGTGTCAGCTGTGCTATCCACAGCAAGGTAGTGAGGAATCGCTCCTGTGAGGCCAGGAAGGACCGCACCCCACCACCAAGATTCAGGCCCGCTGTGAGTACCATATGCAATTTGTAATAAAAATATCTGGCTATTGCAGAAATTTACAGGTGCAAGTAAAAAAATAGATTTTGGAAAATACAAACTCCTGAAACCAGACGTCTTCATTGATTCACTCATTTATCTGATTTCTTTTTCTTTACAGGCTGGTGCACCAAGAGCTCCTCCAAAACCCATGTAAAGCAGAATTTGAACATGCTGTACATCTAAAAAATGAAATTAAACAATCTTCACAACAACTTGAAAGTATGAAGCTCATGAATCTTTTGTGTGATTGAAGGATAGACAGATTTATTAGTTTATTTTTATTGGAGTAGACTCTTACAGTACAAAACTTACAGTAGTTTTAAGATACGCAAATGTGTAATTAATTACATATAATACATTTAAAAAGGGTTTTTGTCATTCAAAGCAACAAGACAAATGTGAGGATATTAACGCTAACAAAACTAGAAGGCAACTGACAGAAAAGTCACAAAGCTTGGACGTTTCTAGGAGTATAATCTTGATCTTGTTTTAGTTTTGAGTTGAAAACAACCAGATGTGGTTCAGGAGTAAATGGCTTTGGTACAACATGTATTACCTTCAGAAGCACAATCACCATCCAGTGATCAGAGGGATAAGTTGGTCTGTGTGGGTAAATTGTGCAAGAGAAACGGGACTTTATGGACATGTCAACTAAACAAGTTTATTTTGTCAAACTGTCTTTGCATTTAATTGGTCAACATGACTAAATTTTTGACGAAAAGCAGGTTTAGTCAGTTCAAATTTTGGTGTGATGGCAAAATTTTAGCAATCTGCTTTAAAACCTTTCAGTTATTTGAAAATTAGGATGAGAAATAAATAGTTTGGGGTCACTGACTAAAGGCACAGGGGCAACATCTATGGTTGAAGTATTTTTAACTGATCATTTAACTCATCTACATTGGCTGATTAAATGTCACATATGTGATGCCTCCAACACCAAGTTTGTCTAGTACTTAAAGCTCTTACACATAAACTACTATTCCTGTCCTATTTAACAGTCTTGTTTCAATAAAGCAGCTTGAGAAAATTAAAACTTCCAATTAAGATTGTTACTTGAGGATTGTATACTGGTAATTAAGTACAAAATGTAAAAGAATTACCATAATTCTTGCTAAATCACCATGGATGAGGTTAAGTTTTTAGCTAATCTCTACAGAAAAGCTTACATCACATCAAAAACAGAATGAATACTAAGAATCTGACATCCAAAGTGCTTTAATAACAGTATTAAAACGTTTTTAATGAAGCAACATTTAACAAAATCAATTATTTTCTGTACAAAGATATATAGTTTCATTCTGCTGACATACCGGTGAAAGTGCGTAACAGTTACAAACATGGTTCTTTGGCTCAGCTGTGAGGAAATTCTTTGTTGCTGTACTGAACCAAACAAATGCCAAATTCACGACTTTTCATCTAAATATTTGGAACTTCTCACCTACATGGAAAAGCTGTAATTTGTGGGACAAAATGGGAACGTTAACACAATCTTTTAAATTACAAAGATGATAGGAACACATTCTCTTAATCACCAAAAGGGAAACACTCAAAAACTAAAAGGCTCAAATCAAATACCCCCCCCCCCCCCCCCCCCCCCCGATTTACATAAATAATTAGATGTTTGCCACAAAAAATAAGGTGTGCAGCCTTGATATTTGCTACTATTAATAACTGATACATAATGTAAAATAAATTTATCAGCACAATCAAGTTTGATCCCAACCCCATGAACAAACGGCTTTGTGTGGAGAAAAAAGACTAAACTAGTGCGTTCAGACGTTAAATAATAAAATAATCTAATGTTAGACTAGAACCAAAATATGACAAGACAATAAAAAATCTGCTGAATTGAACAAAAAGAAAATCAACCATAGAACATAAAGGATATCAGTGACTGAACCGTCTGGACAGGGAAAAACTTCATGAACTTCAAAATTTAGAACAGAAATTGCACTCAACAGGATAATCAGCTACTATAAAACTACAAGCCAAAGAATCCTCCCCCCATAACACACACACACACACACACAAAATCAATTTAAGACATGAAGGTTAGCAGCTCCTGTCTGGGAAATAAGGGGAAGAAAGGCACAATACAATGACAAAACATCAAAGTTTTAAATATAGGATAAATAAATTCCTTACATATTAGAGTTGGGTTGTAATTTCGTGTATTCATGAGGAAAAGGAAACTCCACAGATAATCTCTTTAGTAAATCTCTTCAAACTCTGGCAGTGATTTCGTTCAGAGCAGAACAACCCACCAGGTTCTGTCCTCACGCTGTTAGACATGCAGGTCAATGTAATCTAGAAAATAGTTTCATATACTCATAGAATTCTGGCAGGTATCAGTGCAACAAAAGCTGTCATACAAATGAAAAATAAGTCCTACACTATCCAACATGACATCAACACAAACAAGGGCCTTCATTTTTCCAATTTAAAGAAAAAGGCGGTCCCTTGGATCCTCTAACGCACGCACACACACACACATACACGCCTTCATTTCACCTCTTTTATAATCCAAAGTGCATTTCTAAATAGTAGACCTTCCCAATCTCTCACACACACACCTGTCCAAATATTTAAGTCTAACATGGACCTGGTTTTGAGTTTGATCTGCACTTTTCTTAAGAAGCAACTGACTCCAGGATAAACCCAAAGTCGCTAAAAGAAAAGTTAATTAATTCAATGTCTGACAATTGTTGGAATGACACATTTGACCCTGTACACATTAGAGACAGACTGCAAACTGTTTTTAGCTTTCATATTTTAAAGCCAACATTTATATTTTAATATTCTGAATTTTGATGCAAGGCACATCTGTGGGTGAAAATACTCTTGTACTTTTTAAACGTCTTTCATTAAAAATTATTCTCAAATGCATTTGTTATTCAAATGTCACAGAAAATAAAGAAAACGATTTTACTCTGGAACATTCAGCATCAGTTTCGTGCCCCTTTGTGCAGAACAAACCCAGCCAGGTCCTTGTTGGAGCTGGAAAAACAAGCTCTAAGTGACATAAGCTGTCCAGCTTTTCGCCTCAGTCAACGATGTGCTCTCCACGGACAATGTGTGAAGAAAATTCATATCGGTCCTGACTGCGATGGCCGCAGATGTTACACTCAAAAGGTTGACGGAAACCATGGCAGCCCATGTGGATGGTAAACATGACATGATCCAGGAAAAGCACACGGCAGTGGTCGCAACGGAAGGAGCGCACAGCTCGCCCCTCCCCGTCTACAACCCGAAGGGACTCCCTGGAAGTGGAGGAGGGCGCTGTAGGTGAGCTGGAGGTCGGAGCAAAAGCAGGAGGTAGGAGGGCCACGTGTCCTCCATCTTCTCTGTACACTTCATGTTCTTTGGCGTGGCTGGGACTATGTCTGTCCCGACTTCTGTGGTGGAAAGGAGGAGCAGGTCTGGTGGTGTGGTTGTTGGAGTGGATGAGGTGTTGTTGCCCATTGTTACTGTGCAAAGTAGCAACAGGAGCTGTGCTGTTGCATGGCTCATCTAGCATGCTTTCTGTGTCTGTGGAGTCCTGAAACCCATTGCTAGGGGAAGGTGCATGACTTCGACCAGCAGCTAGGTCTTCGTGGCCCTCAGCAGCCTCCCTTCCCCCTACACCTACAACCCCCAGCCTGGCCCCGGTGACCAAACAATCCAACCTTGGGCCTAGAGCAACAGGAGTGTGAGTGGAGCAGTGGATCGGCTTGAGATCTGTCAAACAAGAAGGGTGAGTGCTGGGAAGGTGGAGAGGCCTATGTTTGTCTGATACCCCTCTTTTATTACCTGCCACACCTGCTGTGTATTCTCCTCCAAGGCCAGTAAAGTGTGAAGCTTCAAGGTCCCCTGCTTGCAAGTCCTCACCTTTCTCTAAATCAGAAGTCAGGTCGTATGATTCATCTGCAAGGTTGAGTCGGATGTGCTTCTGCCCTGCAACACAGACATAAACAAACTTATGATGCCGTAAAAGGAAAATCAATAAAACTAAATTTAACTCTTAAAAAAGACAAAAACCAGATTGTGAACTTATAATCAGCCAATGTAGCTGTCAATGATGCTGATAAAGTTATTGGTACCAAAACAGTCAAGTTTTGCCTCTTATTTATCAAGTGTGAGGTGTTTAGAGCAACAAATATTACAATTTCCTAAAACTATCCACACTACGACTACATGCTCACCTATAAATTTTTGTGGCGTGGCTCTTTTTCGTTTGGTGATGCTGTTGGTGAGCCGATCAATAAATGCCATCCTGTCTGAGGAGGGTTGCAGAAGAGAGTCTGGTACATACTCTAGCTCTTTCATTTCCTCTCCTGGACAGAGTACAAACAAACTGTTATGCCTTTTTTTTAAGGGTTCTCTTATTACGCTGAATTTCTAAACTTATCCAAACCACGTTTTGGAACTACAAGTTCCCATTAGAGGAGGACCTGAGCATCACCTTGTTAAGAATGTAGACTGCATTTCTAAGTTTGATGCTAATAAATCTTTTTTAAATTGAATAATGATGTGTCACCATTTGGTTTAATTTTCTAAAAAGTTTATTGCATACCTAGATTTTGTGCATTGTTCATTGGTTGTGACTCCAGACTATTTAGGTATCCATGACAACGTTCACGGTGCTCCTCCAGGGTGCTCTGTTGCTTGTAACAACGGCCGCAATAACTGCATTTAAATGGCTTCCCTACAGTTGGAGACGACACTGAAGACAATGAAGGAAAAAACGATTATAATTGTAGATATCACACTAAAGGAAAATCCAAATCCTCATCAGGTTTGAATCTGTTCTACCTGCATGAGTGCGTAGATGACCAGTGAGGGCATCTCGTCTTCGACAGGCATAGCTGCAAAAGGGACATTTGAAAGGCTTCTCCCCTGAGTGCAGCTTGATGTGGCGGAGCAGGTTACCCTTTTGGGTGAAGGAGGCGCCACACTGATTGCACTGAAATGGTCTTTCCCCTGTGGATAGGTCAAAATTTTCAGGTAAACTTTGTAATAAATAATGAATATCATATATTACAGAAGGGACATTTTAAAGATTCTTCCTCCAAGTGCAGATTGATGTGATCAATTTAGATTATTTAATAAAAATCAAAGACATGTCTTCCCTTAAACTATTCACCTGTATGGCTGCGTTTGTGCACCATGAGAACATTAGGTCCAATGCAGATCATTCCACAAATGTCACACTTTAGCTTTCCATTTGGCAGTCTGGTGGCTGCACATGACATTGCTTCAGAATTGGCCAGCTCCCTGTAGCCTCCATCAGATTCTGATCCCTGCCCTGGACCTCCATCTTCTACCCTCTCTGTTCTTTCATCATCATGAACACGGCCTAAGTCTTCATCACTGTACAACTCCACTTTAACAGAGTTGGCTGCAAAGAAAGTATTACTTGTGTGGGGTATCATTTAATTAAAATGAACATAAACAAATGCATTAAGATTAATATTGTCATTTTAGTGTCAACTTTAAGCCAAGAAGCAAAAAGTATACTGAGGTACATCTAAAAATGCCATCTGCTGCTTCTCACCACTGAGGGAGCGTCTTGGAGAGTTCTCCTTACTATTTGGGGTGCTCACTGTCGCACCTCCAAGGGCTCCTGAAAACTCTCTTTCCAGTGACGATTCCCCACTACCTGAAACCACAAAGATGACAAGAAGCAGGATCTCACATTTGAACCAGTCAACATTGGAAAGATGTCAATCTGCTATTGAATAGATCTTTACCTGACATGTAGGATCGGCCATTACAGTCATCTCCATCCATACTAGTTCAAGATGAATCCTGAAAGGAAATTTACATTAACTTTGTGAACTGATGATAAATATATCCAAGTCCTTCATTTATCTAAAGAAAAACACGAGAGACTTGCAGGTAGGTGACAATTCAAGTGACAAATTACAAACTTGGATGGCTGTAAGTTAAATAATGAAGTGCAATTCACAGTAAACTTTCAACTGTCATAATTGGAGCAGTGTCTAACTATACAATTACCAGCAAAATAATATAGCAAACCATTTTAACTGGTAGTAGCAAAGAATGCTTGCACATTTTGAACAAAACCTCATAGCATTAGCTCATTAAGGAAGAGGATTAGTGCCACTGAAAAGAAAAGAAAGATAATTCTGACTTTAATCTCAGAATTCTGGCCTTTTTTTCAGAATTCTGACTTTAATCTCAGAATTTTTACTTTTTTCTCAGAATTTTTACTTTTTTCATTCTGAGATTAAAGTCAGAATTCTATTTCTTTTCAGTGGCCCTAATCCTCTTCTGTAGCTCCTAATACTAACTATAATGCGCAGTAGATTAGCCTAAGTGGGTTAATTCATTATATCAGCAATTAGATCAGTAGCAGCTAAGTTGGGTAAGACTCGATCATTGATTTGCAATATTAGTAATCAGTTTAATGACATCACAAAATGTACTTAAAGTTCTGCTAAATCAGTACGATACCATTCGAAAAACACATTAAGATAATGCTGACATCGTTCACATAACGGTGGCGATGGCTTAACTTCAGTATACGGCCTTGGTGGCTAATGTTAGCCTACTGACCATGTAATGAATATTACCAAGTTAGCTAAACTCTACCACAACAATACAGCAGTCTGGTATAATCGACGGTTTGTCAAAAATGCAGAAACTTAAGTTGCAACAAAGTAATATGAGCAACGGCGCAAGGAGACGGCATTGGTTTGTGACATTAAGTTGCAGTGTATCGCTAAACTGGATATTCAAGGCTAATCGACGTCATGGTTCAAGCTAACATAACAAACAACAGTTAGCCTAATGTTTCTGTAGCGGTTGCTATGGCAGCCACCGCCACCCCAAATGCTAAGGCTAGTCAGCTAGTGCTTAGCCTGCTAAAACACGTCAGAGACAGTCAACGATACTGATTCTTTAAAATACCGTCGGGTTGTCCAGTACCTAATGCATCACCTTTTCTTTCCAAGTCCGTTTTATCGATGTTATTCTGAATTTCATCTGCCCGTTTGTGACAGCAACACCCCCCGGAAGTTTTAGTTTTTATCTTCCGGTTTGAGCCGGAATAAAGCACATCAGCTGATGACGCTTGTTCACTTAAAAATCAGTTAAATTAAAAGTGAAGCCCCACCAGGCAGTACCTGTCCAAATTATTAACTGATATTAATGTTCAATGCTCTTTCTGTCGAGAGAGAACTGAAACAGTATGTCATTTATTTTGGTCTTGCAGATTCATTTATAGATTTTGGAAAGACTTTCATAAATTTATTAGTGATTTTATTCTTCCTGGGTTTTCAGCTCTATTACAAAAATGTTATTTTTGGTTTTCATAATTTTAACAGCACTGATAAGAATGCTTACTTTTTTGTAAATTTGTTTTTAGCAAAATATCACATACATAAAAGCAAGGTCTTTGGCAGAAAACCTGAATTTTTGGTTTTAAAAATTGAGCTAGGACACTACAGGTCCTTCTCAAAAAATTAGCATATTGTGTTAAAAATTCATTATTTTCTGTAATGTACTGATAAACATTAGACTTTCATATATTTTAGATTCATTACACACAACTGAAGTAGTTCAAGCCGTTTATTGGTTTAATATTGATGATTGTGGCATACAGCTCATGAAAACCCCAAATTCCTATCTCAAAAAATTAGCGTATCATGAAAAGGTTCTCTAAACGAGCTATTAACCTAATCATCTGAATCAACTAATTAGCCTTTCGCCGCCCCGCCTCCAGAACGGCTATTGTCCAATCACACATCATAGCAACCGTTACTATCCGACAACTCCAAACAAAATGATGAAGCTAAGCCTAATTTACTACTAAGCATTAGCCTCGATAGTAGTCGTGTCTCCTTCGTTCCCCTTCAGAACCTCCTCATCGAGCTCAACCAGCAACAGCCTGAGTGCTCCCCCCTCGGCTGGGCGGAGGTCCGCCTCCCAGACTATCCAAGACCCTTTATAAGACAAACCGTGCTGACAAATCAGCGTAATATTACCTCAACCGTGTGTCTTATAAACGCACATTAAGCCTTGGCGCAACAGCGGGTGGTGTCATGATCACGTGATGAATTAATGCCGAGCGCCGGCCGGGAACTAAAAATGAAAGTAAACACGGGCATAAAAAGTTACATTTTATAAACAGACTCAGCTGAGATGATAGCGATGCAGAGCGCCGGGAGCTTTTCTCCGTTAGAGCTGCCTGCAGCTCAGATCATCTGACAGCTGACATCTGACAGCTCACAGGGACACCGCATCGCCGCCACCGCTCCTCGGATCCACGCCTCCTCGGACGCCGGACCTTCTCCCAAACTCCAAACTCCTTTTTCCCTGCTACGCTTCGCTCAGCGGAGCCGACACTAATATATCCTTCCACTGCATCCTGTAACCCTTTTTGCCTCTATGGATGATATTGAGGAGGAATTGCTCCAAAAAATGTCACTGACACGCATCTGTCTACTTCTTTCCATCGCGGAAATCTGCGGAGCTGCAGTATTTGATCCACTTATTGTCGGAGTTAGCAACAGTAAATAAGGGGGGCGGGGCTCGGCGAAAGTTAAATTAACTCTAAACACCTGCAAAAGATTCCTGAGGCTTTTAAAAACTCCCAGCCTGGTTCATTACTCAAAACCGCAATCATGGGTAAGACTGCCGACCTGACTGCTGTCCAGAAGGCCATCATTGACACCCTCAAGCAAGAGGGTAAGACACAGAAATAAATTTCTGAACCAATAGGCTGTTCCCAGAGTGCTGTATCAAGGCACCTCAGTGGGAAGTCTGTGGGAAAGAAAAAGTGTGGCAGAAAATATGAAGATCATTATGTTTCAAAATGGCCGAACTTGTAGATCTGTTGTGTGTATTTGTACAACGTGATGTGAGCTTGAAAATTGTGTGCGTGTGTGTGCTGTAGAATGTGAGAAGCTGCACACCAACATGCGTAAACCTGTAAAGATAAATGTGTACTTGTAAGAAAAATTCACATGCATGTGAAATAAAATAAAGTTGTGTGTAACATTTTCAACTACAACTCTGTGAACACAAGTCTACAGAGTTGTTTCTGCGCATGCTCAGTTCTTCTCTTACAAGTGCACAGCTCTCTTCTCACACGTCTGATTTTTGAAACATGTCTCACGATCAATATGTGTCAAAATGGACGAGCTTGTAGCTCTGTTGTGTGTCTGTACAATGCCATGTGGGCTCGAAGATTGGATGTGAGTGTGTGTGCAGTAAAATGTGAGCTTGAACATTTGAGGTGTGTGTGTGTGTGCAGTACAATGTGAGAAGCTGCACAATAACACCTGTAAACTTGTAAAGAAAAATATGTACTTGTAATAAAAACTCACATGCATGTGAAATAAAATAAACTTGTGTGTAGCATTTTTCAGCTACAACTCTATGAACACAAGTCTACAGATCTGTTTCTGCACATGCTCAGCTTTAATTTCACAAGTGTACAACTCTCCTCTCGCACGGATTCCTTTTGAAACACTTGTTGCGCTGTGTTTGTTTCAAAAAGCAGCTGAGCCTATCAGAGGTGAGAGCGG
>SSNS01000019.1:2901832-2925355 GCA_006937985.1 Aphyosemion australe | reverse complement strand
AATAAAATACTATTTGGTAAAAAGGCTACTGTAAAATTGAATAAATGTTTCATCACAACAGCTGATTTAATTTGATAAAACTGTTTAATCAGATAAATAAAAATTTTAGTTGTATGCAAAACTGAAGATATGTTAAACTTACTAACTACGAGGTTGGATTGGGGGGTCAAACCACCAAATAGTTCCCGAGCACGGCCACAGCTGCAGCTCACCGCTGCTGAAATCCTGTTATTCATTCTGCTGTGGTCTGCTGGGGTGTAGGCAGCTCTGACCGAGACAGGAAGAGACTGAACAAGCTAGCTACCAAAGCTAGCTCGGTTCTGGGCTGCCCGCTGGATTCTGTTGAGGAGACGTGTGAAAGGAGGATGCTGGGGAAGATGACCTCCAACTTAAGAAACCCCTCCCACCCACTGCACTCCACTGTGGAGATCATGGACAGCTCCTCCAGAGGTAGACTGAGACATCCCAGATGTAAAACTGAGCGCTATCGTAGATCTTTCATCCCCTCTGCAGTAAGAGTGTATAACTCCTCAGTTTAAGCTGTGCTGGTATCATCCTGGTACACAATAACACCAATGCAATATTCATGTGTTCTATACTTGTGCAATACCGGATTCACATTGTTGTCTGTGTCTCTTACAGTATGCTGCATAGTGTTGGTACCAAGTTTGTTTTCATCTTTTATTTGTGTGTTTTTTTTTTAGTGATCTAAGATTACAATACTAGATTACTGCCTATGTGTATATACATGTATCCTTGTTTTTATCTTTCTTCTAATTACCCTTTGAGTGATGGTGCTGCTGTGACAAGTGAATTTCCCCACTGTGGGATCAATAAAGTCTATTCTATTCTATTCTATTCTATTCTACATTTTAAAATAACAAATGAAAGTAGAAGAAACACATTTCCAAATCACTTTCCAAAGCTTCCAATGTAGTTATGTTAGAGCAGTCCAAAATAAATACGGACAGTATTTCACTCTGAACTTAATTTTAGCTAAATATATTTTCTGTTAAAAAATGGCCACCTGTATGCTATAACCTTATTAATTTATAATTTAATTTGACAATACTGTTCTGTAGTGAAAATAAATTTAAAATGTAAGTACATGAACAAAAACAAAAATAATTTTTTTCTCAGATTTGATGAATTTCTTTGATATGTTTTGCTCATAATTAACCTTGTGGGTTTTTTACATAGCAAACTGTGATTACAGCATCCGGGTTGTCTCTGAAAATTAAATTAATATCACTTTGTTTTTATTTTTCTCTGCCAGACTAACGTGTCATTTTGCCAAACCCAATGCGCACTCCAAGGCATTTGGCAGCTCCGTACAAAAACATGATTGAACTCCTCCAGTAAATCACGTTTTTGTTTGTAAAACTTCTGCGAAGTCTGGTTTATATGGCCGACATGTTGATATGAACTTGAAAACATGCGACCTGAGTGGGGAGATCAGACTGGAAAAGTCTAAAAAGGGCAGGTTGTCAGGGACATGCTGGGATGTACAAAGAGTGACCTCTACTGTAGAAATAAGCCTGAAAGCACGTTCATGTCACTTCTCTGACGTGTGCTCGTTTTACGACGGTGTGCTTACACAATGGCAATTTCCGTCACTTTGACTTGCAGATCGCGACCGCGTTGAACTCCCTTTTTTGTTATTAGTTTTTGTTCAAAACGACATTTATCTCGTTTTAAAACATTTACAGACATCGACACACACACCAGACACGAAACGAGAGTACATTTTAGGACAGGCGCAGCTTTTATTTGCTGTAGTAGAATCCTGAAAGTCCAGCGCGAGGCCCAGCGGAGAGCTCCAAAAGTTTGTTGTTGTCACGTGACGTGATACGACGAATGTGGCGATAAAAGTTTGTTCAGATTGTAAAACTAGCTGGTGTGCTACATTTTCCAGAACATTTTGAATACTGTTTTCACCGCAATGCCTCAGCCAAAATACCGAAAGATCGCCGTTATAGGTTACCGGTCCGTAGGTGAGTACAACATAGCTAATGTTAGTCAGCTAACATGCTAATATCTTGGCTTTGTTTTCCTGTTGAGATTATCGGACTATTCACGCTAAACTCTGTCTCATCTTTGTTCCTATGTTGTTGTGTTTTCTGCTGCGCACATTCACGTTAAACACATTTCATTCAACGATTGTTTTACCGTTTATTTGCCGCCATATGTTACTTGAAGTAGTGTTAAAATAAAAGTTAGCTCTATATCCGGGTAGCTCGTCTTCTCTTGGAGCTGTTTTGTTGCAAAGATCACTCTTGCATCTCCACCATAACTTGTTTATAACCTATAAAAACAAAGAAAACCCGGAGTTCACCCCTTGACCTACCACACTTGTTTATGTTTGTCTTCCTCGTATGCCCGGTGTTGCATCACTCAGCTCCGAAAATACTTGTTTCTGAGTAAAAATGCATTGTATTTCTAAGAAACACACTGTAGGCAGCACATTCATCATAATATTGATCTTTATACCATTTGATTTGATAATAGTTACAATTTTACAAAATCTTATTATTTACAAATATATGCAACCCAGCATGTTTTTCAAAAGACGAAGAGAATTTTATCCATATCATTATTTTATTGCGTTTATTTAGTCTGATAAAGTTTCACTTAATTCCTTGTATTAGATTGAAAGAAAGTAAAATACCTTCAAGTAGACTCAGTTTAAAATTAATTTTACACATCAAGGACATGTTTAATCCCATGAGTGTTTCCTGATTAAATGTAATAAAAAAGATAGCTGTGGGTATATTATATAATTGACTATTAGATACAATACGTTTCTTAAAAGATAAAGAAAACAAAACCATTGAAATATACTTATCTTTTAAGAACCGTAGTGTATCTAATAGTTAATTGTTTTTTGTATTTTTTCCATGCATTTTTTTAAAGGGGTCATCACCTGAAATCTTCACTTTTTCACTTAAAAACATGTCTATAATGGCTTCCTAATGATTTTTCACTGGTTGAGAAGCCGATATTTAACATTGACGCGTTTGTTTAATCTTGCCTTCTTCAACCAGCTCACACGCACCCCACTAGCACGCGCACTCCAACACGAGAACTTGAGTTCTGGCCGTATATGTTGGCACAACGGCCGAATATAAACAAATATGAACCACAACAAGCACAACAAAGCTCATTTCATAACGTGAAACGCATAAATTATGTCTTACCGTTGACGACTCGTGTTATAATCCGTGTTACGGGAGACAAAACTCCGATCGGTGTGTGTATTCCAGCTTCACAACAGCATAAGAGCCGATGCCTGGATGAGCTTGCTTCTCTCCCAACTCAACCACAAAGGAGGACGCCATTACACACGAGGCGAGGCCCGGGCTCGTAAATACACGGTTAGATCCCGTAGGTCACTGCCAGGTCGGGTTCAGTTATAACTTTTGTTGTTTTGGAGCGAGACGCTGAAGCCGCGTCCTGCTTCCTGCTTCCTTCCACCAATGAACGCGCTCCTCAGTCCCGCGCGCGTCCGAGACAACCGAAATATCGCGTGTGATCTCGCGAGAAAATATGCCGTTCACAATAAAGGATTAAACAATCACATTTTTTATTTATTTTTCCAATACAATTTAGTTTAATGGTCTAAAAGACTGTAATAGGATGTAGATATCCACGGTATTATAGGTGCTGACCCCTTTAAGATTAGTAAATGGTAAATGGCCTGTATTGATATAGCGCCTTCTTAGGGTTCTACAACCCCCCAAGGCACTTCACAACACAATCTGTCATCCATGATGATGATGAGCTACATTGTAGCCACAGTTGCCCTGGGGCACACTGACAGAGGCGAGGCCTGCCATACACTGGCGCCACCAGCCCTTCCGGCCACCACCGGCAGGCAAGGCGGGTTAAGTGTCTTGCCCAAGGACACGAACAGCAGCATTCTCTGGTGGGAGCCGGGATTGAACCTGCAACCTTCCGATTACTGGACAACCCACTCTACCTCCTGAGCTACTGCTGCCCTGAGCCACCTCAACTGGCTCTTCTTGATGTGGAGGAGCAGCAGGTCTACTCCAAGCCCCTCCTGGATGACCGAGCTTCTCACCCTATCTCTAAGGGAGAGCCCAGACACCCTGCGGAGAAAACGAATTTCAGCTTGTAGCTGCGATCTCATTCTTTTGGTCACTACCCAAAGCTCGTGACCATAGGTGAGGGTAGGAACGTAGATCGACCGGTAAATCGAGAGCTTCGCCTTCCGGCTTAGCTCTCTCTTCACCACGACAGACCGGTCTGCATCACTGCAGACGCAGCACCAATCCGCCTATCGATCTTGCGCTCCGTCTTTCCCTCACTCGTGAACAAGACCCCGAGATACTTAAACTCCTCTACTTACTTGGGGCAGGACCTCGTCCCTGACATGGAGAAGGCATTCTACCCTTTTCTGATTCAAGACCATGGTCTTGGATTTAGAGGAGCTGATTTTCACCCCAGCGGCTTCACACTCAGCTTCAAACCACTCCAGCGAAAGCTGGAGATCACGGTCTGATGAAGCCAACAGGACCACATCACCTGCAAAAAGCAGAGACCTGATCCTTAGGCCACCAAAACGGATCCCCTCACCATCTTGGCTGTGCCTATATAATCCTGTCCATAAAAGTTATGAACAGCATCAGTGACAAAGGGCATCCTTGGCAGAGTCCAACTCTCACCGCAATGCAGACCAAGCTCTGACACTGGTCATACAGGGACCTAACAGCCCGTATCAGTGTAACAGTGTTCATTATCTTACCAAATGTTTTAATGTGTTGGTAAAATAGCCACTCTTGTCCTCTTTTTCCAAAGGAAAGTCGTCTCTTACAATACAGTTTGTAGAAGGACAGTTTGTTGACTCCTATGACCCCACCATCGAAAACAGTAGGTGCATTTTTATTGTCAGTTGTAGCTTTAAAACTGATCGTAAATTTAATGTGAAGTTGTAAAACCTGTCCTTTTTTATTTTGTTTCCCAGCCTTTAACAAAATGGTTAACGTGAAGGGTCAAGACTTCAATCTTCAGCTAGTTGATACAGCTGGACAAGTAAGTTGCTGTTCTGCTGCTAAAACTAACGTTAAAATCTTAATATTTATGAAAATTTAAAAGTTGTTCATTCTTGAAAATGTCATGACAAATCTTGTAGAAGACACACACTTTGTATGATTTTATGTACAGTGTTGTGGTTAGTGTATTTATAAAATGTCTTTTCTGTTGTCAGGATGAGTACTCAATTTTTCCACAATCCCACTCAATGGACATCCATGGTTATGTCCTTGTCTATTCAGTGACTTCCATGAAAAGGTAAGTACACGGTTATTAGGGGTAGGCCGATATTTACCGTTTTTTATACATCGGCTGATATTTGTCCTTAGTAAAGCCGATTTAAAGTCAGGCACATCTCCAGGCAGCCTGGTGCAGTTGCAGAATTTAATTTAAATGTATTTTTACGTTCACTAATAACATCTGCATAATAAATACTCTAAATTAACTTTATTTAGGTGTCTGACTTTAACGCTGAACAGTGCACAAAGTTAAGGTTTAACAGTTAAATTCAGAGTTCAGAAACTGATTCAGCTTCAGAAATTTTGTGCATCAACTGATGTTATTAGTGACATTTCAGCATGAAAATAAAGTGGAAAACGTCTGGATATTGGCCATAAAAATCAGCAGTACACATCAGCCGTCGGCTGACCATGTCTCCTACATATCGACATCGGTATCAGCAATAGAAAAACCAATATTGGTCAACCTCTAACGGTTATGTCCAACCAGGTCTTAGAACAAACAGTATTAATTAGAAAAAGCTTCATGCTTTCCAATATTAATTTTTACCAGCTCTAGTGTGTGTGTGTGTATAATTAACAATGAAGTGTGATTGTGCATCTATTAAATGAGCAACATAAAATACAACAGCAACTGGTATCATTAAGGAGAAGGAGTAGTTGTCTAAAATGTTACAAAGCAGCTGAATATAGTTGATACAGTCAAAGAAGTTCAGTGCAGTGAGTTACAGTTTTTGTTTGGTTTGTCTCTGTACCTCCTAGCTATTTTGGTACTACCTCGGCCAGATTTATCTGAAAATCGAGATCAAAACACAGGAGACTGATGTGTCAGAGAGAATCATCTTGTGTAGGTTTGCTGCTGCATCAGTCACACTCAAACTCTCCTTTGTTTTATGAAACCATCCAAGGGTTTAGCACACAAATGGCAAGATATATCACTGTTATCTCATTTTGTGCGTGGATTGTATATTGTGTATGGCTAAATAATACTTGAGCATGCTCCTCTGCAGAGCAGATTCAGATCCGTAGTGGTCACAGATGCTCTCCAAAACTCATCAATGAGCTGTCAGCTCCCGAATTGCAAAATTTACTGAGTATGGTGGTGTCCATTAGCCTGGCAAGCCATCCTATATATGTGAATATAACAAACTCTGCAAAGCAAGAATTGGTCTAGTTCACTAGGCTAGGTGTCCATATCAGCGATGACACTCTGATGGGAATCTGTTTTGGATTGTTTTATTTACCTCCACAATGTTCTGTTGAAAGTTGAAAGTGTCTCGTGTCTGCATTAATGAACTTGATGTCTTGTGTGAATACATTGGATTTTTTTTCAACACCTCACCTCAATTATAATCTGTCAACATGACAAAAGGCTTAAAAGGCCAAGTTCACTGAGAAGTTGCTTTTTTACTTGTTATTTTTGATCTACTCAGATCTTATCTGTGAGTTGGACAAAGTTCCTGCTAACTGAACATATTCTAATACCTGGAGAAGTTGTGTATCTTATGAAGATGTAGCAGCTCTGCTCTCCTACTGCAGCTGTTCTGACTACACCCTGTCCTTCATTTATCTTTATGCATTGGCCATTACTGTATTCAGATTTTGAAATGTTGAACCAACTGAATGTGTCGTAAGATTTGGGTAAAAATGACTGCCTAATCCCAGATCCGTGCTTAAAGTGACTCTGATGTCTGTCTTTGTTCAGTTTTGAAGTTGTGCAGGTTCTACATGACAAGCTGTTAGACATGGTTGGGAAGATTCAGTAAGTTTATTTAATTTTTTTGTGCATTTATAGAGTGGGTTCTTCTTATAACCAATTTTTCTTTTTAGGGTTCCAACTGTTCTTGTAGGAAACAAAAAAGATCTCCACTTGGAAAGGTAATCCAGTTGCTGAAATTAAGTAATAAAGCTGTCATCAACATATATTGACGCTGTGTTGATGCTGGCGGTTTTATAGGGCTTTCACAATTGGGTCAGCACGGTCTGGGCTGGGTAGCTTATTTGGTCTAACATCTGGGTAATATGTTCCGAGCTGACATTTTTTTTCAGACCTCTTCCTCGGCGGTCTGACTGGGACCGAGTTGACACTACGGACAGATTGGCTGGCTGAAATTCCCGCCTACCGCCTCTGATTGGCGGGTAGAATCAGCCAGCGGGGGCTTCCCGCATGCGTGATTCATTATCATTCTGTATGCTGTGGAGTAAACATCTCTGTCTGCAGCACGGAGCTCCAGCGCCGCGGCAGACTGCTGCTCAGTGGAAAGAGAGAGCAGGGAGGAACAAAGGCGGCCGTGAGCACCACAGCTCACATCCGCCTTTTAGCTTCAGCCACAGCAGAGGAGGATAGAGTGTTATGAGGACATACACAGCAGTATCAGTGAGAGAGCAGGGAGCAAATTAATGAAATAATGTGGTTCAGAGTCTCTAAAAGCAACACGGCTCACGCCCGCCTTTTGTTTACTAACTTGTTAAGGAGCACCGCCACAGACTTTTCCGCACGTCTCTTGCGCCACCCTTGTGCTCGGGGATTTCCGCATTCCTGAGAAGACTGTGTGAACAAAACCTTCCCGTCCGAGCTCAAACCCATGCTGCCTAGACCGGGCCAGATGTGAAAGTGGCATTAGAAAAACTGCATTTTTTTTTTTTGTTCTTCAAAAACATCTACTTTTATGGAACACGGAAGTTTCAAATTTATTGCACATTTAGAAAGTTTTAAGTAAACATTCTTGTAAAGTGCTGGGAAATCCTGAACTCATTATTAAAAGTGCTTGAGTTTGGCTGTGGAAAAAGCATAAGAACCCAGAACCCAAGGACTAATTGAGCCTTGATTTTTCTGCATTCATGCAACAGCCGTTTAAACAAAACCAAAGAACAAAAGCTTTGTGTTTGATAAAGAAACCTAATTTTCTTAGTTAAATGTCACAGAAGAGGGATTTTTTAATTTATTTTCAGGGTTATCAAGCCAGAGGAGGGGAAGAAACTTGCTGATTCTTGGGGTGCTGCATTCATGGAGTCCTCTGCCAAGGAGAATGAGGTAACGGTGAGGGGTTTCATGACCTTTCCTCTACATATCCTCTGACAGAATTCACACTATGACCCCATTTCCTTGCAACACAGACCGCTGTGGAGGTTTTCAAGCGGATCATTTTGGAGATGGAGAAAGCTGATGGGAATGCACCTCCAGAGGAGAAGAAATGCACAGTGATGTAAAAGTTGATCCAGGACATCAGTAAGCTAAATTACTGAAGACGCAGGCGGCACAACGTCACCAGCTTACCATTTGCGACCTCATCAATGCCAAGATGCTGCAGTGGAACATTTCTCCTCCATCCTGATATCAGATTGATTTAAATAGCAAAGCCGCTGTCCACAGAGCTGAAATGGAATCCTGCTGATTGTAAACATGAGAAAAAGCTTCTAGAGCAGGAATATGTGGACAGTTTCCTTAAAAATTAAAATGTAATCTTGAAAAATTATTGTGCATTTGATTTCCACCAGTTGCCTTGGAAAATTGCAAATCTTGGAGACGTCATCAGCCATCGTCTTGTGGCGCTCAGTAAACGAGTTCATGTGCAGCGAAGGCCCGTTAAAACCTTTTCCAGGAGCTGATGTTGTATTACAGCAGTGATGCTGTAACAGTTCACATTGATTTAAATGTGCTGTTGAAAAGTCACTTTTCATCACAATAGACGGCTCTTTTGGATTTTTGTGTGATATTTCACATGTGAGATTTTACTGTGGTTTCACAGTTTTCTGACATTTTTATCATCACTGGAGGCGTCTCATGACAAGTCTGTTGTTCCTGATCTGCTGCTGAGCAGATGAGTTTCCATTGATCATAGTTTAATTTCTTCCTAATAATTGTAAAGAAGATGTTCACTTATGAAAACACTTCCTGTAGATTGGTAGAGATTATTATTATTTACCAGGTATCCCTGTTTTATACCGTAGAATCTTGATGGTATTTGAATGAATTTTGTGCTCTCTATGGTCCTAAGAAGAGTACATCCTTATGTACATTGTTGGTTTTCAGGTTTTAAAACAAATTTTAACACTTCACAAGACAAAGCCAGCGTTAGCTCATTCATTTTTAAGTTGATTTTTCCTCATATATTCCTTTGGGGCGGTAATCTTATTCACTTGAAGTAGTCTTTTCTTTTTTTCTCATTAAAAGTTGTAATCTTACAAAGACAGGACAGGCTGGATTATTGTTATATGTGGGCCTCTCCCTCATGTTCTACCTGTAGTGAAGACATTGAGTGCTTTGCAGATCTAGATTATTGATAGATGAACAGAAGCTGGTGATGCTGTGTCTTGTGCCTTACAGTTCAAACTTCCTCATCATTTCTTTTCCTTGACTCAAGGTGCTCTTATTAAAGTTTTTTTTCTATTGACACCATGAGTGCAGGTGTTGTGCACCTGAACACTGATATTCCCTTGTGGGTCAGAGGTAATTCAGAAATCTTGCTGTAAACTGTTTTGTAAATAAATAAGTGACTCATGTTGGAAGTGTCTGATTTGACTGAATTATATTTCAATATTTGCACTAGTATTTTTCTTGTGTCAACAACTGAACAATGAACATTTAGCTTTGAACAGTTAAAACAGAAATGTTCTTTTAAATTAAAGTAGTTGAGATGTTAAAATATTGTATAAAAGTGCAAAATCCAAAACCTCTAACTTCTAAATTGGGAAGAAAAACATGCACAAACCCAATTTATCTGAAATTGGTCTTTAGATCTGCTAAGTTAACACGTGGGTCAATTTTAGATGATGTATGAAAAGCTTAAGTTGTATATCACAAACACAAACCCTGCAGACTTGATATCAAAGTTCACCTAAGGCAGGCACATCCAAAGCCCAGGGGCCATTTCTCGACCCCCAATTGCATTTCTATAGTGGTGTTATTTTTTTTTTATCTACAGCAGGATTAACACTTTTTTATTTACAGTTTTAGATTCACATTTTTTTTTCATATGAGGCAAATGTTTGAGCAGCACAAATAAAAAAACTTCCCAGGAAAATAATTTTTGCAATTTTTTATTTAAAAAATCATACACTTTGGCCCACGAGGACTTTTAACTTGATGATTTTGGCCCTCGTCTTGAAAAGTTTGGACACCTCTGGCCATAGTGATAAAACAGGCAGGTAAATAGACATGAGAGAGAATACTCTGTAGACATTTTTTTCCAGATTCCACGAGAAATGGGAATGCAAAAGCATTTTGAAGGTTTCATCCTAATAGATGCTCCATCCCTGGTCCAAACCACCCTTACATCAAGCTGTTTCAGCACCATATGGGCCTTGTCCACTAAACAATCCTCATGTGACCCAAACAGCTTCAATGTCTTATGATAGCACGTGGCTCAGTGAAACGTGATCTTTGACCATTAACTCACCAAGAGGCTAAATGTTTAGGATTCCACACACAGTAAGTGAGTGGTAAATAATAATGTAACAAGAAAATAGTCGTGCTTCATAGTTGCCTAAAGTGAAAAGTGCTAAATTTCTTGCCCATCCTTATTCATCTTTCAAATAACGTTACTTGTCGTTTTCTTTACTTCAGTTTTTCAAACCCCAACTTTACAGTTAACAATTCTTCCTGAAGAGGTCATTCTGCAAAATATGTTGTGAGGTGCGGTAATAATACGGTTATTACGGTAACCACCCATTCACTCTCGGCGGAAGAAGACTTTGCGTAGCTTCGTGAGGTCAGTCAGTCGTAGAAAAGCGACTCAGCCAATGGAACATGGAGTGTGTAAGTAAAAATGCTTGCTGCTACATATTTACACTTTTAACAAAGCACAGTCTTCTAAATAACAAAGCTATACTTATTTTCTATTTGAATGCTAATGTTAGCAGCTAGTTAGCGAGCTAATGTTTGACAGTTTGGGGGGCTATCTGTAGGTCAGAAGGTTAGTTGAGAAAACACACTGACTTGAGCAACTGTAATAAAGAACATTTCTTTCTCTAAAACGCGCTACATTAAGTTTTACAAAACTAACCGATATCTATAAAACGCCTGAGCAGAAAGAGAATCTCACCTGAGCTGGCTTTATAATCGATTGTATCGCTAGCTAACATGCTAACGTAAGTGCTGTAGTTTTATAAAAAGTGTCGTTATTTATGTTGTGTATATTTCACAGCTTCTAGTGGAGAACCAGGCGTTTAAACTAAAATGGCACAAGTGTAAACTAAAGTGCAACAGTGTTTTAAACTGTTTGATGTTTAACCAGTTTGATGATTGATGTCGACATAATAAAGTACAGTTAGCTCAGCTGCAGAGACTCAAAAAGAAAAGCGGGTTGTCTTTTTGTCTCAATTGTACGGAAGGGGATTAGGGCCACTGAAAAGAAAAGGAAGAGAAATCTGACTTTAATCTCAGAATTCTGACTTTAATCTGAGAAAAAAAGTCAGAATTCTGAGATTAAAGTCAGAATTCTCTTTTTTCTTTTAAGTGAGCCTAATCCTCTTCCGTACAATTGTGACGTCAGGTATTAAAAGCAAATAACTTGATATACTAACTTGAACGTGCCATGAAGTATATGATTAATCAAGAACATTTTAGTTTGTTTAGTTTTAAGCTTTAGTTTGTCCACCACCTGAGGATTTTCTATCAGGGTTGGGCCTACCGGTATGTTTCTGTCAACAGCTACTCATTACCATTTTCATGGCAATTTCTGCAACTTAAATGCACCAAATATATGTAATGCTCTAAAATGCAGAAGTAGTAATGTGGCTTATTAAACGTACAATGGTTTGAGCCCAATCCGAATCCTTCCTCGTTTAATTTTCAGTGCACAAACAATAATTTTTTAATATTTGATATATCAGTCAAATCAAATTTATTTTTAAGAAGGACGTTTGAAAATTTGCACTTGTATAAATAAAAAAAGATTGAGCAAATTCAAGATAAGGCTAAGTTACTAACATGCAGGTGTGATTTTCTTTTCATTTTGCATGAATAGGTGGAATAGTCATCTATAATTACTAAACACTCAAAAGTGCAATTTGGCCCTTTCTACAGGGGAATAAAGGAATGCAATTTTAAAACTTAATTTAACTTTAACAATGTTTTTTTTTTTGTTTTTTAGATTCCAGTAACTATTGATGATATCGAGAACAAAAAGGATCCAGTCATTGATGGTAAAGAACTTTTTCTTTGTTTCTTAAACACTATCAAATGAGTGTCTTCATTAGTCTTTCTCATTTCTTTAGACCGAGACCGAAATGTATACACCAGGTTTATGAAGTCCCATCGCTGTTATGACCTTGTACCTACGAGCTCCAAATTAGTTGTGTTTGATACTTCACTTCAGGTAAAACAAATGTACATGGATGTAAACGTTAGAGAAAGATGTATGGAAATTATTAATTATTTGCGTTAATGATTTTCCAGGTGAAGAAGGCGTTCTTTGCTCTTGTTTCTAATGGGGTAAGAGCAGCGCCCCTGTGGGACAGTAACAAGCAGTGCTTTGTTGGTAAGAACTTGTGTCATTTTGTTGATTTTCTACATAAATAAAAAGAGATGGGGCGATGCTTGTTTGTTTATTTCCTTCTGTTTAACCTCTTTAGGTATGCTAACCATCACAGATTTCATTAACATTCTTCATCGCTACTACAAGTCTCCTTTGGTAAGATGTTGTTTGTGTTTGAATTGTGCTCATACATTTCAAAATAAGATTGTAAGAATCTTTTGTTACATGTAAGATTTTAACAGACTTTGTTAACAATGATATTTCTCTTATTGTGATTTTTTAGGTTCAGATATACGAGTTGGAAGAACACAAAATTGAAACATGGAGAGGTGAGAATGTTTACTGAACACTAGGGTTGCAACAATGAACCGGTTTGACTATTAACCACGGTGTTAATCCACTGTTAAGACTTCAACACTGCCAAAAAGAATCTGCTGGAACCACAATAGCCCGACCCGCACGAACAAAAACAAAAGTTTGTCTGGGACACGGATCATGACAGAAGCAGAGACAACAACCACCGGGAATACTCTGTTCCCACTTAGGAAGTGCTTGAAGTTTAATTTGTTGGGATATTTTGGATACCAAAAGATGCTAAAGGAGGAATTCAGGACGATGGCTCGTCCATCTGCAGAGCTGGCAGAAAAAAGTGGCGGTCAAAGGATCCAACTCCTCTGATCATCTGCATCTCTGACATCATCACGCAGACAAATAAACTCCAACTGAGTCAGATTACTTTAGTGACTGAAGTGCTTTAACAGTAATATTAGAACAATCTGGTGAACAAGAATTCATTTAGTAGTTTTGTGCTACGTTTTTCTTGTATTCGTCTGTAAAAAGCCAGTACGGCAAGCCATTTTAATATTTAATCAACAACACTAATTCCTATTCCACATAGCAATACTAGAATTAATTTTTTTCCAAATAATATTCTTACTAGTCAATATTGAAAATAAAGATATCAACAAGTAAAAATGATATTTAAGGTTATTCATAATAGCAACAGCACTAGTAGGAAGTTAGCATCTCCTCTCATTAGGTGTCTCCATCCTTCAGCGTTGACTTGAGTAAACATCACGTGTTATAACCCTGACCAGCTGTCAACAGTTAAACTTTTTTGTCTTTTTACAGAAACCCAAAACAGGCTATTAGGCAAATCTAATTAAAGGTATTTTAAAAGTTTCAAACTGTAATTTTAAAATTACAGAGATTACTTTAATTTTACAAATTCATTTTTCTATTCAGTATCTCTTAAAAGCAGCGACAAATATCTTCTGGAGTTCAAAACCTTTATAGAAAGTGTTTGTGTGATTCATATATGTTAAAGCTGTTATAGCGAATCTGCAAACAAGCTAGGTTTTGAATGCAAACACGGTTACGGAACACTCCCCTCGGGTATATTCACTGAGACGCTTCTGCTGGAACCGGAAACCCACGATGCCGGACGAAATGAGATAACGCTTAACACCAGTCGCTGTTTTCTAGGTCCAAACGTCTTTTGTTGTCCGTGACTTCAAATGGTGTTTTTCTTTTTGGGACTCTGGTAGTTTGTCCTAAAGTTGAAGTGGTAGCAGCCGGCTGTTTCTCCTTCTCTGATATTATTGAGCGGAGAACCTCTCACACCAGTGGTGTTCTGTTGCTAAATATGTGAGTGTGTAATGAGTGGAGCACCCAGGGAAGTGCAGCGGGTCAGCGAGACGACAACCGAATGGTCCAATAGTTGCTTTCAGTCCGAAACGTGTTATTGGTGGCGGTTTTCAGACAAATGCGAGAACGACTTTATCTATTCTTTTCTTCTTCTTTCTTTTTATCTTCACAACATATTTATAGCTTTTCTATAGTAAGAACGTTGTTAAGAGGCGTGAAAAAAGTTTTAAGCTAATTTGTTTTTCAAATTTTCCATTGTAGCTTTAGTACAGATGGGAAATCATATGACATTAATTCACTACGGTAATTGTGGAACCGTGATTATTTCTGCCACTATAATCGTACCACCAGAGATTTTAGTCGTTGCAACCCTATTGAACACACGTGAAAATTTGATATCTATTGTGGTGATCTCTATTTTCTTTTTGGTTATATTAGAACTGTACCTGCAGGATTCTTTCAAGCCTCTAGTCAGCATATCTCCCAATGCAAGGTAAGTGGCAGTACTACTGAAGGGCATCTGTGTTTTTTTAGGGCTGTCAATCGATTAAATTTTTTAATCGCATGAGTGTCCATAGTTAACTCACGATTAATCGCAATTTTTTTTTTCTTATTCAAATTTTTCTTATTTCAACTATGGAGTGGACAAATATACTTTTTTAAGAAAATATGTTTATTATAACTGTACCAAACAAACATGATAAATACACTCCAGTATCCTCCTCAGAAGAAAAAATATTCAAAAGTGCAATTAGGCATTACCTCCCACACAATAACACCTTATATGGTTCCACCATAAGGAATCACAAAATCAACACATGTGGTACTAAAACAAGGACAACGGGAAGAGTGTGATAAAGAACTAGGACTCTGCCTATTTAGCACATTTTAAATATATCTTATTATTTTTAACAAAATATAACGCAACACTTCTGTTTTTTTTTTTTTGTTTTTGTTTTGCTTTCTTAATCCATTGAACTCAGACAAAAATAATGCAACAGGGGCCAAACTCAAATCAGCTGATGTTGCTGAACTGTGGCCCACACACACACACACACACACACACAAAGTTATTCTGGTAAGCTATCAATTAATTTTTCCCGGATTTTTTCCAGCGGCAAAAGGGGCAGCACATTTTTTAAATTTTTCTGTAGATTATTGAATTATATTGGGACAGAATGATGACGCTGTCTCATCAGCTGAGACCTCAGCTGAGAGGTCCCGGTTGGTTGTAGCGCTTCAAACACAGGAATTAAATACTCAATAAAAGTAAACAAACTGTACCCTCCTCCTCCGTTTCGCCACCGATCATGTTCGGTTGAACTCCTCCGGTTATCCGCCTCATCGTAATCCAGAGAAAAATACCGAGCTGCGGGTCACTTTCTACACACTGTTTACACTCGCTTTCTGAGCGGTTACGTCATCACCGGCTTTACGCTCATACTGAAAGCCTGGTAGGCGTAGATCCCCGCGCAATTTAAAAACACTGTTTTTATCTTTAAAATCCAGCCGTGGAAATCCTAAAAAGAAATTGACTTGAGGGTTTAATACATTTTTACACATGTGATTCAAAGGAAATTTACCACTGGCCAATGGATTGTTCCTGCTTCTTATTTACGTCAGACTATGGAACGCGAGGAGGGCCAAAACAAAACTACGGAAGCCTGCGCGTTAATCGCGTGTTAAAAAATTAATGCCGTTAAGGGGGCTTTGCATTAATGCATTAAAAACGCGCTAATTTTGACAGCCCTAGTTTTTTTGTTTTGTTTTGTTTTTATGGCCAAATTAAACATTTATGAACTGGTTTAAAAACAGTGTGATGAATAATAGCTGAACTTTCATCTTCTACATTTAATGATATTGGTAATAACTACTATAGGCTTTTGTATTATTTCATGTTTTTTAATTTCTGTGTTAATTCTACTTTATAAACCTGCTCTACGTTTGTACTGGGGCTTAATTCTCATCTCTTTGAGACACGTCTGATAAACTAGCATAAGTAGCTTATGAAGCCATTTTCTGGCAATAAGCTGAGTCAAAAACATCATCAACTTTTTACGAACTTAACTTCCTCTGCTGTTGTGTTGCAGTTTGTATGATGCAGTGTCATCTCTGCTGAAGAACAAGATCCACAGACTGCCTGTAGTTGACCCTCTGACGGGGAACACCCTGTACATCCTCACCCACAAGAGGATTCTTAAGTTCCTGAAGCTTTTTGTAAGTCCTTGATCAGTAGTTTGTCACACAGTACAATATAAAATAATGATTATTACATGGTGTGTAAAAACGCAAGGTTGTTATCAAGCGTTTACTGTCTTGTATTCAGATATCAGAGATGCCAAAACCTTCGTTTTTAAGTCAGACTTTAGAGGAGCTGAATATTGGGACATTTCAAAACATAGCAGTGGTCCGTGCAGACACACCGCTGTACACGGCGCTGGGTATTTTTGTGGAGCAGCGAGTGTCCGCGCTCCCTGTTGTGGATGACAAAGGTATGTGAGCTGGTTGAAATCTTTATCTCTGTTTTTTTTAGCAATCCGAGATCTCTTAAAGTTTTTTTTTTTGTCTTCTGTTGATGTCTTCCAGGTCGAGTGGTGGACATATACTCGAAATTTGATGTTATAGTAAGTAAAATCACTCATTGAATAAATGAAGAAATAGTTCTCCACCATCTGGCAGGTTAGGATTCAGGGTTTGTTTGCTGTAACGTGTAAGACAGATAGAACATGAATACCAGTGTGACAGACATTAGACCCCCCTGTCCAGTTTTAAACAGGCTTCATTAACAGCGAGCTGCTTTGAGGTCATTTCTGTTCACAAGTTTCATCTCTTCAGTTCCAATCTCTTTGAGCTCCAAAATAACTGTTCAAAAATCAATTTTCTTAGAAGTGCGTAAGCAATGTTTGCTTCTCTCACTTCATCCTGCTCTCTGGGTGCTGACGGTGCTTTAGAAAGGCTTCGGTATGTGTTCGAGAGCATTACAGGTCACAAGACGGTGAAGTGTTGCATAGTGAGTGCATGCTGGGAAATTTCCTCAAGAGTGAAGCAAGAGTTTGTAGAATTAAGAAATCACATTCAGAGAGTCGTGCTCTTTTCCGTGTTACTTCAGTATCGCTGCTAATCAGAGGTTCAGAGGAGAAATTTTACAATCCTGGTAAAAACAAACATCAGCGATCACAGTGTAAAATTTTTAGTTTGGTTCCTGTCAACAAATTTTGTGACTCAAAAACAAAACATGGAGGTATTGTTATGTTTACACAGAATCTGGCAGCAGAGAAGACGTACAACAACTTGGATGTGACGGTGACCAAAGCCTTGCAGCACCGCTCTCAGTACTTTGAGGGAGTTCTGACCTGCAACAGACACGAGACCCTGGAGGCCATTATCAACAGGCTGGTGGAGGCTGAGGTGAGGATGCCACTAACAGTTGTACTTTTTCATGTGAAGTGACTGTGTATGCAGTTACCTTAACTCATTAACTGCCAGCCATTTTCTGATCAGAAAGCCCCTGACTGCCAGCGTTTTGAGTGTTTTTACTGTTTTTTGAAGTCACAGAACATTGTGCTCTATGATCATGTAAACGCCAAAACTACCAAAAGAAAGAGTAGACTCACTTCTTACATCAGGAAGAATCACTGTATTTCTAGCGTTATCCGTTCTTTCACAATCTGGTGCCCAAGCGCCGCTGTAGAAGCATTTCCGGTTGGCGCATCGCTTTTTTTCACAGCAGCGTCCCAAAACAAACTCCTAATTCATTGATTTTCCGCTTCCTGATCACGTGATGTGTGACATACACGGATGAAGATCCGCTTTAGACACATGATGTTTGTTCTCACGGTGCAGGGGCTCGTTCCGATGCCCACCCCGTAAAAAATGCAAGTCGTCAATGGCAGTGAGCAGTTGGATTTCAAATGACGACTAAAGTCGTCAGTGGCAGTGAATGAGTTAAGTTTGTTTTTGTGCACTTTATTTTCTTTTATCCTTGGTAGAAATGGTACTTTAAGGAGATGAGTAGTTAGCTGTTTTCTCTGCTATTCCCTCCAGGTGCACAGACTAGTGGTGGTTGACGAACACGAGGTGGTGAAGGGAATCGTTTCCCTTTCAGACATCCTCCAGGCGCTAGTGCTCACTGGTGCAGAAGAGGGTAAATACAGTCAGAGTTGCAACTCTTGCACATTTTCTCTAGTCACTTTAAAAACATATGACTTATTTCCATGTCTAAAATGTTTATTTCTTCCCCACAGCCTAAGGCGGGAGAAAGGAACAGCAGAACACTTTAGGATGAGACCAGAGCAACGGGAGCCAGAAGAGCCACGAGGGAGGAAAGCTACAGAAGCACATCTCATGTTTCTTTTGGAAAAAAAATGGAGTTGACTAAATTTCAGTGAGATCGAAATTTCTAATGAGAAGATCAGGAAACCTTTAAATTGAGCCAAATTCCTCCCCTTCAGATTAATTCACCTTGACTAAAGTAACCCCACATTCCCTTAAGCTGGCAGCTTTTCTTTTTAATTGTAAGGCTGAAGTCCACAAGCAGAGGAAGCTCTGTGCCAGAGTAATATCAGACTGTTGCATCAGTATGAGTTGATGATTTCTTAGTTTATTCTGTAAACGTTCATTTAAGTATTGTATTAATCATCTCAAGTTAATTTTTGTTCATTTAACTTGTTTATTTAAATGCAGCTTTAACATTTATTTTAAGCCAGTTCATAACAAACATTAATTACTCAAGTATTTTACCAATTATTTAGCTTCATGTGCTATTACAACAAAGAACTTACGAGCTGTTTTGGAGTCAACTCGGCTGTTTTTGGGAATAATTAGTCATGAAATGAGACCTAGTCTTCGTTACCGTCTAAATACTTGCAGGTTGCAGCTTCCAGGTTTGTGTTTTCTTTCCAAAACGGCTGAATAAATTTAGCTTTTTATTAGGAATTTAATCTGTTTAACATGACAACACAGTGGGAGAAAACTGACACGGTAACAGACCTGACGGATCTGCTGTGTTCGATTTCACTACCTATTTGAGGATATTTATGGGTTTAGTCTTTTGAAACCTTGTGTTATTTTGACACAAGTATTTGTAAAATTAATTGTATACGGAATTTTATTTTTGAGCCATCCTTTTTCTGCCCGTAACCCAAAGGTATCTTTGTCAAAAACAGTTTATGGATCGGTTCAGTTCTACAAGAAAAGCCGGTTCACCACTTTAAAGTTGAATGAACATTTTATCTGATTCATTGCAATAATGTTAATACTAATATTTTAGTTACAATCTGTCATGCTATCATATGCTGTCTTATGTTCATTACAAATTTCTGTTAATGCGTTGACAGGTCATAAGCACTAAAAATCACTAAAAACCAGCATTTTGTTTCCATTTTCTAAGTTAGAAAAATGAGCCACATTTTATGCTTTGGTATTTGTAAAATGGAATTTGTACAACTGCATGTAAATGCTGTTTTTGTACTTATTCTTAGATAATAAAGACTCTTAAAGCATCTGTTTCTAGGTTTTGTCTACAAATGAAGCCATGTTTTGGTTCAATAAACCAAAGTTGGACAATCTGCTAAGAGGCCATTTGGGTGAGAAGAGCTGGAGAATCATGGACACCATTTAGGAAAACATCTATACTTTGGATCACTAGAGGTGTTCATATCAGATCCTGCTCAGCTTTCAGTCAGGATTAAAGGCAGAGCGACCTGCTGACATGGTTTATGCAAACGTCCTTTTTTCAGAGGTGTGATCTTATATAAACCCTGCTGGCGGCAGCAGCTGGAGATCATTCTGAGAACTGTTTGTTTTTAAAGGTGTGTAGTCAGCAGTAGTGCAGGTGGTTTTGCGTATAGTTTGCACACTCAAACGGTGAAAAAACCCCTCTAACAAACAGTACCTGAGCTATTTGCATACAGCCAAGGACACGAGCTTTCATTTTCAGCAGGCAAACACGGACAGCACATTGATATTCAAATTAAAAGTTACAGCAACATACAACCTCATATTAGTCCAGCTGCAAATTCTAGATCAACCCCCTTTGGAAAATTAAAGGTACAATATGTAAGAATTGTACAGTGAATTAATCAGTCTCAATCATGTTGGAAGGAAGGTTGTATTGAAACAGATTTCCTTCTCAGCCGGCTCGGAGATTGTCAGTTTTTCTCCTTTCAAAAAAGATTAAGAGGGATGTAGTTTTTGTTTACAATCTGGGTTGCTGAGTCTGCGCCAAGCTAACACTGCAGCGTCGGCATTTGTAATTTGACACCGGCTGTCAAAATAAGAGTTTTCCACGAAGTATTCTTGAAGCTGCTTTGTGTCTGCTGCAAGATCTCTTCGGCTATCTTTTTATATTTTTTGAGGGGGTAATGGCTGTGCTGTTGATGAATTTAAAGGAAGTGGCATCCTGGTCAATCACAAGCTTGCGTTCTCCGTCTTGTTCGACGGATGTTTAGAAAAGTGGGCTCAACTCCATCCAACCTTGTGAGCCTGTTGGAGAGCCCTCGCAACGACGGATAATGGCGTTGCGTGTCTCCGTACCGACGCAGACGGAAAAGCATAAATTAGGGTTAAGAAGCCACGGCATCGTATTGTTTTGCTCTAATATTACTGGGTAAAGAAGGCTAGAAGCTAACCTTAAGCTAACAATGTTAACAGTGAATTCGTAGCAAGTAGTGGGCTCCAAAAAAATCTCAAGCTACGTTTTCAATTACCAACAACTTGATAATACAGTGAAATGTATTCATCTACTTATCAACTTACGTGGCTGACTCGTCTTCACTCGTCATGTTGAATCTTCTGGTGCTGATCCATAACTGGCAACATCCATGAAACTCACAGAACCAGAGTGAGAAAGTGACTGGTGTGTTTTGAAAATGTGTAGATCGCAAACCAAAACTTAATGAACTATAACCCAAAGACTGGGCTATAGAGCCTCTCTGTGGTAATTTTATTGAAATTTCTTGTACATTCAGTAAATGAGGAACAAATTATTTTCTAAAGCTCTAAAGTCAATTTAGTGCTGATTTAATTCAGCTTCACCATTTATTATTTTCAAAGAACAACTATAAAACAAACTCCTGGTGGATCCACAAGCCTTTATTACAGTCATTCTTGTAAATGAATGTCCACGTTTACCAGTTAACCACATTAATTGAAAATCTTTCACAACTTCAAACAAACCTAATCCAAACGCGTAACATTAATAACTTTTGTCTTAAGGATCATATTATTGGCAATGCCAGAAAACTGCTCTGGGTTGAAGAGATTTCTGCTCCACACAGTTTGTACCATAATGCATTTTTAAGTTACTTTGCAAAAATATTTCACAGTTCATGTTTCTGTACGTCTGGTTTTATGAACGAACATTCACGTCTTTCAGAACAATGAGGTGGACTCTGAATATATTTGTGAGAATCAGTAATCACAGGTTTTATGTTACGTTCTAATCATACTAAGCGTTGTTGTATTTATACGTGTGTCCATTAGAGTTTGAAGTTATGATTAAAATAATTTGTTGTGAAACTTTAGATTTATCTCTAAAATGTGAATTAGCCCTTTTTTATGTTTAATTTTAGTTTTTGGCTTCTGTCTTTGTCCTTTTTCTCCTTCAATCTTTCTCCCTTTTCTCCTCTTGCTGCTGCTTGTATTTCCACATAGGTGGTTCTAGTTGACCCTTTTTGTTCCTTCTCTTCTTGTCTTTCTTTGGTGCTGGATCTGAGGGACTGTCCACACTGATGTCGGGAATGCACCCGGATGGGAACACACTGTTCCGTCTCGCCATGCTGCGAGGAATGAAAGTTGCGGCCATTTTGTTGGAGGCCAAAGAGAGGATGCTACCTCTCCGCTGGGTGTCATGGGGGCACATTGCAGCGACTGTCTCTGCAGAGTGGGCAGAAGGGATGATGTTTGACGCTGATCCATTGCTGTGGCGCACTGAGCTTTCTTCCAGCTCCTTCTGTGGGTGCTTTTTCATCAGCTCCTGCACAGCCAGCCGTCTCTTCCCCATTTCTGGGGGACTCGTGGGGCAGAGAGGGTGGCATCCGGTTGAGATGAGAGGGCTGTGGATGCTGGTGGTCATGCGCACCATGTGGTCCATGACCCCATTGTCCTGGGGATCCTGCGGAAAGCTGAATCCAAACGTGTTTTTGATCCGTAGAGTGATTTTTTTTGCAGGACTTTTCTGAGCCATAGCTTTGTTCACCTTCTCCTTCAGCTCAGGCCACTCAGGGATGTAACTTTCGCAGAACTGCTCGGCCTTCGGACGCATTGTGAGGCGGCGGAGACGACGATAGGTCTCAAAGCGGCCCGTTTTGAGGGCCCAGTCCTCGGCACACTTTCCACACGAGGAATCCACTGCATGTGTGTCAGCCCCTGGAATGAAGGATGGTTGAGGATGAAGACAGGAGAGTGGAGTTAAATTTTTATTTAGATATGAATTATACACTCAGTTTCTGTTTTTAGAGCAAACTCGCAGGTTTGATAGGAGGAAATGGATCATTACAGTTTTTTTCGATTGCTAAAACTCAAATAGCAAAATTGAGGCACGATTTTCACAACCTCTACTTCTGTTCCCAATCGCTTGACTCAATTTATCACTACTCAAGATATCCATATCATATTAGAACTCTGATTTTCCTCCTTTACACTCTGATGTCAATTTCACATTCCCTTGCTGTCAAAACACAGCACACAATTATCAGGTTTACACACACTTCTCACATAAATCCTCAAAGCTTCAATCAACAACACACAAATATTCAAATCTGTAAACTTTCGGGTCTGGCGAGCAATTCGCAATCAGGGACTGCAGCATAAAAGGAGGCTTGACGCTCTGTTGTGTTTGATGAGCAATGGAGAACAGAGACAACAGAGAAGGAGAGGGGTACGTATGGGAGTAGGAGGAGGAGGAAGAGGAGGACGGGGAAGGGGAGGAGGAGGAGGAGAAAGAGGAGGAGGACGGGGAGGGGGAGGAGTAGAAAGAGGAGGAGGAGGACGGGGAAGGGGAGGAGGAGGAGGACGGGGAAGGTGAGGAGGAGAAAGAGGAGGAGGACGGGGAGGAGGAGGACGGGGAAGGGGAGGAGGAGGAGGAGAAAGAGGAGGAGGACGGGGAC
>SSNS01000019.1:2700544-2901770 GCA_006937985.1 Aphyosemion australe | reverse complement strand
GGGAGGCATTGGGTCCCATTTCTAAAGTCTTTGGTATGTTGTAATTGCCTTCTGTAATTCTGTACATAACATGTCTGTGTAACCGATAAATTTTTGTAACTGTAACTTTTGCTGCCTCTTGGCCAGGACTCCCTTGAAAATGAGGTTTTTAATCTCAATGGGACCTTCCTGGTTAAATAAAGAATAAATAAATAAAAAATGACCCGACTGAGGATTTGAACCCACGATCTCCCAGTCTCAGGGCGAACACCTTCCACCTTCGGAATATTGCTAAGATTAGAAGCATCCTTTTCAGGAGTGATGCTGAAAAACTGGTTCATGCATTTATTACCACAAGACTGGATTACTGCAATTCATTACTATCAGGAGGTCCACAGAATGTAGTCAAAAGTCTTCAGCTGGTCCAAAATGCTGCAGCTAGAGTTCTGATGAGAATTAAAAAGAGAGACCACATCTCTCCTGTTTTAGCTTCCCTACATTGGCTGCCTGTTAAATTCAGAATAGATTTTAAGATCCTCCTTCTCACATATAAAGCTCTTAATAATCAAGCTCCATCATCCAACAGTGATCTGATTGTTCCATATGTTCCTAACAGAGCACTTCGCTCTCAGACTGTAGGTTTACTGGTGGTTCCTAGAATATCTAAAAGTAGGATGGGAGGCAGATCTTTTTTTTATAATTGAAATTTTTATTGGTTTCTGAACTTTTACAACATACAAAAGATAAACATATACAACACAAACCCCAGAAAAATTAAATAAAATAAAACCCCCAGGCTGGTGCACCCACCCCATCCCCATCCCACCCAATTCCCTTTCCCATTCAGGGTACTCACAATTCAAAAAGTTTCAGGATCAACTGTTACTCTTGCCTAGACCAGTAGCTATACGTAATTATAGTCAGTCAGAAATTCAGATCCAGACAGCATACCATTAGATATCAGCCACAAGGTAATATCTTCAAAGCATCCCAAAAACTGTTCCAGTCAGTGTCTTTATTTCCTTTCAATTTGCCAAGCATGGCCTCGTAAGCAGCTGTTTCCGCCATTGCTGTAATCCATTCATTGATCTCAGGGCGTATCATAGTCTTCCAGTGTCGTAATATAATCCTGGATGCCGTCACTAATCCAACCATCATGATGGAGAAGATACCTTTCGAAATATTTGGCATTTGGGAACTGTCTCCCAGTAGACAAAGTTCTGGAGTCAGAGGAACTTCTACGCCAGACCAGGTACTTAGGACATTCACAACACTAGTCCAAAAGGGCGAGACCAAGGGGCATTCCCAAAAACAGTGTATATATGTCCCCATCTCACTTTTACATTTCCAGCATAAATTATTCGGGATTAGTTTCATTCTGTGCAACCTGGTAGGAGTATGATAATACCTGTGCAACACCTTGTATTGTATGAATTTACTCCTGGCCTCCTTCACATATTTACCACTGTCAGATAAGATGTTCAACCATTTGTCATTTGTGTATTCTATATTTAAATCCCGTTGCCAGAGTAATTTAATACTTGAAGACTCACCACTTAGACTATAGTTAAACAATTTATAAAACACAGAGGCCGTGTGGCGATCACGTGGCATTTCAATGTAACCCAAAATATTGTTCTCAGGGGCTTCCTTAAATTTAGAAGTCACACAATGTCTCATTTGGAGATATTTCCAAAAATGCCCCTTACCTTGCAATTTATATGTACATGTTAATTCCTCATAGGACATAAATTGTCCATCTTTATACAAATCTCCAATATTACATATGCCACGTGAATGCCACTGCCCCCAAAACACCGGTGCTTTACCAATACATATAGCAGGATTATTCCAAAGAGATGCATACTTCTGAACATGATGCGAGAGTTTTAACATTTTGTGCACCTTAGACCAGACCTCACAAGAATGAATAACAACCGGGTTAGTTGTATCTATCTCTTGAGACAATTTGTGTTTCGGGTCGAATGGTGAACAAATGTCTGATTCAATATTTAACCATTCTTGTTTATTTTTACCCTCCTCCCAATGTTTAACTACTTTTGCCATTTCAAATGACAGATAATAAAGCTTTGAGTCTGGAAGTCCCAGTCCACCTTTCTCTCTGGGGGCATACAATTTATCCAGTTTTATTCTAGCTCTTTTACCCTCCCACAAAAATTGTCTAACTAAATCTTCATACCTTTTAAAAAAGTCCGGCGGGATTAAAATAGGTAGCATCATGATTATGTAGTTGAACTGGGGTGCTATAATCATTTTAATGATATTAATCTTGCCCCACAAAGACATTTTTAGTGTTATCCATTTTTCAAAAGTTGTTTTAATTTTTGACAGCACTGGATTAAAATTTAGTGAGGGTAGTTCATCTAACTCTTGACACAGTTTAATCCCCAGATATTTCATGCCTTTAGGTGTCCATTTAAATTTGAATTTCTCCACCATGTGTGAATAACACAGACCCGACAGTGGCATAGCCTCAGATTTAGACCAATTAATTGTATATCCGGAAACTTTTGAATAGGATTCTATGTTGTCCATTAGGTTTGGTAAAGATGTAAGTGGATTAGTTATAGTTGCTAGAATATCATCTGCATAGAGAAGTAGTTTGTGTTCTTCCTGGCCCATCTTTATGCCTTTAATATCTGTATTTGTCCTAATACTCACTGCTACAGTTTCTATAAAAATAATGAATAATAGAGGACTAAGAGAGCATCCTTGTCGGGTCCCACACGACAAACTGAAAAAAGGCGAAATAATTCCATTTGTCATTACTGCAGCCCTTGGTTCTTTATACAATATTTTAACCCAATTAATAAATTTTGATCCAAATCCAAAATTTAATAAAGCAGAAAAAAGAAAACCCCATTCAACTTTATCGAACGCCTTCTCCGCATCTAAGGAGAAAGCAGCTACAGGTTCATCTTTTGACTGGCTCAACCACATTAAATGCAACAGTTTTCTAATGTTATCGGCGGAAGAGCGGTTTTTCATGAATCCTGTCTGGTTCGGGTGTATGATATTAGGAAGGACTTGTTGTAAGCGCAGGGCTAGCACCTTAGTGAGTATCTTACAGTCTAGATTCAGCAAGCTGATCGGCCTATAATTTGATGGATCTGTACTATCCCTGTCTTTCTTTGGAATCAAANGAGGAGGAGGAGGAGAAAGAGGAGGAGGACGGGGAGGAGGAGGATGGGGAAGGGGAGGAGGAGAAAGAGGAGAAAGAGGAGGAGAACGAGGAGGAGGAGAAAGAGGAGGATGACATCGCCTGTGATGTTGACGAGGCCCTCTGGCCAGACAGAGACCGGAGGCATGATGCCCCATGAATATGCTTGAATGGGAGAGGGGGTGGGGAGGTGGTTTAAAAATAAAGTGTTTTGTCTCTAAATTTGTGTGTGTGTAATGTTTGTCTATGAGAGAAGTGGGCATTGTAATAGATTCAGTGTGTTCCATTTCTCTAACTGTGTTTTCAGTTTTGCTCTTCAGTGTTCTATCCATGCTTGGTAGTGTTCTGCCAAATGCTACTTGTGTTTATTCAATGAATGGTATGTGTGTGTCATGTGAAAATATGGCTGTGTTTACCAAATGAAAACACGTGTTCCATTTTGTTAACATATTACAAGATTTGATGGCAGAGTTGTTTTGCAAAGGGATGCCAGGGTTTAGCAATTTGTGTGTGATGTTTGGGGTTTTGTGTTTGCAGTTTTGAAAGAAACGTATAGTTTCGACAAACGCGTTTTAGCAATCGAAAAAAACTGTAATAAGATTAATTATGTGTCTGTTCTAGTTAGAAATGACCCAAATGGTCTAGTTAGCACAAAACAAGGCACTAGTCCATGCACTGCTTCTCATCTTTTAACACAAACTCACAAAAAAGTTCAGAATTCTGCATATTTATTGCGATTCACCTGCTTGCTGTTGGTCTTAGGATTGATTTTAAAGCATTTATTGATGACATGTAAGCCTTTAACCCTTATGGCAGACGCCATCTCCTACTGTTTCTACAACTTATCTCAAACATTTGAATTCATTGGCCTGTGTGTTATTAGAGAGATTTCAATGTTTCTTTAACTTATAAGTTGTTTTTTCACAAAACCTTGAATTTCTTATCCTCATTAACAGACAGCTGTTATAATGAGAGCATCAAAGGAAGATTAGAAAACTAGATTAGAAATAATCAAGTGCCCCATCTAGAAGCAGCCAGGATGACTAGTGAGTCAGAGATTAGTGGAGTTGAGATTTGGTGATGCCCTCAGGGTGATCCCTTAAACCGGTCTGGCGTCACTAGCTCATTAACTCGCCTGCTTCAGATGAGGACAGATGTAAGAAGGGGTCAGCTGAGGTCTTAAATGATCATGTAGCTGACAAGAAGAGACTAGGCTGGAATGCCATGTTTAAAAAAAATAAACCTAATCAATACACACAGGTGAGCAGCTGCTCTATTCATCATAACTCTGTCAAAAGGTCCGTTATTTTGAAGGTGAACCAGATGATCACCCCTTCGGAAGATTGGCAGCTGTCTTGAGACCTGAGATTTTATGGGCAGCAACAGCTACTTGTCTAAGGTCATTGTCAACACACACCTGTATGCTCCAGACCAGCAACGTCTCTAAAAAAACTAGAATTAAATTGAACTTTGCCGTATTCTTACATACCAGCCATAACAAGAGCTGCCACGACGTCATCGCGGCCTGTCATGGTGGCCTTGATGAGGGCCGTGAAGCCTCGGCAGTCTTTGATTTCTGTGTCTACACCTGGGTAGTAGTTCAGGATGTACATCACCGTGTTGATATGACCTGCAGAGTTCAGGGATCAGGTGATCAGTGTCATAAACTACTATCCTTTCAGTAGGGTTGTTAGATGACTCACCTGCCTGGGATGCTATAATCAGCGCCGTGTTGCCTTCGTTGTCCTGGTGATTTATGTCTACAAAGGGACAGTTGTGTAGCGCATGAACAATGTCCACAAAACCATTGCAGCAGGCCACCATCAAGCCGTTCTGTTGAAAACAATCAGTGATAAAGATCAGTAACCTCTCTGACTCCAAAGCTCTGAATCACTCTTTATAGAGAGAAGAGAAAATAAAAAAATCAACATAAGATGAACCTGAAGGCCAGAGAGGTGGTGCAACAACATATCTATGCGTACAGAGAAACACAGAAGACAAATCCATAAATAAAATTCTGGTGTGTGGTACAGAGTCCATCTCTCTAGTAACAGTATGTAGAAGTGTAAGACATGCATCCTATACTCTAACGGTTCGCCCAACCTCAACTCCTACCTGCATGCACACATAGAAAGTGATTAATTACAAACTTTATACAAACATACTGAGTTATAACTCCTATACAGAGTTTTGATTCTGCTCCCGGGACACAGCTGGAATCAAGAAGGTGGTGGAGCAGGCACCCTGCCTGGAAGCCTGTCCGGGCCAGAGGCTTTATTAAGGGTCACCTTGTGCAGAATAGCAAGCTGTTCATCAAGACTGAGGGCTTCAAGAGTCCAGGTGGTTGGGAGTTATTTAAGAAGTTGGTGGTGAAGAAGTTTTTTAACTGTTCTACAGAGAAAGCAGGATCTGAGCAGTCAACCTTCGTAGGTTTTGGGGCTCAGTCCATCACACTTCCCTTCCATTTCCTGATGATAATTTCTGCTCCACCCCATCCTTATAATTTAATATAAAATAAATGAATAAATAAAGAAAACCCTCACCCAGCCGTTGACATCGTACTCCATCACCTCGTCCTTCGTGACCCCTCTCTCCAGAACCTTTCGTAGAGAGATGTAGTCATTCTGAGCACACGCCTGGTAGAGAGTTGACGCTTCACCAACATTAGTTGGCTCTTGAGTGTAGACAGGCAGCATGGAATCATCAGAGAGGATGCTGTCGCAGTCAGGCTCCCTTTCTGATGAAGCAACATCATCATCATCAGGGCCTGAGCCCAGGTGGGGGTCATCATCTACAGTGGCCATCCTCCAGCAGAAATGGGACTCAGCCTAGATGAGTTACATCTACAGGAACAACACAATTAAAACAAAAACTGTCAGGTGTTGTTCACAACATCGGAGGAGATGCAGGGTTTGACACTCAGGCCTCAGATTCATCAGAATTCAAAGTTTGATTGTTGACAGTTTCCTCGAGCTGCACGAGTCCTGGATTAAAGGTGCTGTCACTTTGGGTCACTGAGGCGTGGCGTCATGAGCTCCTTGCATCTTGACTGAATAAGTGAGTAACTGGATTAGCATTTAAACCACCGCTGAACACTTATCACGGCTAAACGAGGACCAGAAAAACCTCAGTCACATGCAGCACGGATCATATCAGTTTGGGACCCTTTTACTGCTTTCTGGAGCAAACGAGTGTTGATTGAACCCAATGATAACTGTTGTTTTAGCCCCAGAGGGGGACAGAATGAACACATCACACAAATTAAACACCCAGGAATGGATTCATCGCTCTCAGAATTTCATGCCAAATGTTTTAACTTGGATCAAATCTGCTGATAAGTGTCCATATTTCCCCTTTTTAAATTTTTTTCCTAAATTGTTTATATTGTGTTTTTGATTACCTTTCTTTTCCCATTTATCTTCTTTTAAGTGTTTTTTTTTCTCTTCTGAGGATGCATCGCTGCTAGAAACTGAATTTCCCAGAGGAGCCTTCCAGAGGGATTAATAAAGTTCGTCTGAATCTATAGGCAGTTTGGTCAAATCATGAAAAATATAAAGATTCTGATTGATCATGCATGCAGTCATGATCAAAGGATGTCAGATGAATTCCCATTGAGAAAATTGATGAGAGAAGCAAAAGAGGCCATGTTTGCCAAGAGATAAAACATAATAAACTAGGGGGAGGTTTAATGTTTTCAACACGTCCCGTGCAGAAGGTGTCCTAATCTCCACACAGCTTCACACCTTCATGCATGTGACCACAACATGCTGCACGTGGAACTATGACTAAAGACCTTCAGGAGGGAGAGGATGAGGAATACGTTGGAAGTTGTTTTGCAATAATCAAGATCAATGATAAGCAAAAACATCACCTTTTTATTTTGACTGGGTGATAAAAAGTGTTCTGGAAGTTTTAACGATGCAGAAATTATAACTATAAGGATGCAATTATCAATATTATCAGTATTTTTGGATCTATAAAGAGAATTAGGGTTCTATTTTGACATTTTTAGAAACATTTGTTCACATTTATAATATCTTTTGAACGTTTTAGTTCAATATCTTTATGGACCTTCTGAGGTTTAACTGCAGCATCTACCATCTACCATCTATAGACAACCCCCACACACACAGGTATTAAGATGGGTTTGACCAGCTAGAAGTTATTTCCAAGTCTTACCTCTAAAATTGTACCAAAATGACCTGATTTCCTCTTTTATGACTCCAGAGCAGCTGTCACGCTTGAGTTTTTCATTTCCATCCCACAGCTGAGAGGAAGAGTCCTCCCAGAGTCACCGTTTGTTGCTCTTCTTAGCTCATCCCGCTTACGACAGCTTTATAAAGGGGATTACTTCCTGCTCTGTCCGATCCCTGACTCCGTCTAAAACTGAAGTTTCCTCAAATCACAGCTCACTTCTTGTTTATTTATTTGAATTTATCATTTTTGACAAGACAATTCTCAGTGTTTAAATGCTTCCAAGTGAATTTGACTCACACACTGCTGCAGAATAAATGACAAGAGAAACACTTAAAAAAAAAACGCTTCAGAAAGGAAATCACAGTGTCTAACTAATGAGTTTTTCTAAGAGGAAGTATATGTGCAGCAAAGTGTTTTTGCAATTTGTGGACAGTTTAGGTAAATCCAAACGACGATGAAAGCAGCAGCAAACCTGATCTGACATAAGCAGGTGAGTTTCTCAGGTTTACCACTGGGTGGAGATCTCTCAAAGTGCTCCAGTCTCAGCTGCAAGAAAACAAAACTTGCCTCATAAATGTCAAGGAAATAAAAAAATGTCCAAGGTTGATTTGTATCTGAAATCTTTCCACCAAAAATCGTGTTTTGATCTGAAATTAAGACCCCTTAGAGGATTTGAATGTGTGTCCACTCCAGATTGTTTTTTCTTCTTCGGACTGAACAAACGGTCTCTGAGGGGCATGGCTGAACCTGTTGTGACGGGTCGACCCTTTTTACATCTACCAGAGCCCGAGGAGCGCTCCTGCAGCAACAGATCTGCATCAAACCAGAGGACGCAAAGAAATGCTGGATTACAAATTTAGCCTTTTATTCTTCTTCTGAGCTGCAGGTTGGATTATGCAGATTTCTTTGAAGCTTCTTTAACTTCTTTTATTTAAACAACATCAGGTTATAGTAAAAGGATGCAACAGTAGAGTTAACTCAGGGGAAAAGAGCAGAGAAAGATGAAAACTTTGGTAAAAGTTCAGGAGACGACTCCAGGACTTCTAGGAGGCAGCGTCGACACCGTGAGTGCATTTGGTTCCTGACAACAAAGTTTACGACTTCAAAAGCTGGAAAACTATTTTAAAAAACAACAATTTAGGACTGAATTTGTTTGTAACTGAAAGCCTGAGATCCTCTCAGCGTTTATTCACTAGATTTTGTTTTGCGAAGACTCATGGGATTTATTTTAAATCAGTTTAAAAGTAGATAAATATTTTTAAAATCTTTATATTATAATACAAATGACAGGATATCTGTATTTATCCTTTTTACCTTGCAAATAATTTAATGTGATTTATACATTGATTTATAAAATTTAATATTCTATTTTATTGTATTATTTTGCACTAAAGTGGTCACTAATAGTGTTATTTATGCACACCTCCCATCATCCAGAACTTAAATTCTGTCATTTTGGCAGAAATATAAAAGTGTGTGTTGGACATTTTTCTGTCTGTTGTAAAGCTGACTGCAAAGACCACTTTTCCTGCTAATTCTTCAACGTCACAAGTCTTTGGTTTGAGGATTTGATGCTGTGCAGCCTCCTGCTCAGTTTATTGCCTCAAGAGAAATTCCTCAGATGAGATAAAATAAAAAGGGGGTGAGAAGAAAGGTGAAGCAAACAGTTTTCTATTTAGGTCTAAACCTGCCCATTAATCTGTTGCATTTGATATATATCGCCATTTTCTTTACTCATGATGATTATTTTGCTTTTAAACATACTTCTAGTGGTCTCTTCCTCTCCTGTTCACTCACTCGATGTGTAAAGTTTTCAGACAGCAGCAGAGCCAGAGCTCCATCAGCTGAGAACAGTCAGGACATCAGGACAGCGCCAGCGTGTTCCAGGAAATCCAGTCTGGCTGCAGGATCTAAAGGTACAACAGTGAGTGTGTTTACTGTTCTGGTGTCTTCAGTAAATTTAGAGCAGCTTTGTTTACCTCTGTCTGCACCTTTTATGTCACCCAGAGGTGTCATGCTGCAGAGCGGCGCTTATATGTTGAAAAGTGGTCCTGCACACTAAACAATGAGAAGCACGTTCCCTTGTCCCGATGATTAGTCACTGACCAGTTAGACATGTGCAGCTCCACATATAGCCATACAATAATCCTACAGTGGAGAGATCAGGGCTGGTTCAGAGGAGGATCATGATGATTTTAAAAGATTAAGAGAGCATTTTGATATTTTTATCACTGTAATCTGTCTCTAGTGGATTGGAAATGCAGCATTCTGTTGCATGCACAAAACTAATACAAACAGAAACTTTAATTCACATTTATATTTCAATCTCAATACATTTTTAAATTTGCATGAGTTTGTTCCCGTCGGATTTTTGATGCTTCCTTCTTGGCTGTAAGTTTGAACAGCTGTGTTCAAATGATCATGAATGCTGTCTTTCAGATTAAATCCCACTGCTTAAAGTGAAAATGCTCTGTTGGCTGTGGTAATTATTTAGAAAAATGGTTACATTTTTAATAAAAATGCTAGTTTAGCCACAACTGATTACCCACAGCTGCTCTCATTGAGTTTTACAGATAGAAAAACAAAAACCAACTTGTTTATTTCTTTTATTTATTTTGAAAATCACTCTTTTCTTCACTGAAAGTGCAAACATCTGCAGCTGGTTGTATGCTGGTGGGCTGCACGTGTGCTCCAGCTATTAGCTGAATGGTTGAAGAGGAAATGAGCAGATGGCGTGCACACGTTTGAACTAAAAGTCTACAATCATGTGGGTGACTGTCTGAGACAGAATGGAGCTGTGTGCCAGATGCTGACGTCAGGATGCTGCTTTCATCTGGTTCTTCCACGCTGGTGCAGCTTAACAAGCTCATATCAGTGAAATGTAATCGTGAGGAGGTTATTTAGTAATAAAATGGTGAAAGTTGGGTGATTATATTTGGTTTATGTATGAATATTTAGACAGGTTTTGATTAAACCTTTGATCTAACTAACTTTAGCAAACACAAAATTAACTATAACTCAGTCAAATGTACAGATATTAAGCTAAAATCTAGTGAAGCTGAGAGTCATTCATAGCAAAGCCTGAGCGCTAACTGATAATGCAGGACATCATGATATCACATGAATCTATGCTAAACATTATTGTCAAAATTCTATTTTAAATGTTGCCTTGTGTAATGAATGATTATGAGTTGGTTAGAATATCAGTACTTTAATTTGTTTGAAAAATGTTTAAGCTACTTCTCATGCTCTAACAAAAACCTATTTGGCATTAATCTTGACCAAACTCAGGACTGATCAAACCCTATCCCTTTAATCGTTTCAGGAAACATTAAATTATTGCTTAAGAATCATGTATGAGAATGCTGCATGTGTCCACAATGGAGTGTAGTTTTTACGATAACATTTGTCTCTCCATGAATGCATGTAGATGTTATAAATGTTGCCTTTCAATGGCTTCCTCTAAACCTTTGAAGGCATTTAGACTCTCACCTAACTCAGTTCTAACACACTGAGGGAAGATGAGACCAGATGAGATGAGATGAGACCAGATGAGATGAGATGAGACCAGATGAGATGAGATAAGACCAGATGAGATGAGATGAGATGAGATGAGATTAGACCAGATGAGATCAGATCAGATCAGATGAGACCAGATCAGATTAGATCAGATGAAATGAGATCAGATGAGACCAGATCAGACTAGATCAAATGAAATGAGATGAGACCAGATGAGATCAAATGAGAAGAGACCAGATGAGATGAGATGAAACCAGATCAGATGAGATCAAATGAGATTAGATCAGATAAGATTAGATGAGACCAGATAAAATGAAATTAGACGAGACCAGATCAGATGAGATGAGAAGAGACCAGATGAGATGAGATGAGACCAGATCAGATTAGATGAAACCAGATAAGATGAGATGAGATGTTCTTTATTGTTTCCATAGTTGGGAAATTATTGGGCATCAGCAACATGACATGCTGTACACAAGACAATATATACAACATAAAATAAATCATCAAATCAAATATAAATGTCAACACAATAGAAGAGGAAACTAACTAAAAATGTCCTCACACATTTGTGTAAATAGAGCTATGAGAGTGATGGTGATGGGAGTGGGCATGTGGCAGGATTTCCTGTATCTGTCTATTCGACGGCAGGGTACCACATCCTGGTACTTTTGGATTAGAGATTATCTGTCTCCAGTAATCGGAAACAAAAGTCTAGTCACTTTTTGGTGAATCGCTGAGATTTTCCTCCAGCAGACCACAGATTTGATCATAAAGCCCCAGTTTCATAAAGCATCTGCAGAATGATTCATCACATCCTGAAGCACTGGAACGGCCACAGGAAAAGATCCAACTCTGTCCCTTCCTGTGGAGTCCAAACTGCGGGGCTCAACCTAGTTTTTCTGTTCAAGAGACCTTCCGGGTATTTGTACTCTAACGTTATCGTCTACCATCTCTTCCATGAAGGAAAAACAATCTGGTCCCACAGAAACACACAAACTGTCTCTGTAACAAAGTTTAACAAGAGGGTGGCGTGTAGGAGGGGTGAAATTTCATGTTCACATCAGGATGACAATAGAAAGTTTCAACTTAGTTTTAGATGGAGACACCGATGAGGCACTGACGAGGTTTAGGCATCAAAAGAATATTGACACTTCCAACAGTGATTTTAGTCAAACTACTATTTAATATTAATTACATTATATTGTTTTAATAAAACATGTTTTATTCTATCCAACACAAATGGTTTCTGATCATTTCAGGTATTTTGTAAAACACTTTTACTGATACTTCTGATACTTAGAATGTTGTGGTTTCAAAAATTTCGAGACAAAACAGAGTTTGAAATAAACTGTTTGTTAATGTAGTTTTTACTGCTTTCAATGTAGCTCCCATGCTGGGACATGAGCTCATGAGAATGTTGTGGCTTTGCTGGATTTTCCTATGTGGAGTTTCTGACTCACCTGGAATTCACCTCTAGGAACTGCTATAAAAATAGATAATCAGTTGTTTCACTGTGAAATATCTGTAAGTAACTACCAACTCAGTTATATAAGAAAAGATTATGTCTCAGGAAACAGGACAAAGCTTCTGGGTACCTGCAGTCATGTGTAACCCCTTCTGTTTTGTTCCAGAACTCTGAAGCAACAGGCTGCATCCTCCATTCATTTGTTAAAGGGACAGTTCAGTTTTGTTGAAGTGTCCCGTGTCTCGTCACTCCCAGAAGATACAAAAATGAAGCTGATAGTGGGGCTGTGAGCGTGGGGGCACATGATCGAAATGCATCAAACTCTGAGCTGATGTAGCTATGAGCTAACTGAGTTAACCAAAGCTAACAGCGGCGTGGAACGGCCGCAATGCGGAAATTTTCAAGCGTGTCCTAGAAGCAGTGCGGCACGGCACTTCTAGGACGCGCTTGAAAATTTCCATGTCGCGGCTAACGATAGAATTGGGTTTTATTTTTGCCTCGAACCGCTTCTGGGATGCATCAATTACCGCAGTTAACATAGGGCTAGACAGGAAATCACACACGGTTTCAGTGTAAAACCTCTGGTAATTTTCAAAATAAAAGTCTATTGAAGCAATGCAATTTCATATCTATGTAGACTATGTCTATATGTGTGACCTGATGGCTTATTTACTTACCACATCATTTGAGAAGTGCAGCGGTGTGTTTTTCATGGCTTTAATCCTGGCAATGGAGAGGAACAACATTATATATGACATCAAACAACGATATCAAATGTGATTTCCTTCTTCTTTTTGGTTTAATGGCAGATGGCATGAACAAACCATGACCTTTGAATTCTCGAGGAATTTTGTGATCTTGTGAGTCCAGCGAGGAGCAATGGCGGAGAAGCCGCTCCGTGGCTGAGACGCTCCCAGTGTGGACTTGCGTGCAGCAAAGCTTGCAAGTAAACCATTCCACTGCCGTTCTGCACCGCTGGTGCCTTCATTGTGAAGTAGGGGTAACACTTTTAATGCGAGGCCTTCCCTAGATCAAGTAGAGGGGCAAGTCACTAGCACTAGCGCTGACGGCTCATCTGCTACCTGTCAATGAAAAAGACTTTTGGCATGTGGAGATTACTGCTTGGTATCTTACCTGCATCTGTCAGAATGACCTCGGTTTGGAGAATCAGGGAGAAATTGAAATGGAAGCATCAAGCTAACAGCTAATGAGACAGAGGCTAAGTCCAGAACAAAGCAAAACAATGGTTTGTACTCAGCCCTGCAAACACTATGTAAATGACTGATGCAGAGATCAGACTGAATAACTCCATGCCTGCTGATGACAACTCTCTATAGGTCGTGCTAATTTTATGTCATTTTGTCAAACTAATCCTGACATTTTCTGCTATTTTTTACTAATATTCTGCTGAAAATCATTAGTTTTTAGTCCTGTCCTGTCTGGAGTCTGTCTGAATCCGTTCTGAGACGAGCATCCCTACCCATCAATAAAAACACACAACGAGAATTCACATTTTTGCTAATTTTATCAGGAAAAGTGTAATTCCTCGTGAAAAGACAGCACATGAGGAAATACTGAAAGTTCCCAAAAGAAAGTGCTGAAAATAGATGCTGATGCGGCAGAAGAGAGAGGGTTGAGTGAACAGAAGTGAGGAGAAACAGATGCTGGCACAGCAGAACACTATTAAATCCAGCTCTCGCCACAGCTCCTCCTCTTTCCTAGCTCTCAGTCGCTCCCTCACTTACTACCAAACCCTCCTTTAATTTCCACCGCTGTCTGACCACACAGGGAGGCTCGTGAGTCAAAGTCAGGACCGTCTCTCCGGTTTTCCTGTTGTTTGTTATCATTCCATGGAATAGGATCTTCCCAAAGGTTCCTGCCCTGATTTGGAATATGACTGTGGAACTCTCTGGACACTTTTCCACTCATCTCTCCAGGGGATTACCACAATAGTAGTGTGTGTGTGTGTGTGTGTTCATGTCCTTTATGCACGTCCAGCGTTATGTCTGCTCCGGATGTTGTTGAGTCTGACAGAAGAAGTGGATCACGATGAAAGGGGGGCACCACCAGCGAGGGTGTGGGTGTCAGCACCTGTTCAGAAAAGTTCTCAGTACCTGTAGCTGCTGCTTTGGCCGAGGTCGAGGTAGGTACCAGATCTGGGTTTTTTTAAACTTTATTCACTTTGTGCAGCTTTCTAAAATAATTCAGTCAGATAATCATGTCACTTCCATTAAAGCTTTATCAAAGCTGAATTTCCCCTTAAACTTAAATGTTTCATTAAACACTTTCTATTCAATATTTAATTCATTTTTGTCCAATCCTCTCATCTGTCTAATAGAGGGATGGTACCTTTCAATAATACCAAAGAGATGGAGCGATTTACAGGAAATCTGGTGTAGTTTCTATAGCAGCTCTTTCATTTATGATCAATTTAAAGTGGAAAGAAAACAGATTCATGTCACTTCTGTTACAGGAATATTTAAAACAAAAAGCTGCTAGGGATTAATGCTCGTCTCATTTTGTGAATAGTTTAGCTCCCGGTCACACTAATAAAAAGGGATTAAACACAAATTAAACAGGAGAAACTGATTAAAAACAAACTACTTCCATTAAAAATCCAACTCTAGTTGGATGTTAGCTGCTGGCTGTAGAACAATGTCACAGCTTTTTATTTCACTTCATACAAAATCGTATTTAATTTATCTTTTGAACTGAAATATTAAATAGTCTGTGCGTTTTGAATCCTTTATATTTGATAGTGTGAACCCTTTTGGTAGCTCATCGCACAATGATGTACCAACCAGCTGGATAATGTTATTGGCAGGATCTTTTTAAGAGTTTGGAGAACTCAACTTGTTAAATATTGGCACAAGAAATGCCCTCTTTAAAATCAATTTGAGATATTTAATCAGCTTATAAATAAATAAAAGAAAATTTGGCATGCAGTTTTATTTGGCTTCCAGATAATAGTGAAACTACAATGGTTTTACTGTGATCTCATCCTGGAAGCTCTGATAGGATTTAAACTCTTCACTGGACATATAGTCTAAACCCCATTAGTGTTTGGTATATCTGTTCAGTTCAACTCAATGCATCTAAGCATCTAAACACAAGACTACTTGCTCAAGTTCAACCAAGACTCAGAATGGAGAAGAGGGATTTTCACCCACAACCTGCTCTTGAGTTTACAGAGAAAGGTCAGAAAAAGAACAACTATTCCTTCAGCAGCAGTTGTCTGCCTTGTTGAAGTCAGAGGTCAGAGGAGAATGGTCAGGCTGATACTAGACAACAGAATAGCAACAGAAGATGAAATAACCACTGGTGCTAACCAAGATCTGCAGAACAGCATCTCTGAGCCACAACGGCTGTTCTCCAGCAGCAGAAGACCACACCAGGTGTCTCACCTGTCAGCTAAGAAAAGGAAACTGAGGCTACAATTCTCACAGGATCACCAGAAGAGAATGGAGAAACCTTTCCTGGTCTGATGAGTCTGGATTATAATCGTGTCAGGATTTGGTGTCACCAACATGAAAGCTGTGCAAAGACCTAGTTAGGACGTCCTACAGACGTGGTCTGGACTGATGAACCCATTATAATCTTCATGTCCATGCGACATTGACTGTTTGTAGGGATGGATCCATTCTGACTTGTATCAATACTTCAGGCTGCTGGTGGTGTAATAGTGGAGGGTGGGAGTTCTTCTCCCACTTTGGACCCCTTAGTACCTGAGCCTGGTTTAAACACCACAGCCTGAGTATTCGTGCTCTAGCGTGTGAATGTGTGTGTGCGTGGGTGAATGACTGGTTAGTTGTAAAGTGCCTTGGGGGGTTGTAGAACCCTAGAAGGCACTATTTAAATACAGGTCATTTACCATTAGCTGACCATGTCCATCCTTTTATGACCACATGGGCCCATCTTCTGATGGCTACTTCCTGCAGGATCGTGCACCATGTCACAAAGCTCAGATCATCTCTAACTGGTTTCTAGAACATGACCATGAGTTCACTGGACTCCAACGACCTCCATAGTCACCAGATCTCAGTCCAGAACCTTTGGGATGTGGAGGAACGGGAGACATATTAGGGACGTTTACATGAGCACATGGTGTATTTTCAGTCTGTGTTCGGATGGATTTAATTAAGGCTCAGTGAGACGAAGTCAGTGATACCCTCACATCTGGATCACAGTGGGTCCAAACATTCCACAGATCAATGACTCATGGAAATACGAGAATCACTGAGTAACCCTGTTGATATCCCTTTTCTCCAGAAAAACAGCTCAAAGACACACACACACACACACACACACACACACACACACACACACACACACACACACACGCGCGTACAGTCAACATGTGCTATTCCTGCTCTGACCTGTAAATCCTCTGTTGTTCCAGTTGTGTGTGTGTGTGGGGGGAGGATTACAGAGCAGCGTCTCTGAGTTGTGACAAACGCTGTGAGCCGACATGTGAAATGTGAAAATGAAAACAGACGTGTGCTGACGTGTCCGTGCTTTCTCACCTCTTGTCCACTGACCTCAATAAGATCATCACCGGTGAATTTTCTTCAGAGACACTTTTTGTCGTCAGCGTTTAGCTGTTTTATATTTTCATTTGCTTGTCGTGAGTCTGAGTGTTTTTATTGTTAGTTTGAACAAAATCAGCATTGTGTGGTTCTTATATTTATTTAGTGTTCTCTGTTTCTGCTCATTTCCTTTCATTAGATTTTTCAGCTGCTGTATTTTTATGAGGCTCTCCTCTCACTCCTATCTCCGTCCCATAAAGACCTGATTCTCCTTCCACTCTCTGATCTTTTGATAGGTTTGTCTTTTTATTTGGTGAAGGCAGTAAGCACTTTTACAAACAGAAATCAGTTTAAGAGCAGTGGCACTTCGATGTTACACAATAATCACAAACTTTTGCAATAAGTAAACAAAACATTGTTACAGTTTCTCACACAAGGTCGTGATGCATTTTGCTGGAATACCAGCCAAATCCCAATAGCATTTAAAGTCCATTTGCAGTGACATTAAACAACGAAACGATGTTTCCAACAGACAGGAAGAGTTCTGATGACATTGGACAGAAGAACTGGCTTCTTACTGCATATTTTACAAACAAAACCATTTTAAAGGTCTTGCATGTTGCATGTAAATCATTAAAGAGTAATCAGTTATGCATTATTTCTACTTTGAAGTACATATTGAAGATTAAAGTTTCAGAATGATTTAAGAAGTCATTAAATATGCACAACTGAGGAGTGAAGTGGAATATCTGCAGCTGAGCTGGTTTAGTTTACTGGGGAACAGAGACGATACGGAGCAAAGCAGTTAAAAGACCCATCAAATGTCATTGTACCGGGACCGTTCAATGCCAACAAAGCTGATTCTGATAAAGATATTAAAGCTGTTACAGCAAATCTGCAAACATGGTCACAGAACACTCACCCCTCTCCTTGGGTATCTTCCCTGAGACGCTTCTGCCACAACCGGAAACTCGCGTTGCTGGACGAAGCGAGATATTGCTAAACACCAGTCGCCGTTTTCTAGGTCCAAATGCCTTTTGTTGACTTCAAATGGTGTTTTTCTTTTTGGGACTCTGGTAGTTTGTCCTAAATTTGAAGAGGTAGCAGTGAGACAGACAACAGGATGGTCCGATAGTTGTTTTTGGTCAGAAACGTGTTATTGGCAGAGGTTTATAGACAAATGCGAGAGAGCCACTTTATTAAATTTGTTCATTTTTTTATCTCCACAATATATTTATACCTATATGATGTTAGAACGGGGCTGCACAGTGGCGCAGTGGTTAGCGCAGTTGCCTTGCAGCAAGAAGGCTCTGGGTTCACATCCCGGCCTGGGGTCTTTCTGCATGGAGTTTGCATGTTCTCCCTGTGCACGCGTGGCTTCTCTCCGGTTACTCTGGCTTCCTCCCACAGTGCAATAACATGACTGACAGAGTGTTTGGGCTCTCTAAATTGTCCTTAGGTGTGAGTGCGTGCATGGTTGTTTGTCCTGTGTGTCTCTGTGTTGCCCTGCGACAGACTGGCAACCTGTCTGGGGTGTACCCCGCCTGCTTGCCCGGTGACTGCTGGAGATAAGCACCAGCCTCCCGCGACCCTGTGAGGATAAGCGTTTACAGAAAATGGATGGATGGGTGTTAGAACGTTGTTAAGAGACATGAAAAAATGTTTTAAGCTTATTTGTTTTTCAAATTTGCCGTTGCAGCTTAAACACGTTATTATGTGTTTCATTTGACTGTTTCTGGATGAACTATTTAAGCTTTCCAAGACTTAAAAAGGAAGTCAGATTTATATTTAACCTTGTTGTCTGCAGGATGTGAGGAGGGAGTTTTGCACAACTGAGTTAGAAGTGTAAATTGAGGTGAGACCCTCATTCAGAAAGTGGAGGAGTGTTGGCTGCTCTTTAGAGGCTGCAAGCAGAAGCCTGCTTCCTTTAGTTGACCTTTTTAAAAAAAGAAAACTATTCTTTGGTTTGTGTTTGCAATAAATGATTGCTATTGTTATAGGGTTATGTTCTATTTCCATTCACAAATGTAAAAAATAACTTGAGCTGCTGTGGGAGTCCCTAAAATACTACAAATAAGTTGTCACAAGAAAATTAATTGGCTTTGCAGCATCTTTCACCTCTTCTAAAATCCCTTCAACGTCACATTACTTTTAATATTTCACATCCTCTTGTGTTTTTATCTGAGGAATTAACGACTTCATCATCCATCAGCACTCATATGTTATTAAACCCTGTTGGTGATCAACTCTCTTACATAAAACGGTGTAACGAGGACAAAAACAAAGTATTTTTCAGAGCCGATTTATCATCGTGCTGCTCGTGGTGAGACACTCCAAAAGTAAATAATCTCAGCTGGTATTTGCCTCCGAGTTGTTTTTGACAGAAAAGCATCACCTCAGTAGAACTTCTAGAATGGAAGAATGACTTCTTAGTTTCTATATTAAATGAGCTCAAATGTAGTTTTCTGCCACATTAAATCATGAATTTGATGATAATCTAACAAATGTTTATGTTGTTTTTGGGTTGTAAGATTAGCGATTGCAGTGTTTCTGAGAGTATTTGAGCCATAAAAAGTCCAGAACATAGAGATGTAAATGTGAATTTTCTCTGAAGTGTAACAGCCTTTTTACTGGTCAGACAAAATGTGAGGAAGTGTGGCAGTCTGTGATATTTGTTTTTATTTACTTTCACCTGCTTTTGTGTTTGTGTCGCCTGAGCTCCTCTGAACCAGCATCCATCCAACAGTCTGTATGGGCTGCATAAACAGCACAGTGCAATTAAACTACCTCCTCTAGAGCGGATTTGACTGCAGAAACTGTGTTTTACTGTACAGTGTAGCTGTAGCTGAGTGTTTAGGCGACGTCTGGAGCATAATGCACGCTTGCACACTCTGCTTCTTGACAGTTACAACAGTACATAACTGTCACAAACAATCATGACAATCTCAGTCACTCAACTCAGAGGAGCTTATCTAAAACACTCACAAGAATTATTTCATTTATTCAGAGTATTTCTTTGCATGCGTCATACTTGGGTTTTGATCAGATAGACAGGAAGAGGGTGAGACGGTTATTGTTTTTGAAGCTTTCCTGACATTTTCTTGTTAATCATAAAAAGGGTTTGTTGTCTTTTTTTAAGCTCTCAAAGCTCTATTCTTTTAGAAAGTGACATAAAATGTAACATAGTGTGACAGGTTTGAGATGAGACGCTGATTTATTCTTCAGATATTTGAATAATATGGATGTTTGTTGATATTTCTGTCCTCAAAAGTCAGATGTTCTTTATATTTCTGATTGTTTTATGTCCTGACGTGTGTGTCATTGCCAGCTAACTTATATATTTGTTCTAAAGGAACAATGATTATAGAACAATGACACATTGTTATTTTTTTAGATTTCATCTTGACCCAGTTTTCCTCTGGTGTCCTAAAAGCTTCCTATTGTGATTAAGCAGACAAAAATGTGCTAACAGAGAATGACGGCTTCAGAGAAAAGAGCAAAAACACAAAAATATGCAAAACGGAATTGTTGGATTATTTGTGTGATATCTGACCTGGGTCACTCTGCTCTAGGTTTATATTTGAGTTTTGGTAGCTGGTTAAAACTGCCTGGAGTTGCTTTCATCCCATTCATCCACAATCAGACTAGACACAGCCATGGTTTTCATGTCTTGTTCATAGGATAAGCTTTGTGACGCATGCAGATCTTGACACATTCCCTTGTACTCATCCACAGCTATATAAGGTGATGCCAGCAGATGCTGAGACACTTTTTAGAGACCATCTAAAAAGGTCCAGGTCCCGTTTTTGTGCTTGTAACATTTTTTATGCTTTTTATACATAAACCAAGATAAAACTGAATCACTGCCTCATCGTTTTTATTGAGGTAATGCTGTTTTAAAGTTAGTAAGTTGCCATAGTTCAAAAGCTCTCGAGCATCTCCCCCCTTTGAGGAAACAACCAGGACGGTTCTGGCTGGACCGGTTCCAAACGAGCTGCAGCCAGCCGCGGACCGGATCACAGACCAAAAACCAACAAATTGGTGCCGAAACCCAGGAACAAAAATGAGAGGTTTGATCTAACAGAGGGATTAACATCAGGAGGGCTAAGTTGCAGCATTAAATAAAAACATCTCATTTGTATATTAAACAACTACAAAAAAAAACATTTAAACCAATTTTACTTCCACACTAGCTGCAGCTAAACTACATACAGTGGTTATTAATAGAAACCTTCACTAATAAAACACTGTTTATGAGTCAATTCTGTTACATACAGCACTGTGCAAAAGTTTCAAGTCATTTTATTTCTGAACAGAAATCCTCTGGTATTAATAAAATTGATCTAGTTTGTTCAGACCTTATGAAAGTTTCTGCTTTTTTAAAAATTCATTCTCAAAATATTCAAAGATTAAAAAAAGTTTCTCAACTCAAGAGATGAACCAGTCTTGTGTCAACAAATAAAAGACTTAACAGAGAGTAATTTCAATCAGACATAATGTTATCCCCACACACACACACACACACACACACTCCCTGTGTTCAACACATCTTTCTGGACCCCCACCCCATTTCTTAAAGGCATGACTTTTAGACGTACTTGTGTTATAAAAAGTTATTTTTAGGTCATGTCTTTACATCTTCCATTTTCCCATTCTTCTTCTCCTCAAGCACACACTGCACAGCATACGTCATGGTCAGGTGCAAAAACTAGACAGAATAGGAATTATGAAGGCAGCCAAAGACCACCTGATCCCCTTTTAAAATACCCACCCCAGATCTGCACCACTCCTCTAAACCAAGTAGAGCACAACAGCTGCCAAATCTAAAAATGTTTTCAATAATCTGTGTTTGTTGTAAGTTTCCTTTAATGGTCCTAAATGTTGACAGGTACTTATGAAAAGCCTCTTTTATGTCAGACTCTCTTCCTGAGAACATGTTTATGTGCATATGATTTTGGATCACAGCAGGTCCAGTGACTGTGGGTTTAGAACAGGAACATGAACACCATTTTCCTGCAGAAATCTGTTTATGATATATTAGCTAATGAATGTGTCCCTCTCTTTCATCCCTGCAGCAGAGTCATACTCTGTGGCGGGAAGCGAAGGCAGCATCACCCCATCAATTGGATCCATGCCCCACCAGGCCTCAGGCAGCACCAGCCCCTGCTCACACTCCTCATCCGGACGGCACCCCGTCAGCGCCCTGAAGAAATGGCTTACCAACCCCGTCCGGAAGCTGAGCTCTGATCCCAGAGGTGGCGCGGCTAAAGCCGAGAAGCAGATGTTCAGGTCGGACGAGAAGGAAGCGCCATCATCTCTACCCAACAGTGGGATTCAGCAGAAACCTCTGGAAATGCACAAAGATGACACCAATCTGTCATCTGAAAGCACGGTGAGGCTTCGTGACACAAACAGAGAGACACAGCAGGTGGACTTTAATTTAATGCTGTGTGTTTTTGTGCAGGAGTGGAAAAGTCCCACAGCTTCAACACCTTCACTGGAGACTCCACAGGGAGACGTATGTGACCTCCTGCAAAGCAGAGACCCACAGAGTCTGGTGCTTAATTTTCTTCTTTTATTAGCACAAACACCATCAGTATTCACAGTTCAAATGTAGTTTCAATAAGAACAACAGAATAAACAACACTTCATTAGCACCTAAAAATTAGAATGATCTAAGTTTTTAATGATTAATCCATAAATATTATGATTTGCAAACCGATCTAGAGTAGTCTTGTCTGTCAGTCGTGATGGGACCTCCTCATGCAGCACTAACTAAATGCTTGTTGGATAAGTTATTAAAGGGGACTTGTTACAAAGCTACCCTTTTGCATCTTTTTGTGCTGACATGTACTGCCTCTATAAACACTGCTAATGTGAAAAAACATCCATTTGTTTTTTGTCAGTGTTTGGTTTTAGGAATTATCTGCCTAAAACAAGCTATTTCAAAACGTTCCCATTTGTGACATCACAAACGGGTAAATTAGAATAGAACTACCTCTCACCTGGAGGACAGAAGATGATGCTGGAGCAGCAGCAGCTCTACTCCAAGCCCCTCCCGGATATTTGAGCTTCTCAGCTTATAGCAACCCGAGCAGGGGAGGGGTGGGCGTGGCCAGCTCCAGCTTGTTTTCTTAAAGTGACAGAGCCCTGAAACGAAGGTGGAGGGTACTGAAACTGTCAGGAATAAAATTGCATATTTTTATAAGAATATATTTATTACAACGTGAGTTTATTCAGTTAGGTTAAAAAGAACAATGCATTAGATCTTTTAATTAACCAAAAAAAAATCTGTTAGTAAACCAAAGTGAAAAAATTAGGGTGAAGAACACACAGCTCAGTAGTGTTTTGTGTGTGCTTAATTTAGCTTTTGTGTAAAGTTTTAGGACAGTTAAAGATGTTTAAAGTAATATTTAGGAAGAATTGTAGAAAATCACACATGAGAAAACATTTTAGGTTTAAACTTTTAAAGGACAAAATAGGTAAAGAAACAAAATTTCAAAAACATTTTTAATATGTACATTTGCTAAGCTATATATAATACCTATACTTTAAAGACAATGCACATGTTTTAACATAATAAAAAGTTATTTTACATAGACCTAAAACCCTAAACCTGCAAATTAGCTGAGAAATTCTAAAGCATCAAGTCAAATGCATTTCCATCATTAACGCATATTCCTTTTACTGACTTATATCTTTTGTTACGAAAAGACCCCCACTATATTTGCAGACATACTCTGACTTTCAGTTGTAGTTTCACTGTTTCTCTTGTAGATTTTACATGCACGCTCACATGCATGCTCACGGAACTCCTTCGTGCAACTCTACACTTCACTGTGTTCGCTTTTAAAGACGTGGGATCAATCATGTTGTTAGGCAACATCTGGAAGTGATCAACCTTGCGCACAGCCCAAAACAGGATCAGGTTTGATGGTGAAAGTAGACGAAGAAGAGGCCTGAAGGCGACGTGAGAAACCGTCTCATGGATGTTAGATGTTCTCTGGTGATGACAGGGTCAAGCTTTGTGACGTTTACCTCAGGAATAAGAATTTTTAAAAGGTTAAAGTCATTTTTAACTCTAACAGAACAGCATTATGTCTGATAAATGAGCTCATTTTTAATCTGTATGTCCCTTTAGGACAAATTCATTTCACAAGCTCATGCAGCTATAATGCTTGTGTGTTACTCACCTTCGAGCTGAGTGCTAGAGGAGAGCGTTTATTCTCATGTCTGTAAGACACTAGAAACAGCTCTGATTTGGTCCCAATCTACTGCAGGATAAACTGATCTCAACCTTTCAAACAAACAGACCATGTGAAGTTTTGTTAAACAGAAAAATTGCATGAACTGTGTGATCTGTTTCCTGTTTTTATCTTCGGGCTAATGGATGTTTTAGGTTACTGCACTGATTTTGTTCCTAAAACATCAGATTGGTTTCAGCTGTTCAAACTCACACGGGACAAAAAACAACCATATTGCAATTTATAAAATGTTTTCTCTTGAAATCCCTTTTTGCCGATTCCTAAGAAGTCTGTAAGAAAGAAAAACATGTTTTCAAAGCAACATCTAAACCTTAAAAAAGTGACAGATGCTAATTAGAAACAAGGGAAAACTGACCCAGCATCAGACAGCTTCTACTGGCAGCATGCCTGCTGTGTTAGGATGTGAGCATTTAAAATCAGAAAGAGAGGAAAAAAGGATTCTGGAAAAAGAATAAACTAAAAGCACTGACCTACAAATACGCACCCATCCTACAGAGGAATTAGAGTCCAGAGGACAAAATGTGTTGAGACTAAAGTATGTCAAGAGGATTATTATGGTCCATTTTACATTAGATTGTGGCGCTTTTAGGTGAGGAGTGGTTTTTGTTATATAACTGCTCTGATCCAGGGTCAGTTACTCTCATATGTGTGACATGACTTGACAAACTGTACAGCTGTTCCCTCTGCAGCTCGGAAAATAAAAGTCCTTATACTCAGAAAAAAATTGTTTGGAGATGCTGCAAATAAAACACTGATTCAGGTGTGTGTGTGTGTGTGTGTGTGTGTGTGTGTGTGTGTGTGTGTGTGTGTGTGTGTGTGTGTGTGTGTGTGTGTGTGCGCGTGCGTGCGTGCGTGCGTGTGTGGTGTGTGTGTGTGCGCGTGCGTGCGTGCGTGCGTGTGTGTGTGTGTGTGTGTGTGTGAGGATTAATCACCTGAAAGGCAACAGTCATAAATGCTGCTGAATCCCGAGAAAAAGAATTTTTTTTCCTTTCTGCATTATTTTACTGATTTGGGTCAAAAAATGTTAAAATATAAAGTAACACAAGATTGAAAATATTTAATTTACTCATTTAAAAAATGGTTTGAAATAACACTTATTATTTATTAGACGCCGGAACACATTTATTAGGTTTCATTTTTGATGTCATTGAATTTGATGAACTGCAGAGTATTACTGATGCATCAACTCAGTAGCCTTTAAATGTAACTGAAGGAAAAGCCTTTCAAAGTAAAAAACACTGGTGCCTGAAATTTAGGTAGACAAATTTGAAAAAATAAAGGCGCATGGAAACATTTCCCCTTGAATAAATTTTACTTTACCCAGTTTTAATTTAAACAAACAGCAGATACTAGATGTTAATGTTGTTTACAATATTTAATAATAAGTCTGCAGCATTCAATAATAATGAGAGCACCACATTACAGCCTGACCCCTCTCTGACCCATTTTATACAACATGTGGATTTATGTTTGTGTGTTTCAGACTCAGATAGCCAGCACCAACACTCAGCATGGAGAGGACGGTTGCACACTGGCTGAGGACTTGGCCAATCAGTGCTCTGCTGCGGTGGACAGTGATGAGGACAGAAACATGGCCTTGGAGAAGAGCTTGTGAGTGTTGGGTATTAAAGGAAATCTTAATAATCAATTTATTGTGTTTATTTTAATGTTTTTCTCTTTTTACAACCTTTACAACCCTAACCCTTTTACAGATTGAGGGACAAACTAGGTGGATTTCATTTTGTAGCAGAAATACTGTTTGAATGCTGAGCGCTGACAAAGAAACGAACTGAGCTGAAGCTGAAACATCATTATTAGCAAACTTGTTTTGATGATTTGAGGTTTTTATGTTACCTTAACATGCACAAAAAACAAAAATTAAAGTACTTGAAGAATTCTTAAAGTAAACTGACAATATAAAGTGCAAATAAAATCAAGTACAGCGCTCAATGGAACTCTTTGTGCAGCCTGAACAAAATAAATTCACTATTCTGGCCAAAAGTACTTATTTAGCTGAACAGAAATATCAAACATTCTCAGATGAGATCTGAGAATACAGTCTATTATGGTTGGAGAGTGAGAGCTTCTTCTTCCATCAGAGTGAAGGCGGAAACACTGCTGCCAACTAGTGGTCGGCATTTGAATTGCACCAAAAGAAAAGAAAATACACAAATGTTTGCATGTAAATTCTTCCAAAACTTAAATACACGGCTTTGGAATATCGATATAATATCGCAGGAAAAAATATCACGATATATTGCCATATCGATATTTTCTTACATCCCTAGTATGTAAGTATTTGTTGTGTAAAACATAGTGACTGGTTTCTGCTATTCATATTTTTTATTTTTCTCTCAGATATGTCCTGGCAGAGCTGATAGAAACAGAGAGGCTGTATGTTGAAGATCTTGGCCTCATCGTTCAGGTATGTCGACATCAAAACAGATTTTTATTTCCCATTTACTCCTCCCTAAGCTGGTTGGTGCTGTGTTTGTTTGTTTAGGGCTACATGACCGCAATGGCCAATCAGGGAGCTCCAGATGACATGAAAGGGAAGGACAGGATTGTGTTTGGTAACATCCACCAGATCTACGACTGGCATAAAGAGTGAGCTCCCCGGTCCTTTGTTTCTGATGTTTTCAGACCTCCCTGTGTTTCATGATGGGTCAGCTTGTCTCCTGTCATCTGTGGCTGCTTGTTTCATGTCTGAGAGCAGCTTTGATTGCTCTTCTATGACCTCTGCTTTTTGTCATGCAGTTTTTTTCTGGGAGAGCTGGAAAAAAGTGTGGATGATCCAGACAGCCTGGCTAAGCTATTTATCAAACATGTGAGTCTAAAACAAATCCTCAGATGCAGATCAGAAGTTGGGTTCAGTGCATGTTCTCCGTTTGAATAAAAGTTAATCCAGTTCCTTGTGTGAAAGCTTTGGCCTGCTGCCGTCCAGATGCTTTTTCTTTTTGTGATCTGCTTTCTGGAGGTGCAGCTGCAGAATAAACAGATCCAGTAATCACTCTGGTTTGACTAAACAGCTCCTAAAAACTGCAATCAGAGTTAAAGAAGCTCCACAGACACCAGGCTGTGGGTGGTAATAAATGTGGCTGTATCAAAGAGTTTTCCTCATTTTGTTGTCTCATTCTGAACATGTGCGTGATTTACAACACGTGTTTTTATTGAGTCGCATCAAAAGGTGACCAAAAGCGTCTTGGATAAAGATTAATGGAAACACATAAAAAGTAAGTTTGTGTGGCTGCAGTAAAACAAAAAAGACTGTGGATAGAATGTGATTGAGAGCAGTTATCACACTTCTATTCCCACTTTCATCACCGCGCATGTCTGATTAAACCACAGCTAATAAAATATTTCCTTCCCAGCCACTGAATCTGTTTAATTAAATTTCCTGGTCTGACATTAAAAACTTGGGTGGAGAACAGGAATGCAACCAGGAGGGAGGAAACTGAGGTCCAAGATGGTTCAGAAACCTCTTTCTATATCATTTTCCTCAACAGATTTACACAAAACAAACCTTTTGTTCATTTCATTCATCTCTGTTTGTTAAACTTGCAGGAACGACGTCTCCACATGTACGTGGTTTACTGCCAGAACAAACCCAAGTCAGAGCATGTCGTCTCAGAGTACATTGAGACCTACTTTGAGGTTAGAAGCTAACGTGATTATTTATTCTAGTTATTTTTTAGTTTATCTGACTAAACCATCACATTATGCTCCAGGATCTCAGGCAGCAGCTGGGTCACAGGCTGCAGCTCAATGATCTCCTGATCAAACCCGTCCAGCGGATCATGAAGTATCAGCTACTCTTGAAGGTTTGTCAACCTTTAAACAATGTCCACATGTAACTAGTTGCCTTTGTGACAGATTTGTTTAGGGAAAAGAAAAATTTAAATAAAAACAGAACATTTTAATAAAAATGTATCTCTCTGGGATCTTCAGGACTTCTTAAAATATTACAGCAAAGCTGGGAGGAACGTTGAAGAGCTCCAGGTAGGAACTCAGAGTTTTCTATATTTATTTTTATTTTTGTGCCAAAATGTTGTTTTTTGTGCTGATTCTGTTTCATCTTTCAGAACGCTGTGGAGGTGATGTGCTTTGTGCCAAAACGCTGTAATGATATGATGAATGTAAGCAGGCTGCAAGGCTTTGAGGTATTTATTCTTTCTTTTTGAATTATGCAACAAGCCATTCTGGTTGATTATTATTTGTATTGTGGTAACGTTTGCTATGAGCTACTGGGAGACTTCTGACTCTGAAACTACTTTTCCCAACTTAATTCTAGTTTATTATATTGTGTCACTCACATCACACTGGTGCTTTCTGTCGGGATCATGTTGGATTGTGTGAAACCAGACTGGTCAAGAACCATATGCAATAATCGATAATAATATTTAATTGTTCATCATTAGGATGCAATACCTTGATGGTGTTTGTGATCTACTTTTTGAATCAGGGGAAAATCACAGCTCAAGGGAAGCTTCTCCAGCAGGATACCTTCTCTGTCAGCGAGCAGGATGGCAGCATCCTGTCCAAAGCCAGGGAGAGGCGGGTCTTTCTGTTTGAGCAGCTCGTCATTTTCAGCGAGCCTCTTGAGAAGAAAAAAGGGATCCCTTTGCCAGGGTACACGTTTAAAAACAGCATCAAGGTAAGAGAAACTTGGTGTTAATGAATATTTTTCATTTTCACGGGCATTTGTGACAACTAGATAAAGGAACGTGATGCCAAAGTTCATGTTAAGCAAAAACTGTGACGTTTTACTGATTGGAAAATGCAAATGCACCTTAGACTATGTGTTTTTGGTGTTTAGAGTAGTAGATGGAGGCATATTGTCCATCTTTTTAAGTCCTGATGTGCTCAACATAAGCACTTTGTGCCCTGCAGGTTAGCTGTTTGGGTGTGGAGACCCCCTCTGAAGAAGACCCGTGTTGTCTGGTCCTGACCTCCAGGGGAACTGACAGCAGTGTAACACGCTTTGTTATGCATGCAGCGTCTCCAGAAGTACAACACGCCTGGTTCGATGATGTGGTCCAGATCTTAGAGACTCAGAGAAACTTCCTAAATGGTACCAGTGCTTAACTTTACTTCAATAAATGCTTAATTTATAGGAAAGATGTGACACGTTGTCCTGTCCCCTGCAGCCCTCCAGTCCCCAATAGAGTACCAACGAAGAGAAATCACATCAAACAGCTTAGGAAGGAGCACAAAGTCTCCAGCTGTGTCGTCACCTGGCCTGTCATCTCACCCCTCCATGCAGCGACATCACCAACCCTGCCTGCTGTCCTACAATAACTCTTTGCCCTCTCTGCACTCACCTCAGCTCAGCCAGTCCTCAAAGGTCACGCTCATCATCAGATTTCTACACACACATGAATCCCTCTGGCTCACGTCGTTTTTCTCTTTCTGTTTTTAAGGCCTTCAACACAAGTGATGAGTCACTTCAAGCAGCTCTATTTTCCTCACAACAGCAGCTCAGTTTGTGCTCAGAGGTGAAGCAAAGCTGTGACACGTTCAGCCCCTTGTCACCCTGCACCAACCACCAGAAGGTAGATCAGGTCGCTCTGTTATACAGCAGCTCCTGATATGATGCTAAATTCCTTTAATAATCAGGAATAATTCTTGTTAAAGTTTTTATCTTTTTCTGAACGATTCGTTTTTAAATAACATTTCAGAATGACGTTGATCACGTAGGCAGAACTGTAGCCTCTGCTTGTTGTCACAGTCGCTAATGTTGAGAGGAAATAACTCTCCGGCAGCCTTTGTCAGATATCCTGTTGTTGTTTCTCTGTTGATTCTGCTCAGCCTGACGTGTTGCTAGGGTTATTCAGCCATCCAGCTTATGGGAAACTCTCCAACCTGGTGATTTATCTTGTTTACTAAGACTTCCACCAAGGAAACTGTTTGATTTAGGTGCATGTATTAGTGCTGCTGATCTGGCCTAAATCCACAGAATTGTTCTTGTCCTCTTGGCTCCTACTTTGTGTTTTAGGATCAGCAGAGAAAACCTGTTTTGCTGCCCCCATGTGGTCAGTTTGAGTCAGAGTTCCCCCAGATCATGTTAGACTCCACATTTCTCTAAAATGTCATGTTAGAGTTGTTTTAAAGATATAGTTCACAACTTTTGAAGTGAGTTTTGGTGTAAAGGTTCTCAACAATTGTTATCTTACCTGCTGTAGATAGCGCTGTGAACAAGCTCAGTTTAGAGAAACAGCAAACACTTTTGACCAGACTGACAAGCATACAACTTGTCATAGCAAGGTTAAGATCAAAGGGCTGTTTTCTGTTACAATTATGCTAATAAATCCAATTAAATAAATGTTATTTTATTAACCTTTATGCAGTTTAAAGAACAAGTTCACTGAGAAACTGTTTTACTTGTTTGTTTTTTTATATGATTAGTCACTCACAGGCTAAATGTGAAAATAATCTTCTACCTCCTTTTCTTGCATTAGCCATCAATAAAAAACAGACGGGGAAATGCTCGAAATATTTGTACTTAGAGATGACTTTAAATGTGTTGAAAAAACAAGTGAACTTGGTCTTTAAATTTTGCATTACAAGCAGCACAAAGACTGATTCTAGAAACGAAACAAGTTCTTAAAATGTAAAGTAACGGCTGGATTGTGTGTTTCCTCTTAGGCTGTGACAGCCAGTTTCCAGACTATCGCGTTTTGTGATGGTGCACCTTACGCAGCCCGCCGACCCAACAGCTTGGATCAGCTGGAGGAGAGCGAGCAGCACTGACCCTCGGTGACTCCGTATATGTGCAGACGTGAACAAAGCTGCAGTGTTTAAACTAACTGTGCTGCAGGCCTTTCTGGGTTTAATTTTGTGTAACATTAACATTTGAATGTGTTTTCATAACAGTGCGTGCGTGCGTGCGTGCGTGCGTGCGTACAGATTCCATGTGCTCATCAACAAACATTTCCAGATGCTGAGATGAAAATATGTCAAAATGTTGTCATTTTCAGGGACTTTCACATTGCTTCATGCTGTTTGAATTTGTTTTTCTCTACTTTTGACAAAAAAAATGTGACTGGATGTTTTTGTAAAATATTCTCCATGGACCATTTTCACGTCATTCTCCTTTGAGAACATCTGAAACCCCATGAAGCCCTCTGAGCTCGTGTATTCCAGTGATCGTGACTTACAGTTTCATTCTGGGATCAGATCCCATCTGTCTATTCCCTGCAGATTAGCGGAGAGCCGTGTTTTCCGTTTGCAGACTGTTTAAACCCTGCCATTGTGAGTTTTATCTGGACTAAACACATTTTAAACTCACACAAAGCATGTGGCATAATCAAGCAGAAAGAGGAAAAGAGGAACAAAGATCAAACTGAGGTGCTCATCTGTCATCGTCATCTTGAATGTAAATAATCTTGAGTGGAATCCTAACAGTGTGCTTATGTTGGATCCTTCTGCGTAGACTGGAGGAGAAATTGTGTTCAGATATTTGATTTTTGAACAAGTTCCTCTGTGTATTTGTGTGTTGAAACATGAAACTTATGTTCCTCCATCATTAAAAGATCACGAGAGACTCATTCTGTGTCTTTTTTGGCTGACAGCTGATGTAGAAACGTTACCACATTGTTTCAAATTAATATTCTGGCTTGTATGAAGATTTTCTCAGTTTAGACTATCAAGAGGACATTTACACCAGCGGATGCACAACCAGAGCAAAGAACATAATGACAGACCCAGTGACGGATTTAGCAGTTTGAGGGCCCAAGGCAAACAAAGTCCTGGGGCCCTCTGCAGCTTTTGTTCTGAACCGTTTTCAATCCTTACTTAGAAAAAAGCGCTAGCACAAGCAGCTTTAAGTGTCCATTCGCACCATTAACTTTAATGCTGCTTTCAGTGATTGTCACTCAGCAGCATCGTAAAAAATTCTGCTTGACACAGTTCTAACATTTTTGGCTCTATACATCACCACAATGGATTTGAAATGAAACAAATACAATGTGCTATAACTGCAGACTATCAGCTTTAATTTGAGGGTATTTCCATCCAAATCAGGTGAACGGTGTAGGAGTTACAACAGTCTGCATATGTGCCTCCCACTGGTTAAGGGACCAAAAGTAATGAGACAGAATAATAATCATAAATCAAACCTTCACTTTTTATTACTTGGTTGCAAATCCTTTGCAGTCAATTCCAGCCTGAAGTCTGGAATGCATAGACATCACCAGACGCTGGGTTTCATCCCTGGTGATGCTCTGCCAGGTCTCTACTGCAACTGTCTTCAGTTCCTGCTTGTTCTTGGGGCATTTCCCTTCAGTTTGGTCTTCAGCAAGTGAAACGCATGCTCAGTCGAATTCAGGTCAGGTGATTGACTTGGCCATTGCATAACATTCCACTTCTTTGCCTTAAAAACTCTTTGGTTGCTTTTGCAGTATGCTTTGGATCATTGTCCATCTGCACTGTAACGCGCCGTCCAATGAGTTCTGAAGCATTTGGCTGAATATGAGCAGGTGATATAGCCCGAAACTCTTCAGAATTCATCCTGCTGCTTTTGTCGGCAGTCACATCATCAATAAATACAAGAGAACCAGTCCTACTGGCAGCCATACATGCCCACGCCATGACACTATCATGTTGCACGAGGTGGTATGCTTAGGATCATGAGCAGTTCCTTTCCTTCTTCATACTCTTCTCTTCCCATCACTCTGGCACAAGTTGATCTTGGTCTCACCTGTTCATAGGATGTTGTTCCAGAACTGTGAAGGCTTGTTTAGATGACATTTGGCAAACTCTAATCTGGCCTTCCTGTTTTTGAGGTTCACCAATGGTTTACATCTTGCAGTGAACCCTCTGTATGCACTCTGGTAACATCTTCTCTTGATTGTTGACTTTGACACACATACACCGACCTCCTGGAGAGTGTTTCGGGCAATAGCCCAGCCCATCACCATGCAGGATGTTTGGTATTTGCCAGAGAACACCACGATTGATAAATTCACCACTGGTGCCCTGTGCTCTACAGATGAAAGCAGGTTCACACTGAGCACATGACAGATGTGACTGAGTCTGGAGACACCGTGGAGAACGTTCTGCTGCCTGCAACATCCTCCAGCATGACCAGTTTGGCAGTGGGTCAGTAATGGTGTGGGGTGGCATTTCTTTGGGGGGCCGCACAGCCCTCCATGTGCTCACCAGAGGTAGCCTGACTGCCATTAGGTACCGAGATGAGATCCTCAGACCCCTTGTGAGACCATATGCTGGTGCGGTTGGCCCTGGGTTCCTCCTAATGCAAGACAATGCTAGACCTCATGTGGCTAGAGTGTGTCAGCAGTTCCTGCAAGATGAAGGCATTGATGCTATGGACTGGCCCGCCCGTTCCCCAGACCTGAATCCAATTGAGCACATCTGGGACATCATGTCTCGCTCCATCCACCAACGCCACGTTGCACCACAGACTGTCCAGGAGTTGGTGGATGCTTTTGTTCAGGTCTGGGAGGAGATCCCTCAGGAGACCATCCACCACCTCATCAGGAGCATGCCCAGGCGTTGTAGGGAGGTCATACAGACACGTGGAGGCCACACACACTACTGAGCCTCATTTTGACTTGTTTTAAGGACATTACATCAAAGTTGGATCACCCTGTAGTGTGTCTTTCCACTTTAGTTTTGAGTGGGACTCCAAAACCAGACCTCCTTGATACATTTGATTTTCATTGATAATGTTATTGTGATTTTGTTGTCAGCACATTCAACTATGTAAAAAACAAAGCATTTAATATTAATATTTCATCCATTCAGATCTAGGATGTTATTTTTTTGAGCAGTGTACTTTCAGAACTCAGAAGTCACCATTTAGTGTGTAGCGCCCTCTACTGGACTAAAGTCATTGTTATCTCATTAACAGCTCTACTTTAATTCAGGATCAAATACATAAACCACCATATTAACATAGATTTGGTTTAAAAATAGTTAAATTAGCTATGAACATGTAGTACTAATAATCGAGATGAAGGCACTAGATAAAAAGTGTCAGACAAGACTTTTTTGGTTTTTTTAAACCGTTATTGTGAAACAACAAACATAATCACACACACACACGTGTGCATGCGTGCGTGTGTTTGTGTGTGCTAGATATAGCTTCATTCAGTGTAAGCTTGTTCACCGCACATATTCCCAGCTGTTATTCTTCACATTTAGAGGGGAAAAAGCCCTGTAGCACTTGAACTTTCCAGATAAACAACATCCCTGTGGCCCCAATGGTGCTGTTTGTTGTTTAGATTGTATGACACCATCAGTCCCAGAGGCTTGTTGTTCCTTTACTCTGTCTAGTGCAGAGACGATGGAGTCACACTCTGTTTGCATGCACATTGTCTCAATTAACATCCTTCACAACAAGGCTGCTGGCAGAAACAACTTGAATTTTTCCCTTAAATAAATATGAATAGTGTGAATATTCAGTAAAATGATTGTTCTTTTGCACTCGTTTTTGACTTATCCAGGTCCAGGTAATGGGGGCAGCAGCCCTAGCTGTTCAACTAACTTCTGGTGGAACCCCAAGGTGGCCATGGGTGAGTCAAGGCTTTATCATGCAAATGCAAATGAAGAGTGTTTGATTTTTGCACACTTTCAGGAGATGGACAAAAACAGAAACAAGAAATGCAGAGGTAACGTGCATCTTTATGTCCACACCTCAAACGCCCCATCAAAATAAATGAAAAGGAGTTTTTATTTCACAGACAATTAAAATAAAATGGTTTTCCATGATAAAAGTATTGACTTCAGTGATGTTGGGGTGAAAGGGGTAATATAATTCTGTGTCAACACAACACATGATAATGCCACTGTCAAAGAACAAGAAAATAAACATGTTATGGGCATTTCTTCAAATCAATCTGTCAAAAAAAATCACAAAATCACAATTTCTAGCATGAGACAAACTTAAAACGTGACTGATAAAAGTCTGATGTTCATGTTGGGACAGCTGATATGTTCATGTACATAAACAAAAATTATAAGACAGAAAAATACCACAAAGAATTTTTAAAAATTGCTTCAAAAATAAAAATACAACTTCTTGCACCTTTTTGCTCATAACAAATGGCTATTAAAAACATGTTTGACATGAATCCATACAAGGACTCAACAGTGCCACCTACAGTCTATCTTGTATAACATTATTAATTCAGTTATTTCCCCGTCAGGATCTTCAACACCAGCCCAAAATCACAAAAAATATTTCATGTCTTTTGCAAGTGCAAATTAGGATTTTGCATCTCTTTCTAACTCACAAAGCCTGCAGAAAGAGACATTTGTGCCTCATTCTGAACTGCCAACCAATGAAAATCTCTGCGCTGATGCAGTTTGCTCCCATTTTAAAGAGGTGTAATGCATGCATTCAGAGGGAAACCTGCACGTTTTCAAATAATGAGAAAATCTTCCACTTTTAATGCAATTAGAGGGATGTAATTTCTGTCTCCTGAGAGCTGCTTATTATTGCATCGTGAGGAGTGTTTGTTGGAATGTATCCTTAAAAAAAGAGGGCAGGCATGTCAGGAAAAGTCAAATTCATCCTCTTTACCAGCAATAAGTGGGGAGAGCGCGAACACCCCCTTGTATGGCAATAATGTAACCCTAAGTATTCCTCCCTGAGGAAGAGTTCCTTTGTTCTTCATCTATTAAGACCTGCAGCTCACTGAGTGAAAACGATTTGGTCTCAATTATATGTATGCCTGTAGTGTTTGCTACAGAAGTTCATCTTGAGGTCTTGTGGAGAGGAAAACTGCCATTAGACGTTACATAATTGAAACATACTGAACCCTGATGATGAAAAAGTTTGAATCAGCACATAATTTGCACTATTTTTAGTGAATCTGACACTGAGAAGAAACAGATAGCATGTGCGTATGACAAACAAAACAAAAGAATCTTTTACAAGTTTTCTTCTCTCGCTGTTTTAATAAACAAATATACCTCATTTTCCTCCATGTCTGTCTTTTCTATTGACAGAAAATAAACATGCACTTTGGTTCATCCTCGTTTTCCACTTAGGCAGCACGAAAAGATGCAGTTTCCTGTTCTTCACCTGCGTGCAAAGACTCAAAAACTCCTCGCTCCAAGATACTTCTTGAAGAGTGATGGACAGCAGCAAACAAAAACAAAAAAACAAAGCTGCTTGCAGATCAGTCTGTCCTCATACAGGTGGATCCAAAGTTTTAACTCCTCAGGTGTGATTTCACACACAAAACCAGAAAGGATTCTAGGTAAAAGGAGGTAGAAAAACAAAAAACAACCCAAATCCAGCTGTTAAACAGTTGACAAAACCACTGTAAATGTTCTTTATGTGGCTCTGGATGTTGATGCTCTCAGATTGTCTCTTTTTGTGATGCATCTCTTTGTTCTCGTTCTATGTCCCTCAGACTCCACAGTTAGTTTTCCACGCAGGAAAACAGGTGGTTCCAACGTTAAAACGGGATGAAAGAGAAGTGACACAAACCGTTTTGATGCTACCATTTGGGTTTTGAACAACTCAAGCATGTTTAGCCAGATAAGATTTGACTAATCAAAACCCAACTAGTCTGTGATTTCACAATTAGAGCAGATTTGTTCCAGTTTTTCTCCAAAACATTAATCCATTTTTCCACAGAAAGCCTTCCAAGGTTTTCCAGACACCACAAACGTAACGGATTGTCATGAATCTTATCTGACAGCGCAGGGTGGAGGAGAACTTCTTTGGCAACTCAGGAAGAACAGAGAAACTTTCAGGGATTAATAGAAAAGAAGGAGCCTAATTATGAGTCAAACACTGAAATCGGTTCTTGAAGAACAAAAGGCCATTTTTTGTGCGCGTGGCGTCCGAGGAGGCGGGCGGGTAACGGAACTTGGCGTATGTCTTGTCGCTCTCTGACTGACTGGTCCAGGGGAGCTTGATTTTGGTTGCGTGATTGATGATGACGTCGTCACAAGAGCCCACATGGAGAGATCCAAGTCCATCGATGAAAAACTCTGAAAAGCAAAAATCATTCAAAAAAGGCCTTTAATTCATGTTTGAATCCATTAATAATAGATCACTGTTTAAAAAAGAAACAAAACAATTAAAAAATGTTCTAAAGTTCATGGTTTCATCCTTTTGGGAGTGTGTTAAGAATACTAATGCAGATTTTAGCTACTTATGTGATTTTCAGATTTAACCTTTCAGCAAAGACCTCTTTTTATGTCAGTAAAACATTTTGCAATTACTCCCTGCAGCAGAATGTGTTTCAGTGTTGCTTTAACAGAAGAGGCGCAGATACAGTACAGGTAGTTTAATTACCTACTTGCAACTCATTGTAACCAAAAATACTCATCACATTACTAAAAGTGTTGATACCACTCCTCATCTCCAAAGTTTTGCAACATGTCTGACCAGAAAACGTCGCCACTTGGTCGTGAATGTCTCCATATACGCCGCGTAGCTCGCTCCTGTAGCATGCGGCGAACCATGGTAGCTCGCCTCCTACGGTACCGTCTCCTGGATGCGCGGCGCAGCGCTTCACAGCGCTTCCGTGATTCCTTTATTATCCATTGAGCTTCATCATCCAGGTCTCTTATGCGCCTTTGTGTGCGCAGAATTGTGCTTAACAAGAGTCCTATCAGTGAGAGGAATTCTATCACTTCGTCGGCCATGTTTGACTGAATAGCTTTGTTTGGGGAAATGACGCATGTACGCCCGCCGCACTATGTTTACGCAATATCCGGGTACAGCCTTACCGGCCCCTCCCCCTCCCCCTCTTTTGTCTTTTCCTAGCTGTAGGCAGCCGGAAGGACACGTTCAGGTGCAAAAGTGGTGTGTCTGAAAAAACAGTTCTGGTTAAAGACCGGACTGAATTGTCCACACATATTCCAGAATGTCAATCTGAAAAGGGCTTAAGTGATACCCGAAATCCAAATATGAATGTTTAATATTGAGAAAAAAACTAAAACCGTTTGTCTCTCGACTGTGTTTAGATGATTCTTAATTTTGTGAATTAAAAATAATGACTTTTACAGTAAAGTTCATATTTTTTTTATCTTGAAAAATTAATGAAAAAAACAATTTAGAAAAGAATTGCTTCAAATGCCAGAAAATATTAACAAAAATGCATTTCATTATCTTGTTCACACTACAGTGAGTTTTGTATATTTAGGCTAAACTAATCCTCTACCTCACCCTGTGGGTTAATCTACATGCTATATATTTTATATGTAGAGTTTAATGTCTCAACATCAGCATCAGTTTCCATTTAACATTGCAACAAACATTTTAAGTGAAGCTGCATACTTCTCTATTCCTGCTGATGTGTGTGTCCTGTACTCACCCAGGTGAGCCACCCTGGCCAGACGAGGGTCAAAGCCCACCTGCTGGACTTTATCAGTGCGAGCTAAGAAGAAATTAATGACCCCATCTGTCACGACACAGTTTGGGAATCCTTCGATGATGTGATGAAACCCTCTCCTCATGTGCAAACAGTCACCGTCCTCCTCTCCTGGCTCAATGGAAATGGTCTGTCGGTAGGTAGCGGTGTACCCCGTAGCTTCCCGTACTGCACCCCCAACCTAAAAACCCACAAACACACACTCACTTCACTGCAATAAGCCTTTAAGGACCTATTCCAATGGGCCATTTATTCACCAGATCCAGAGTGGTCTTTTCTAAAACATCCACAAGCTTCTCCAGCTTGGTATTGGCTGTGAAGATGAAGTCATCGTCCACCCAGAGCACATATTTCGTTGTCACCTGGGAAACAGCCAAGTTTCTTCCAGCAAACCAACCCTATGACACAAACGTGGAGGTTCAGAGAATCAGAGAGCCCCATTAGCAATGGCAGAGAAACATTTAGTCCCCTACCTTTCCAAAGGGCATGATGTAGTGCTCGATGTAAGGCCCAGAGATGGTTTTGGGATTCTCGCTGTCGTCGGCGATGACTATTGTGACAGTAGGATAGTATCTTCTGATGCTGTCAATGAGATTCTGAAGCTTCTCATAACGCAGGAAAGTCTTTGTAGCTATGGTCACCAGAGCGCTGACGTTGTACTCTGCAGAAAACACGAGGATCTTTTCACAACAGCTGTTTTGGTTCTGATTTTTAACCCTGATTAGAAGCACCACAATGGCCTGTACCTCCTTTAGATCCTGTGTTGTAAAGTTTAGGAGTCACTCCGTGACGGATCTTGATGCTGAAGACAGCTTGATGCCCTTCAGATTCAATCTGCACTAAAAGACAACAATATGCTCTGTCATTATCAAACAGTGATCTGCTGCAGAACAATAACCATAACAAAGCTCAGTCTGTATCATGATGACCCACATGCACGTGGGTCTCCTGTGTACATGAGACAGTAGGATTCTTGTTTTGAATCAGTACAAAGAGGAATTGTTATTAGACTGCATTGTGACTGGCTGCTTGGCTTTATCCAAACCGAGAAGCAAATATTTGCATAAATCATACAATAGAAATGTTTTTTTTGTGCCAGAGTTATTTGTATGAGTCCTTGCACGCTCGACTAATATACGCTCACTCAGCATATGTTCTGTCAACTCTCAACACATGCTCCTGCTCAGCTGGAGATGGGTCCACCTAAGAACTCACCCTGGTCTGCTGCCCAACATCTGGACACCGGGATATTTTGCTAGTTGACACAACAATACTAACAAAGCAATACATTTTGTGTCATCTTGTTAGAACTTAGCCCTCATTAAAATAGATTTTGGTCCTCTTCTTGCCAATGCATGTCCTCAGACCACAGAATGTGCTCAGTCATCATCAAGGATTATTTTAAGTTCTACATCAAAGCTAAAAAGCGAGTTGGAGATTTGGATGTTGTCCAGTAACAAGGTGTGTTTTTCTTCAGAGGAATAGGGTTGTCTAATACACTCTGACTTCCAGTATTAATGTGGTGCCAGGTTTTAAGAGCTTTCCAGAGTTTTTCCAAACCTGAAGTGGCATTTGATCCATTTTCAGGAGCGCAGCCAGCGCTGCTCTGGTTAGTGCTATTATGATTTGTTTTTGTCACCTTCTTTTCACTGCTGCAAGTGTTTTCATGTAATTTTTGCTGTTTAGCTATTCTCCACATATCATTCATATCATCAAACATTTGCTTTAAATGTAATTATGGATTACACAGGACGTACAACCTGGTTTTGTATGGAAAAAACACAAGAGATGTTATCCAATGTCAGGTTTTGGGGGCAGCAGCCCAGACTTCCCTCCTCCCAAGCATGTGCCACCTCCTCCGAGGCAATCCCAAGGCATTCCCAGGCCAGACGAGAAACATAGTCCCTCCATCGTGTCCTGGGTCTTTCTTTAGGTCAACTCCTGGTTGGACGTGCCCAGAAAACCTCACAAGGTTGAGATACTTAAACTGCTCCATTTGAGGCAGGACATCGCCCTGACCTGGAGAAGGCATTCTACCCTTTTCTAATTCAAGTCTATGGTCCCGGATTTAAAGGAACTAATCTTTCCTCTCTACTTAATGGCTGCTTCACACTCCGCTTCAAACTGCTCCAGCAAAAGTTGGAGATCACAGTATGAAGCCAACAGGACCACATCATCTGCAAAAAGCAGAGACCTGATCCTCAGGCCACCAAAACAGATCCCCTCACCACCTTGGCTGCAGAAACCCTGTCCATAAAAGTTATCAACAGAATCAGTGACAAAGGGCAGCCTTGGCGGAGTTCAACTCTCACCGGCAATGCAGACTAAGCTCTGGCGCCGGTCATACAGGGACCTAACAGCCCGTATCAAGGGGCCTGATACCCCATACTCCCGGAGTACCTCCCACAGGACTCCCCTAATAAAGAGGTGAAGGCTGATGTGGTCTTACCTGTGTCTGCAGTGCTCGGGTGGAACAGTGTGTTGGTGTAGGTGACAAACTGCAGCTGTCGGTTCAGGTTCGGCAGCAAGGTGCTAGAAAGGGTCATATGCATCTCACCGTCACCTTTAATCTTCACCCCTTCCACTTCTGCTGCTACGTTCATCACTCCCAGGGTGGCAGTGATGTTTAACTGCAGCAGGATGGACAGAAAAGTGTGACGGGACTAAAAGTATCTAAAATATGCAACAGAAAAACTCACTCACTGAGTAATGGTCCCTGGGAACATCGTGTAAGGCCAAGCCTGAAAAGATCAGTAACAAGTTTAATAGTTTATTCCAGCATTCTTGATTCAGAATGGCCCATGGCTGACATACAGCTCTATAAAAGCTTTCACTATATCAAAGATATATTTCTATTAAAACCATTTAAAAAGTGATGAACAGTCAATAGTTTTCTTGAAATTGAAATTTCTATGAATAACCTCTGCTTAGAGAAATGCAGATTAATTTTTGACCAGACTGATGAGCTGAAAGCTAGTCAGAGTGTGGCTAACACTAAAGTAGATTATTATCGTCCTAAAACAATTTTAAAACCAAGTTTACTTGTTCTTTTACAACAGATAAATGGTAAATGGCCTGTATTTCACATTGCACCTTCTAGAGTCCTAAAACCCCTCAAGGCGCTTTACAACACAATCAGCCATTCACCCATGCACACACACATATTCACACCCAGGGAGTGATGAGCTACATTGTAGTCACCATAGACATAAATACGTAGAAGCCTCATTGGGCGCTGGAGAGTGCAACAGCGTCGCCGCCATATTGGATGGGTCCCATACTCTCCAAACCCAACTGGAATCAACACTAGGTGAGCAACTATGCCCATTTTTTCGACAGCCTACAGCTGCAACAACCAGCGTACTATTGAAAACAGATCACGTGGGACTTTGCCTACCTGTTGGGAATTTATATTTTAAATTATTTATTTATTTTATTTTATTTTAACTATCATGCCCTACCACATTTCTGATTTGTAACAAGCATAATAAAATGTGTTTTTAAGTTGGGTAAACACCTTTCTCAGTAGAAATGAATGCACTGGGGGCAAATGGAGGCCCATCCAAGATGGCGGCCGGCTACTACGGCAGCTCCACAAGGCAGCGCTAGTTCACGAGGCGTCTACGTATATCTGTGGTAGCCACCGCTGCCCTGGGGCGCACTGACAGGTGATGCTGCCGAGCACAGACGCCACTGGTCCCTCCGACCTCCACCAGCAGGCAAGATTGGTTAAGTGTCTTGCCCAAGGACACAACAGAAGCACTCTCTGCTGGGAGCCGGGATCGACCCAAAAAACCTTTCAATTACTAGAAAACCCGTTCTACCTCCTACTGGTGCCACATTTGCAGTGGTCTCTAGTATAAATGAATGCCTTGTGAGTTGGTCTGGTCTCTGTGGGAAAAAAGCTCTAGCACTTCTGTTTCAGGAACTAGACGTGAGCCAGTACAGAGGTTAGCAGAAGACAGCAGAATTTGGAGACTTATTTCCTGCTATTCAGACATCTCGCCACTGATTGGCTAACAGCAACGTGACTCTACCGCTGACTCTGTTTGCTCTGCAACGTTGGTGTTTTATCTCCACAAATAACACAAGCCTGGAGGAGTTCTGCTGTGTGGTGGAGTTGCTAATGCTATTGGTTAGCTTCTACTAGTCGATACGTGCTCTTCTCTCGCCTGGACTCTAAACCAATGCTGAAAAAACCAGCATATGTTGTGTTTTGGATGCTGGTATGCTGGTCCAGCATTCGATGCTAGTCCAGCATGGAATGTTGTTAATTGGATTCTGGTCCATTATGCTGGTCCAGGATCAGGTGCTGGTCTAGCATGCTAGTCCAGAATCAAAGTAACAGCATCCCATTCTGGACTACTGTCGAATGCTGGACCAGCATACCAGCATCCAAAACACAACATATGCTGGTTATTTCAGCAGGCCTTCCTCGTCACGAGCCAAGATGGGGAGTCCATGAATGCTAATTTACAATGTGACATAGATCTGAGTGGCTTTTCTAATCTGAGCATTTCCTCATCTATTTTCTATCAGCGGCTAATGCAGGAAATAGAGGTAGGAGACTATTTTCGCATTCAACCTGCATGAGAAACTCAGAGTGACTGATCATATTAAAAAAAATAACAAGTTGTGGTCATTCAAAGAGCTTCCTGGGTTTACTCTTCCTGCATATCTGTTCTTTAGTTGTATCATTTTTGCCATGCAGCTCCATCTTCAGCATCCTTTTCCCAGTACAACCAGTATCTCTCATCCGAAGATGTTCAGACCAACTCTTATTTGTTCAACCTCATGAACTCATTTTCAAATCTGGCAATATTTCTCAAACTGAATCTAATGGGAATTTTAATTCAGTTGTATCAAATGCTGCATCGTGTATAATCACCTATATTTTATTTCCATAACGCTCCACTGAAAAAGTCTTGGTTCAACCTACTTTAACTGCTGGGCAGATAATATTTCAGTCATAAATTTCCAAAGAGCCAGTCAATAATATTAGTACCCATCTGGAGTCATACCTGGGATGAGGATTGATTTCAGGGGCCGTACTTCCAGCCCCTGGGTTGGGTACTGCAGGGGACTGTTGGCCTCTGCGATGATGAGTGCATCAGCAGGAGTCTTCGATCTGACGAGGAAGGTTTAAATCAAAATTCTTCACAAATGAACTCAAGGAGAGAATTTGTAGGCAAATATAGCTCAAAATTCAAGAATCCAAACTAAAAATCATCATCTGAAATAACTAAACAGCTGCTACAAAATACTGACTTTGTTACCTACTTAGAAATCTGTGTGAGGAAAAAAGAGACTGAAGGGAGGCCATGAAAAAAAGTCATTTTGAGGAGTCAAGATGTATTATGAACCCTCAGTTAAGCCAAAGTGGTAATAAAAAAGTAAAACATTGGTTTCTTTTTTTTTTAATCTATTCTTACCTGCTTTGAAAGCTTTTGTACTCTTTGGCCCGTCTCTTCTTCATTTCCTCCAGCTCAGAGGCATCAAAGGCAGTGTGCAGAGGGTGAGCCGACACCCGAGGGAATAAGAGTTGGGCAAAAGGCAAATTTACTCCTCCACTCTCACCCTCGCATACGCAGCCGTTACGGGCCAACAAGCTGAAAAGGTAATAAGACTTGTGTATTTGGATGGTAACACACACATATAGAGAGATATCATAGAAAATCCTCACCTTGCCACGCTATCCCTGACGTGAAAAGGGATGTTGCTCAACTGGTGGTCTGGTTCTGGGAGCCTTTCTTCCAGAAGTCTTTCTCCTGGTCCCAGTCGCTGCCAGACGTCTACTGTGCTGTAAGCCCGAGTGGGCCAGGAATGAAGGAGAGCGAACACGAGCACCACAGAAACCAGGATGGCGAGCAGCACCGTCTTCCTCAGGGACCGCATCCTAAAACCTGCCACACACTGAGTTATGAGACATGTGTTTTATGATTTATACATATATATATATATATATATATATATATATATATATATATATATATATATATATATAAAACATTTCTATGATATTGTTATTTAACATTTCCTCCATAGTTGTACCTATTTTTATATCACAATTGTATGTTTTAAACCTCAACAGGGCCTCCCATGTGTTCAGTCTCTTTTGAGCTCTTTTTACTTTCATGCTGCATGTGAGAAATGCAGTTCTGCTCAACTGGATTATAAAAATAGCTTGGAAGGATGTTAAACTGCTCAACTTTTGGTCCACATAGGTGGAATGTTGTTGTTCATGCTGTACTGGAACCACCGTCAGCACTTTCATAGTTAACAAAACTGGATCTGTTTGGGTTTTTTTTTTTTTTGTTGTTCCGTTCCATTTCCAAAAGTCATTTCCCTTCTAAACTCTGTCGCTTTCATTCGCAGAGTTTTCACAAGTCAGTACACAATAAGTTCGTTCTTCATGTGTGTGACATCTGTTTAACAATCAATGGTTTCCATTATTTGTCTCTTGGAAATTAATGCAAGCCATATAATGCCATCATCAGCTGTGACAAAGACATAACATTCCCTCTGTGTGTGTGTGTGTGTGTGTGTGTGTGTGTGTGTGTGTGTGTGTGTGTGTGTGTGTGTGTGTGTGTGTGTGTGTGTGTGTGTGTGTGTGTGTGTGTGTGTGTGTCTTTGTAGTTGAGTGAGACGGGCTGTTTGGTGCAGAAACTGGACGTCTTGTTAGATCTGCAGCATAGTGTCATGATTAGTCCTGGAGCACCAGCTCAACCTTTATTTACATTTGTTAAACAAATTAGCCTTTTTTTTATTCCAGTCTTGCCTGTTTGTCTGGAAAACATACCTCACTGGCTCTGTCCAGTCAGTGAAAGGGCAACATCTGTTGGCATCTGCATCTTCAGAAACCAGTTATATGACAACATGTGGGCTCCTGTCCCATCTAGAGTTGTGCAGAAAAAGGGATTAAGGGGTGTTTAATCAAGGTGGGTTCGATTTAAAATGAATGAATTATTCAGTAATGACAAATGAAATAATGAAAAATTATCGCATGTTCTTATAGAAACTTAAACCTATATAGTAGACTTGCACAATATACTTCAAATTTCTTATGATTATATATTATAGTTATCATAATATTATATTTGCAAAAAAAATGCTTAGATCACAATAAATCATAAACTGTTGTTGCCAGGTAACATGCATTTGCAAGATGATCTGAATATGGGATTTTCATACTTGTTTTTATCATTGAAGATACAAGTGCATGTTTATCTATTTTATGCAAATCATGTTCAGCTAGTTGAGGACTGGAAACTCAAGACATGGCCAACAGGTCTGCTGAGCATATATTTGTCCTTTGGCACTTTGCATTTGCTCTTGGTACACAGACTGTCACTTTTCCCTGACAGTTTGCTTTTGACAGCTATACTTGAAAGGAAGCAACACATTGTCAAACAGCATGTGATTTCTCCCCTCAAAGCAAATAAACATTCCTCTCAAAACTGAATCTTACAATCCAATCAAACTGACACTAATCATTATATTAATCTAAAATCAGAGCATGTACCTGTAATAATAATAATAATAATAATGTCGTTCAGAATTATTTTCCGTATCAGTGGACCACATCAGCAAAATAATGCTTTGATGCTGTCTGTCTCAGAGACTTGAAAATGCTGCCTTAATTAAATTCTCAGTGCATCCAATTCAAAACCACACAAGCCATAAAGAGTGAATAAGAAATGCAGCATGTTGTTTCTCACTATTCAACACCTCCTCTTGATATAAAGGCTGTATTAAGCCATTTATATTGAGTAGCCTATAATAAAAGATGGTCATCTCGAACCGAATCCGTACCGGCCAGGAGAAACTGTCATGTCGCTGTTTTTTAAATCTAAAGATGAAAACGAGCCTATCGCTTTGAATGGTCCTTTCTGGGTTCCTCACAACGTGCGCGTGACAGAATTGCTGGCTCACTTGAGTCCTTTCAAATACCGGGCCACTGCCCCACACGTCCTCCGCACTGCCCAGCATCCTTGATTAAAGGAGATTTTCCAATCAGCAATCCGAAACAGAGGGCTGAAAAAACCAGAGTCGACACGGGCCCACTAGCCTACCTTTTAACGCCGCATCCATAAAACACATGATTATTATTCATCGAAAACGCCTCAGATGAAGAATGCGTCTCCAGATGAACGCGCATCTCCTTGTTTTGACATTTTCATCGAGAATTCCTGCTGTAATAAAGACCAAAGCATTTTTCTTATGTCATGATGGACAAATAAGCTACTCAGTGTTCGCAGAGAAAAGGAAATCCCGAGAAAAAAATATAGGCCTTTTTTTTTAATCTGAAGCTTAAGACAGAAAAATCACAGGAATAGGCAGCTCACCCCATAAAGACGCGCTATGTGCTGTGTCACCGCCCTCCTTCACAAAGGGCTCCCTTTTTAATGAATGCGTTCCCCAAGAGTCTTGCAAATGGGATTAGATGATGAAGAAGAAAAGCGGAGCAGAGGCAAATAAAAAGGCGACCGCACATCGCAACACAGCAAGTGGAAGAGACTCCCCCTGCAGCAACAGCGGCTGCACAGCAACCGGAGATCCAAAGCAATGAAGTTTATATTATCTGCACCCCCCAAAATAAGATTTTTTTTTTCCCTAAAAGATACAAAACGTTATAAGAGTTTATTTTTAACAATATAAGTTTCTTTTAAAAAAATACGTAAGCTTGTGTGAGTGGGGTATACGCTCATTAATTTATACACAATTGGCCCATGCATGTTCTTTTTCCAGGAAATAAGGCACCGTTTTTACTCTAATAATATAAAACACAGAATCTATATATTCTTTAACTCTATGGACAAAATAGCCCTTAAATGCTAATTATTTATAGTTTTTATTTTACGTTACAAATTGAAATAAAATCCAAACGCTTAATTGACTACCAGCCGTTCAAGGTTCCAGGCAGGGAAGGAAATTACTAATTTCAGTTAAATTAGATGCGCTTCTGGACACGCCTCATCCATCAGACCAATGATACAGATCTAAATCAGTATAAGTGTGCGTTTATTTTATGTCTGGAAAAGCGTTAGCAGACAGTTCGGATGTTGTTCGTTAGTTAGCGGTGCCTGTACCGCCCGTCTAAATTGTCCTTGCGATAAGAAAGTAGCACACCCCAGAAGTAAAACGTCGGTGATGGACATAAAAAACAACCAATCATAGAGCAGGATCTTTGGCAGCGACCAATCAGTGTATACCATGTCAGGCGTTCTGTTTTGACGCTTGTACAGCGTTTTTAGTGGTGTACGAAAAGAGGGTTAACGATGGCTGCCTCCTCGGTGCGGTGGCTGAAGAGGCTGTTCCTTTTTGTGTTGATATGTCCCCTCTGTGTCCCAGCCTTCTTGAATTTGGAAGAGTTAAACGAAATGAAATACGGGATTCAAATTCTTCCTGACCCCGTGATATTAGGGCAGGTGAGTGAGGGCTTTAGATGCTAACGTGTAGCTTGTTAGCTATAATGTAGGCTACAGCTTGCTAGCGATAAATATATTAATTTATTAAGGCTGTTTAATTACTATTATAAACAACATGTCTGTTTAAGCTCAGCAAAAAATGTTAAGATATTTATGCCAATTCGTGTGGAGGCGGGAATTGTTTGTTTACAAGTGACAACTGTGACAGCTGCCTACATAACATTTACACACACACACACATATCAAACACCTGACCAATATTACAGTGTAGCTCCCTTTTAATTATTACTGGAGTTTTTAATCACAGTGTTTTTTTTTTCAGACCAAGACAGAGGAAGTTATGATGGTGTCCAATAAATACAAGCAGCTCTATGAGTGTCGACTACCAGCCCAGGCTATCCGGTTTCACCAGGACCCAGCCTCTGAGCCTGACTCTCAGGGCTACATCGGACCAGACATCCCAGACCTGCTCAAGCCAATGCACAAATCTCCATGTTTAGTAAAGGTATTCTCTCACTTTTCAGGTGTCAATCACTGCTTGTTTATGTACGCCGCTTATTAAATACTTATGTAATCAGGTGATTAAGAGCTTCTCTTCACAGACCTCATCCCACCGACTGTCACTATCAATTGTCTCTTTTGAAATTGCATAGTTATAACAGCGTGCAGGTGTAATCCAAATACACATCAAAAACTTTCTGGATTACGATCCCTCAAGCTGCTTTTAAACATTTTTGCAAGACGTGTACTTTTTATTAGTTCACATTCATGTGAGATCATATATTTCAGTAAGTGGACCAAGATTCAGATCAGTAGTGTCATGACCAACCATCAGTACCAGTCAAATGTTTGGGAGAGACACCTGTCCGCACATGTTTAATACGCAGGTGTTGCTAAACTGTTGCCTGGTGCTTTATTCAAAAAAGGGATGAAGGTAGAAATAATTACAAATTCAGCACAGATATCATCATATGGCGAATAAATGTTCCCAAAACAAGAACATAAACATTTAGATTTTAGCAGTCCCAGTGGGAAAGCTTTGTTAATGTTGGTAGTAGGTGTTGAAACTGTTTAGAAGCAGCTCTTTTTTCTAAAGAAAGTTTGTTTGTACTTTAAATGAGTCAAGCTTGGAGCAAACATAAAATATCCAACATTTCCACCATGATTTATTTGATTGAAATTACCTCATTTTTATCAGACTGTGCTCAAAACATTTGATTACCAGCATCATTTTTATGTACCATTTATGACTTTATGCAAATGGCCTAATTGATAAATTGATATTTGCTGTCTTTGTTTCCTGCAGACAAAAGACTGGTGGACATATGAGTTTTGTCATAGTCAACATATCCGACAGTACCACCTTGAAGGTAAAATATTCCAAGTATTCTTAATTTACATATTTTTCTGTTGACAAACAGAACATTGCTGCAGCCCGCTCAGTCCTATGATGATGGATCGCCAAGCGGGAAGCCGACCCGAAGCACACCCACCGCCCCTAGAGCGCACCGGCTGTTCTGGGATTGTCCAGAGCTCATAGATTGCCAGTCCGCCTCTGACGATACTTCACTGTCTAAAAATAATCAGTTTCTTTTACCTAAGTGTTTCTTGCACGTCCTCTGTTATTTTTAAACATCGTACAGACTGCTAACTGTGAATTTTCCTCTCTCCGTAAAAATATCCTGCTAGTTGGTGTTTGTGCTCTTCTTTAGTGTGATCACTAAGACAGGAAAAAAATAATATGCACCTGATCTGTCAGTCAAGCTGATAAAAGCAGATTGTGGTTACAGCCGGTCATCTGTGCATTTCTAGAAAAAACAAACATGTATATGACTAAAAATACATTTTCCAGGACTGTTTATCGTCTCTGTGTTTTATATCTTAATATGTTTTTTTAAGACGTGCTTGTGACTGATGTTCTTTTCTTTTTAGAGACAGAAATCAAAGGGGATATCCTTTTTCTGGGATTTTATGAGTCTGAATTTGACTGGAACAATGAAACGGCAAAGGTAAAGTTGTCTTTATTTTGGTCAAATGCCTATTAATGAGATGACCTCCTGTAGTTTCTTGTGGACGTGTAACAAAGTTTAATGCATTCAGTAACAAAATTCAGGGTAAATTCATAAAATTGGTCACCTATTACACATAAATGTGCTGTAGAAATAATACAATGTGCTTTTATTTAGTTATTCAACACAACATGAAGCGGCTGCTGATTTTGAAGACGCCTACAAAAACTAAGAAATAAAACAACTCGGTATAGAACTGGCTTTTAAATTTAGGCCTCATCAAACCCTGTTGACAGAAAATGCTCAGAAATGTCTATATCTGCTCTTAAAGTTGCCTCTTTGTGAGAGAAATTACCCTAGAATATGCATTTAGTTTTCCTTGTTGTTATTTAGTGCATGTGTGTTTTGTGATTTGTCACTGCAGCATGTAGCAGCAGCTACTCCAGGGTTCACACACACACCACTCAGATCACACAGCTCTTGAGTTACACCACTCTTTATTGCAACCTCAACTGTTCTCGTGTCTAGTCGTAGTCTCATTAAAAACAAAATGCCATTTTATATAATTGCAAAAGGGGATAACAAATGTCTCTGTTTAAGGCACTGGTTCTGTTCATTTCACAGGTATCCAAACAGCACAAACTGAAACGTTACCACAGCCAGACTTACGTTAATGGATCAAAGTGTGACCTTAATGGAAACCCTAGAGAGACAGAAGTCCGGGTGAGACTTTTGAATTCATCTGTGAGACCCTTTGTAGTTGATGTCTGTAAAGATCCTTTTGTGCAAATTAAGATAAAGTTGTTACGAGCTCTGAAGAGCTTTCTGAATTCCTGCATGCTTGATTCTATATTTTCCAGTTTGTATGTGAAGAAGGCTCAAGCGACTACATCGCCCGGGTGGATGAGCCTCAGTCGTGTCGCTACGTGTTGACGATTCACACAAGCCGTACCTGCCAGCATCCCTTCCTGCGGCCACCGTCCACTGCCAAGCCGCAGGGTATTGTGTGCCAGCCAGCACTAAGTGCCCAGCAGTACATGGATTACGTCAAAGCTCAAGTCTGTGAGTAAAGATGAAGGTCACAGTGTTGGAGCATTTTCAGAGCTTGTTGCCTTTAGTGTAAACGAAGAGACCCCACTTTACTTTTCAGGTTTCTGTTTGATCTTTGAGGATTTTGTGGGGGTGAGGAATCTATGCTTAAGCATATATAGACTATCTGCTGAAATGATGTGAAAAACTAAATGCGAGGGATTTCTGTTTCATATTTGTCATATATCAGGGTGTCCGCGGGGTTTTAAAAAGTATTAAAAAGTGATAAATTAAAATAGTCAAATTTAAGGCCATTAAAAGTGTTAAATTTGGTCTAAGAGGTATTATTTTTTCCAAATTAGGTATTATTTTTTCAGACTATCAGGTGTCCTAATCTGATTTAAATTCTATATGCTTAAGTTCGCGTTAGTTCGTTTAAATATGGGCTTTAGGGGTGCCACTGCACGCACGAGGGTCCGCAGATCGGTCACCTGTTCAAACGAGAAAAGCACAGCGGCAGCGGTGGTCATGGCTAGTGGAGGAGGAGAGGAGCTTAAAAAACCACCACCGGCATCGTTTAAGCCGCATGTATGGGAGCATTTTGTCTTCCCTGTAAAATACAAAGATGATACAAACGGCAAAAACGAACACACGCGTGCCTCTATGCCATACCAGCCTGACGGCGCAGCGCCGCACACACAAATGTCCGATCGCTATGAAAGCAGAAAGGGAGGTGGCGCGCGCAAAATGCCTGGCTGGGACAATTATTACATTAACGTGATGGGACCTGAAGTATTGATGGGGACAAATCTGTAAACGAGGAGTAAAGAAAAACAAACAGCGCTTCAGAAAGTTGAGGAAATGAGTGAAAGCAGGACACGCAGGGAGTGAGCTTGGCTATGGCAAGCCGTTTTCACATTTAATCAGCAATCGGACTTCTCTGTAATTTCTATTTAGCATTGATCCTAGTACTAACTGTGTTCTTATTAGTCAAAATTGCAAATGAAGACATCAACAGCTATGCTGTTACTAGTAGAAATTATAATGAAGGATATCCACAATAACAACGGCACTAGTAGGAATTAAGTTTGAGATATCTCAGAATCCCTAAAAACCTGAGGTGGCCTTTTTAACATATATTAGACAGACTGGATATGTATTCCAGATATCTATAATTCTATTGTTCCTAGTAGAAATTAACATTCCAGATATCCATGAGAACATTCTTACTGAATATCTGACATGTTCATTCTACATAGTCAGAATCATTCAGTTAAAAAATCTTTGACGTTATAGATTTTATAGGACGTAACTGCATTAAATGAGTCTTGAGTTAAATGTTTGTATTTAATGAGCATTAAGCAGAAAAATGTTGCACTAAGTGTTCTACAAAATTAATAAGAGAGCAAAGTTATTTGTCTTTTTTTTCTTTTCTTTGTTCTGATCCAAAAAATTATCCGACCCGTGACTCAAATCTGTGATACGATCTGAACCGTGAGTTTTTTGATCCATTGCACCACTAGGGCACATAATCAAAGATCTTGTCTCCGTCTGAAAATGATGACGTCATATTCAGTGGTCGTTTGGCATCATCTCAGAACACTGCGCGCTCAACCGTCTGTGTAAATAATAGAAAGGTCACTGATTAACACTTGCAATTCAGTGTCGTGATGGTTTTAAAAAAATTCTGAAGGTTGTAAAAATGGTATTAAAAAGTAGTAAATTTAACTTAAGGATTACTGTATATACCCTGTTTATTGACATATTATTGTGGGTGAGTATTTAAAAGAGAAAAATATCATATAAAAATATAATAGTACATTTAGGGGAAAAAAACTCATGGGCACGACTTATTAATGCATGAAGGATGTGTTCCAGAGCTCGGCTTTCCTGAAAAGACTCTTTTCCTGATACAAACAAAACTAACCAGCTTTTATTGAGAAAGTACCAGAAGAACCTGTTCATAGCTCCCTGTTCCCTTCACCTAATGTGTCCAGCTTGACACCACTCCCTTGTCCATCCTCCGTGTTCAGCCCATTTTCATTAAGCTGATTAGACTGAAACAGATTAAAGAGAGTTTTGTTTAAGGATAGATCGTATAGATTGTGTTTATAAAGAACACACCAAGTTCTACCAAACCATTTACTTTTTGATGATATGGACGTTTTTCTCATCGGTGCTGCACTGTCTGTCCACCTCCAGATGGCTGCTGCACTTCTCTCGTATTAGTACTAACTGTGTTCTTATTAGTCAAAATTGCAAATGAAGACATCAACAGCTATGCTGTTACTAGTAGAAATTATAATGGATATCAATAATAACAACGGCACTAGTAGGAATTAAGTTTGAGATATCTCAGAATCCCTAAAAACCTGAGGTGGCCTTTTTAACATTTATTAGGCAGACTGGATATGTATTCCAGATATATATAATTCTATTGTTCCTAGTAGAAATTAACATTCCAGATATCCATGAGAACATTCTTACTGAATATCTGACATGTTCATTCTACATAGTCAGAATCATTCAGTTAAAAAATCTTTGACGTTATAGATTTTATAGGACGTAACTGCATTAAATGAGTCTTGAGTTAAATGTTTGTATTTAATGAGCATTAAGCAGAAAAATGTTGCACTAAGTGTTCTACAAAATTAATAAGAGAGCAAAGTTATTTGTCTTTTTTTTCTTTTCTTTGTTCTGATCCAAAAAATTATCCGACCCGTGACTCAAATCTGTGATACGATCTGAACCGTGAGTTTTTTGATCCATTGCACCACTAGGGCACATAATCAAAGATCTTGTCTCCGTCTGAAAATGATGACGTCATATTCAGTGGTCGTTTGGCATCATCTCAGAACACTGCGCGCTCAACCGTCTGTGTAAATAATAGAAAGGTCACTGATTAACACTTGCAATTCAGTGTCGTGATGGTTTTAAAAAAATTCTGAAGGTTGTAAAAATGGTATTAAAAAGTAGTAAATTTAACTTAAGGATTACTGTATATACCCTGTTTATTGACATATTATTGTGGGTGAGTATTTAAAAGAGAAAAATATCATATAAAAATATAATAGTACATTTAGGGGAAAAAAACTCATGGGCACGACTTATTAATGCATGAAGGATGTGTTCCAGAGCTCGGCTTTCCTGAAAAGACTCTTTTCCTGATACAAACAAAACTAACCAGCTTTTATTGAGAAAGTACCAGAAGAACCTGTTCATAGCTCCCTGTTCCCTTCACCTAATGTGTCCAGCTTGACACCACTCCCTTGTCCATCCTCCGTGTTCAGCCCATTTTCATTAAGCTGATTAGACTGAAACAGATTAAAGAGAGTTTTGTTTAAGGATAGATCGTATAGATTGTGTTTATAAAGAACACACCAAGTTCTACCAAACCATTTACTTTTTGATGATATGGACGTTTTTCTCATCGGTGCTGCACTGTCTGTCCACCTCCAGATGGCTGCTGCACTTCTCTCGTATTACTTCATAGGGACTCCGTGTCCTGGGGGGGGGGGGGGGTCCGTGCCAGCGGCGTCCCTCACCAGTGCGTGTCCTGATTTCAGTCCATGTCAGCTGCTACACCTCTGGACTGTGTCAACTCCTCTGAACGACTCTCACCCTGCTCACCCCACCTTTGGGCATATCTAATGTTGCGCTCCACCTCCTCAGTCTGCTGCCAGTTCAATGACGTTAAAACTGTGTCTCTGGGGAGCTCCAGAGGGAAAGAACCAAACTCATAAAAACTAAACAAAGCATAGCACGGAAAAAAGAAGGTTACCTTCTGTTACTACACATGCAGCTTGCTTAACCAAGAATAGGATGGACAGTTCATCAAGTGTGACAGCGATTGATGTATGGCTGGACACAGGACATGACGCTGCTGTCCATGGTGCTGAAAGAAAAAGACCAGGGGCCTCATATATAAAACTTTGCGTAGAATCCTTACTAAAACCCCACTTAAGCTCAACAAAAAGTGTTTACTCAAACTAATTTTCCGACCTATAAAACTCTGCTTACGCACAACTCCATGCAGTTTCTGCTTTATAAATCACACTTGTCCTAGAAATGTGCTCAGGTGTTTCTGGATCACATCCTGCCTCCTACACACCCACTTACTACCATTAATGGACGATGCAAACTACATTATGAATACTGTGCATATAAATAAACCTGCTTATCAACAGCATGACAACGGAGACGGAAATCCAGGCTCTGGGTCGTGATGTAGGCATGAAAAAAATGCTTTCTTGCCTTCGAGCGGCACGGCACTGCTGCAGCGGTGGATCTGCAGAGCGATCAGTGGATAAAAATAAACAAAAACTTTTTAAAAAGTGGTCAGATGGAGCCTAAGATGGCAACAATGATACTATCCATAAAATTGGCACTATGGTGCACAGGGAGGGATCACTGTCTTTTCCAGATCTAACGGGAACATTTAATGAAAACATTTAATTTAACCCAAAAAGGTTTTAGGCAGGAAATATTTTTCATATCAAACAGTTATCAGCTAATCCCGCTGGAACGAGCCGGTGTTCTGTCAGAACTCCTGTTTAAGGAAACCGGTGCACCTCTGCCCGGTTTGCTGCGGTGCAGTTTTAGTTTATAGTTTGATTCACAGATGTACTGTCACTCATGACACAATTAATTTCCTGCCTCTCTCTTTCCTGTCTTCATCTGTTTCCAGCGGACACAAAACGTAAAGTAGAGCAGATCTCTGAGGAGCTGAAGAGCCTTGATGAGATGTTAGCTGGTAACGAAGAGCCAGAAGGAGCAGTGAAGGTAACGGCAGAGGAGACGTCAGCTGAACCTCGGGATGACCCCAGCCCTTCAGATGGAAAAGGTGCATACTGGTCATCCTAACTTAAATAATGGTTGTAAATTGTTGCTATGACTTTAGCAAGTGTAAATCTGTTTGGTTTGGAACAAATCTGTCTGTTTTAACCAGAGATGGCAGAAATATCTGTAGATGCAACATCAGAAGACACAGAAGACACGGATTTCTGGGAAGGAGTGAAAAGACCAGGAAAATCAAAGCTTGCAGCCTCTCAAAAGCAGGATAATGAGGTATAAAAATAAACAACCTCAATCACTTTAACATTTGTACGTCTTTGAAACCAGACAGCATCATGCAAACCACCAGAGGGTGTAGTTTCACTTTTCCATCTCACAACCCTAACTTGATTTTTGCGTCTCTGACAGGTCACAGAAGGTGATTATAATCCAGCAGCAGACACCGATGGTGATGAAGGTACTGACTTATATTATAGAGTCTAGTCAGAATCTGTAGCCTTTATTTTGAAACCTAAAAAACCCTCTGTTCTCATCTGCTATGCCTTTTTTTTTATTCTTACTGTCTGATAGAAAAATTCAACTTTAAGATCATCACCGACCCGGCAGACCTGATGAAATTTGTTGAACATCTGAAGGAAAGCAATAGGAAGGTCAGTCCTTTGTCTTTTTGTCCCTACATTTTAAATCATACCTTTTCTTGAATAAAACATTTATTCCCATCATTTTTTTCTTTCCTTCTGTTATTTATGTCGCAGAAAGCACAAAACCAGGCTAAAAATAGTGAAGAGAAATCAATAAGCGACCTACAAACAGAGAAGCTCAGAGATGAGAAGGATGAAGACGAGCAGCTGTTGGAGGAGTTTGAAGATGAGATGGCTGACCTCTCTGTGCCTTCTGACAAAATTGAAGAGATAAAGGAGGAAATGCAGAAGGAGTTTGACAACATCATAGATGAGGTTTCAGAAGAAGAGACTCGCTGTCTAGAAATCAGGTTTGTGTTTGTTTAACAGAACGTGTTTGAGCTTTAGTGGTTTGTGTTTCAGGCCCAGCAGGAACTGGAAACCGAAGGTCTGAAAGGGGAGTTTGATCGGACCCAGGCAACACAAACACTGGAGACAACACTGGATAAGCTGCTGGATCATCTGGAGGAGAAGGATGTTCAGGACCCACAGCAGCAAACGGTCCAAAGAGGCAGCGACCCGACCAGAGGCAGCCCAAGCCTGGCGCCCAAACAGCCAGGTAACATTTACAGGCTGACACCTGCCCTCTCATCCTCACGTCAACTCATTCTGTCTCATCGTCGCATCATTCACGTGCATGGTCAATGTTTGTGGTGACATTCGTCATCTCAGAAAGGATTGATTCAAAAACCAGAAAGTCTTTGGATGTTTTGGAGGTCTTTTCTTCTGCTGCCACCGGTGTGACGGCGGGTGTCTTTATTTTAATTCATCCTAATCAAAATGGAAGTTTATAAAAGTCAAACACCAAATGCAGAGCTGACATAAATTTAAAAGGGTGTTTTGGATGGCACTCGTCACCTCCATCCAGTGACCCTGATGATGGGTTTTTTTTTTGAGGTGAATTGTCTCTTTTGTCCCTCTTTTGTCTCGTCACCCCAGAACAAGCAGCTGACGACCACGTTAAGATCAAAATTACTAAGTATAAGACGGGCAGCAGCCCTGATGGGGAGGTCAGAGTTCAGGAGATGGGCGAAGGAGACCCCCAGTGGCAGCACATAAAGGACGTGGTTAAAGAGCAGCTAGAGAAGGCAGGACTAAAGGCCGAAGGTAGGATGGAGGAGTGCTGCGATGCTTACGGCCTTTTCTGTTTTCCATCTCCTGTCTTCAGCGTGTAGCACTGCATTTCTCTTCCCATCTTGTCGATTGGTTTATCCTAATGTTTCCAGAGCCTTTAAGAAGGAGCTGAGTGTTTAACTCATTTAAAAACATGGGTGCTGTAAGCTGAATCTTTTCTTAAAGAAAACCAGAAATAAGGAATTTTTCATTCACGTGTCTTCTTGCTTTTCCCATTTCCTGCCATCCACTGAAAAGTACCATTCACATCATTCCCACTAAGTTGTTTTATCGCTCTTTAGTGTGGTTGTGTTTTAACTTTTATGGTTTCTTTTCTCTTTGTTCTGAAGGTAAAATCGAGGTGAAGATCTTGACGAGAAAGAATGCAGACGAGGCGGGTGATCAGTGGCTGACTGAGGAGGATACAAAGTCCTTCAGGGAGCTACTCATAAATCTGCTGGTAATCCAAATACTCTTATTAAGTTATTGAGTTAGTTTTAATTCTAACGGGTGTGAAATCGAGTCATGCCATGTCTGAATGCAGCTGTGTGCTGCACAGGTTTAGTTTGTTCATCCTGAACACACTGCTGCTACTACACACCTCTACTAGCAGCACATACAGCGTTTGTTTCTTACAGGTAGATTTGGATGTCTGATGTTTTATTGAAGTGGGATCTAGCCTGTTAGGCTTTACTGGTTAAGTTTTCTCCTGATTTTGCCATCAGATCCAGTCTATAGTTTCATTGTTGCAGCTTTCTCAGACCCCAAAAGCTGATTCTCTATCCTCATTCTTATCAGTTTCCTGGCCGTCTTTTCTCCAACACAAGCTCCTCTTTTGTTTTTAAATATTAAATTGGCTATTGTAACTCCGAAAGAAAAGAAAAGGCTGGTTTTCATACTTTCTGCATAAGCGTAGACTTGAGGTCATGACTCATCTATTCAGACCTTGTTTGTTAAATTTAGACTCAGCTTTATTCGTCTGACTAGGAAACGTCTTTCTCTTGAAGGGTTTTTGCTCTGAGCTTCCCAGAGAACATAAACATTATCGTTCCGTTTGTTTGCACATCCTAATACAGTTCACGTGGGACACTTTGTAGATGTGGGGATTAAATCTGTGTTTTTGTGGCGATGAAGTGACTCTGTGTGAAGACTTGGAGGTTTAAGACTGGTTTTACACCATAGTCAGGCATAGTGTTTGGGTTAATCATTCAGGTAAGAAAGGGACTGTGTCAGCAGAGAGTCTCTGCAGGGATGTAGTAATGGGTGTGAGTGTGTTTCAGTAAACAGTTTAAACTTTAACAGAAAGTCAAGTGACATTTAGATCTGAAAGGCTGTGGTTGTTTTTCACGTGAAATGTCTTGTTTTTACTCCTCAGACTGGTGGCACTGAAGAGGTGTACAAAGAGCAAAAGAGGCAACAGGAGCTGGAGAATAACTATAGGTTTGTATGGGGAGAAAACCAGGAGGACACCCAGTCATCTAGCACGTCCGACTCAGACGATGTGGACATTTGAGCTCATACAACACTCCCAGTACCCCCACTGGGATGGTGACCTCCTGTGGAAACGAGCAGGGAGAAGGACTATGATGTGTTGTCACAGATTTGATAAACAACCCTCTTCCTTCAGTAATTGCTGTTAATCCTGGCAGATTATATGGATCTCAGCTGTTTGCACATTCAGAAAAAGAGTTTTCTCGTAAAGGCAATACTGTAAGCATCGCTAAAGGACGACTTTCTCACGTTGCACGAAGACGCTGCAGCGTGTGAGCTGTGGTTGTAGTTGAATGAAGTTATGCATTTTCCCTTTTTGATGGGATTCAGTTTTTCTAGAAGGCTGAAGTAGCTGGGTGAGCTAAAGGTAATGTTTCTAGAATCATTTTCCAGTTTGATTAAACAAGCGTGTTGTTCTGAAGTTGCAAACAGTTTGTATCTGCTGTCTTCAATGTTGGCTCTGGGAGTCCGTACCTGGGAGCGATTCAGACGGGGATTTATTTTGGACCTCGGCTGAATATCTGCTTCCATAAAAAGCACTGTCGTGTCTGGAAAACCAAGAACAAATGCTCAAAGCTTCACATTCCAATTCGAGCTGTATTTTGCTTTGTTTTTTTCAAACATTTTGGCACATTTTGTTCTGTCAAGCATCAGAAGTGAACACAATAGATTGAACAATTATTTGTACCGACGGTAATGCACTTGGAATTTTTGAAGCAATTACACAAACTGAAAACTTTGTGTTATGAGGTCTTGTTATTTTCTTTTGAAGCTACAAGGACTTCTAAATGCGCAGAGGTGTTTGGTACTGTACATCCTTCAAGCATTTTTTAGGGAAATCTTCAAATTACCTTAATTTAGTAAATAAATAAAGCTTTGATGTTGTTACAACCCAGGCCGTCTAGGTGGCCTGGGGCAACAATGAGGACGCATGTTCAAAATGGTAAAAGTAAAGAACATAATTTATTAACAAACAAAGGTTAATTAAACACAGAACATAGGATAAACTGGCGGGAAAACAGCTCAACACAAACGTCTCAGGAGTTATTAGCAAACCTCACTAACTGGTTTCACATCTTTGGAGCCACTACCCCAAAGTGAATGCCACATTAAGTTGACATCACATTACCTCCATACTGGTTAACTCAGTGAAACCCAATAGTCTGCACTTGACAGACATGTTTAAATTCAAAATACCCAAAAGGGTTAACACACAATTTAGTTAAAACCTTAACTCTGAGACAAGCTGTTAAAATCAAGAAAATAAACACAGCCAGGGAGACAACAGGACAGAGCTCCTTCCTGTCCTGCCGAGTGTGTGAGAGGAGAGCACCTGCAGCAGCTGGCTCCACTCCCACTAATGGCCTCCACTTTGAGTGTACCAGCTGTCCCAACTTCCAATCAGACCAGACACTGCTACAAAGCCCAGCCACACCTCAGATTCTAGGAGCAGCAGGACAGAGCGTTTCTCTGTGCTGTTGGCTCCCCGGCGGTGGTTTATTTTGTGTATTTATTGTGATTTCTTTAGTTTGGTCTCTTAAGGTTTTAGCAAACAATTCAGTATTCATTCGGATAACCGTTTAAGATGTGACAACTTTTCATTTGTGTAACCGTTGTGATGTCTTTTGTGTGAGTCTGCAGGAGACGGACTAAGACATCACCTCAGCGTTTGGTTAGGTTTGCTATTTTGGTTATGAGACCTTTTGTTAATTCTGTTTACCCGCCAGTTTAGTTTGTTTGAATTTGGTTTATTTTGAGTTCAGTAAATAAAACATCATATCATGCTTTTAACATCTGGACATGCCTCCCTTAGTTACCCCAGGCCCCCTAGACGGCCTGGAACGTAACAGATGTCAATAAGGTTTAGTGTACCACATTAATTGATGCTCACAAAACCCTTCAGACATGTACTTAAAGGGCTGAATTTGTACAGTGTGTGAATAATTTGGCTTATTGGAGCTGAGTGTGTAGATAATTTAAAAAATATCATCCAAATTTATTTGGTTGTAAATCAGTGCAGATTAAGTGGGCGTTGACCTACCAGATATGTTTTAAATATTCTGTGGATGATCTTTTAAAAACAAATCTTTGGAACAGTGAGTGCGTCAAACTGGTTTAAACACAGTTGATGCATTGAAAGAAAATGGGTGTGTTTCTTTACTCAGTCAAGTGAGTTTTGTTTGGAATTTTTACGACTGGTGATTTCACTGAATCTCTGGTGTACACACAGTTTGACTTTTTAATATTGCTGTGGTTACTTGAGGAGACTCGTAATGAATTTGTAAAAACAAGACAGGTTTAAGTTTTACCATTTCTTTTGTCATTTATTTCTAATTTAAATATGTCAGCGCAAAAAACACAAGATTGGTGAGTTATTTAATATTTATTTATTACTCTACTACTAGTCTTGACAAACACAACAAACTAGAGACAGTTGCACCACGGGATCATTGTTTTGGCTGAAATATTGAGGAAAAAAATCAAAAGATTGAATGTCACAGTGTTTATCAGTCTTTGTCAGAGCTTATAATTTGAACCAGTGAAGGTCAGCTTGACCTGATTATGATAATTTAAGTATTATTTAGACCTAAACTGAAATGTGTGTCTGATTTCTTCTTTACTTAACAATTACAGCATCCTTCACAGGAATCACTGATTAGACCAGAAACCCACCCAGAATGAGGACTACTTGGTCTCTATACTTCTGACACCATCTACTCTGATTTTGTAGGGCTTCAAACTTCCATCTAAATAATATTTTGAGATTATATGAAGTAAAATTGGGATTGCTTGAGCGTATAGGCACAAAGACTTGCAGCATTGAAAAGTGAATGCATGGCTGGTCGGCCAGAGCTGTTTATGTGAAAGATGAATAAATATCAGATTGTAAACAATAATTTTTCATAGTTTTTCCAAAGACTTCTGATTGAAACTTCCTTTAACAGCTGCCTTTTATTGTTTTTATGAGTTCTTTGAACTTTATTCAACTGATTATTATAAATCAAATAAACTTAGCTTGCATGGTGCAGCCAAAAACAGGATTAAACTTGCATAATGAAAGCATTATTTTGCAGCATCAAGAGGAGCCAGTTGAGGTGGCTTGGGCGATGCCTCCTGGATGCCTCCCTGCTGGTGAGGTTTTCCGGGCACGTTCAACCGGGAGGAGACCTAAAGGAAGACCCAGGACACGCTGGAGGGACTATGTTTCTCATCTGGCCAGGAAACTCCTTGGGATTTCCCCCAGAGGAGCTGGCCCAAGTGGCTGGGGAGAGGGAAGTCTGGGGCTCCCTCCCCACGACCCGACTGGATAAGTGGAAGAGAATGGATGGATGGATATTTTGCAGCAGCACTTTACAATCAAACATTGCACTGTTTGCCTCCACTAGTCTTGAATTCATTCCAGTGCCTCTTCTTATCACCTGTTTGCATTGTTTTGCAATGTAGTTAGAAAAGTCACTGCCACTTAATCAGCCATGACCCCAGATGTCTTAGACCAAACCCATCCATCAGAATAAGGGACCAGAATCTATTACAGCTGAAAGCCTCTTAATGTGAAATCTGAGATGACCTGCAACTTAAATATTCAAGACCAGCGGGGAAGAAATCTCTCTGACAGAAAGCTGACACCTCCTGACAGATCAGGACTTCATTCCACTTTCTCCCCACAAGAAATACCAGTTATGGAGAGTTGGCCTTATAAAAACAGGCAAAGTAACGTTACAGCACCTCTCCAGTGTACACCCTTTAACCTCAAATTCCAGGAAAGGGAGGCAAAGTCACCCTTCATCTTTTATGTGAAGAATGTCAGACTGCCTATGGAGACATTAAAAAGACAAAGAGATAATTCAAGCCTGCTATCACAGATTATACCCTAATAAGTCTACTCTGCATATAGTCTTCTCAAGATACACAAGAAAGGAATCTATCTGACCCATGATCATTAAATAACCTATAAAAACACTAAACCATAGAGGTCCGATTTCATCTTTCTAATCTGTTCATTGACAGAATACATTCTACTTTACACACAATGGTTCTGCCTTGGCTCTTCTTCTCATGACAGTTGCATAATAATCCGGTGGGACATGTGATCTAAGCCGCTCACATGGTGAGTAAGACGCCCTCATCAAATGATAATGGCTCTATACTGACTCATATAATGAAGGATTTTAGTGTGATTAACCAGTAAAGACACCCACTTGTGCCTTGAATCCCCAGCCCATATCATAACTGAAGTTATTATTGTGACAATAAGCCAGCCGCTGTAACAGCTGTTTCTGGAAGTTTCCCATAAGTGATCATGTGGGATTCACATCAATTATTTGTTCTCTACATTAGGTAAATACTTTAGGATATATTTTCTTGTTGGTTAGAAAACCACAAATTCGATCATTCAAGATTTTTAATAAGCTACAAAAGATTATGTGTAGCCTATACCTGTCTGGTTGGTGCACAGGACTTCCCACATGAACACATTAGTGTGCAAAGAAATAGGCTTTCACTGTAAAATTCAGTAGAGGTTTAAAACCTGTGAACTTATGTGTTTCTAATAATTTCCCCACATTCAGAGCTAGTAATTTCCAACTGGATTAGCACTGAAAAGAAAAACAAGAAAAGCGAGAATTCTGACTTTAATCTCAGAATTCTGAGATTAAAGTCAGAATTCTAAGGAAAAAAACATCAGAATTCTCTTTCTTTCCTTTTCAGTGGCCCTAATCCTCTTCCGTACTTATGGCCACTCTTGTTACAGAAAATCATTATTTATGACCTTTTCAACTTTAAACATTTTATTTTAGTGAACCTTGATTTATCAGTTCAGATCTGAGGAAAATGTGCAATTGATGCACAGAGTCCTGGACGGATAGTTTATTTGGATAGTTAGTTATGAGGAGTTAACTCTAATTTTGTATTTCGACTATTTTGACCGGAAGTGCCTGAGTTTTTTAGACGGAAGTCAACAGTCAGTCAGACAAGTAGTAAATGTAGTAGCGGAACATTTGTATATTATTGTTTTTTTCTGTCCGGAAAACCCAAGAAGATGCGATTTCTATTAGCCCCGTCGCTCAGCTAGCTCTGTGACGGTTCTGCTAGCTGCGGACGGCTGAATAACTTAATACCGAAGTTAAAACCTCGACCCTCGACCAAATAACGGGTTAGCCAGTTAGCTTGCGCCAGCAGACCCAACACAGGGCAGACAGGAGGAGTAAATGATTAACTGAATAAGACTTATATTGTTTTTCTGTCAGCGTTTCAGCTAACTCGCTAGTTGTTCTGACAACTTAGCTCCATGGCTAGCTGATCTGGTATCGTGTTGAAAGGAAACGCTTTTTGGAGATGACGATGGTGAGGAAGTAGCTTTAGGATAATCGCTGCCATGGTGTGTGTTACAGCTGGTGAGTAACCACTCCTCAAACGGGGAGTGACACTTGTTACTTTCTTTAAACACTTGTCATATCCTCTGCGGCCAGCACAGCGATTAAACCACTACGCGTCCATGCTCTTTCTCTCTCCTTCTCTCACGTTCAGCTCCTAAACTGAACTACTGCCACTAGGTCACCCGATCCAGCATGAAGGCCCTGGGATCCAGATTCTCCTTTTTTGCGGGTTTTGTGGTGGGAACCTTCACACTGTACGTGTTTCTGCGGCAGATGTGGTTTGAGAGGACCGTAGCGGCGCAGCAGGCCAACAGCTTCGGCAAACTTTATGACCAGCAGCTCGGGGGAGAGGACAGCGTATGGAAGAAAGATAGGTCTGCTCTTGTCAACTTGAAACACCCTCATCATATAGGTACGTACTGTTGACGAGCTAGACACACTTCTTTATTCTTTGGGCCGAAGCACAGCTTTATATTCGGGATTAATGTCACCAGTGTGCCGGTTTTTATCCCCACTGGTTTACATTAGCATTAAAACCATTGTTAGACGTTCTGGTTCGAGTTGGGACACAAGTAGAAGTACATTTTCTGGCAATAAATAAAGTTACTGTTTTACTTTCTCACATGATTACTGTTTTGTTACATGGGTAATGTGTGATCTTCTAATTTACCCAAGGTGCACTGTTTCCCCTTTGAGATAAAACCCCTTCAAACTAACAAAAGTTCTTTGTTTTAATCAGTATTCTGGTACAAATGAGTAGTAAAGGCATATATTCAGACATATGTTCAGTCTGGAATCACACGCTGCTCTCCAGCTGCTGCTTATCTGCAGCCAGAAAACAAGGAAAGTTTGGACTTTGTTCTTATTTATTGATTTACGTATTTATTTAAAAACCCAATCTGTTTGATTTTACCTGAACAGCTGCTGCTGTGCTGGCCACTTTGTCAGTGAGGTAAAGGGTTCAGGCTCGTCTTGTTGAGTGATGATCTGTATCAGCTCAGTGGCCTAGTGGTATGAGTGTCCGCTGTGGGACTGGGAAAGTCGGGGTTCAAATCCCAGTCGGGTCATACCAAAGACTTTAAAAATGGGAACCAATGCCTCCCTGCTTGACACTCAGCTTTAAGGGGTTTGATTGGGAGGTTAAACCACCAAAATAGTTCCCGAGCACAGCCGTGTCTGCAGCTCACCACTCCCCACGGGGATGGGTCAAATGCGGAGATGTAATTTCACCAATGTGCGATGAATACTTGGGACTTTAACTTTATTGAAAGACATCATCAATCAGGTCTGTTCTTCAAAACCTGGAGACCTGGGCATTGTATAATGTCCATCGGAGACATTCAAACCAGGGCCCTCATTCATCAACCGTATTTACGCACAGATCTGTGCGTATTTTGTGCAAAGGAATCTTACAACAACTCACAGTTTCAATTCGATTCCTATTCTTGGGATGACGATTCGATTCAGTATCGATTCTCAATCAATTCTCTTAGTAACAAAGTGTCAAATAGAGCGTAAGCTAGAATGTGTGTGTAAATGTGTGTGTGTGTGTGTGTGTGGTCTGAAGAAGTGGGGGAAAAGAGAATACAATATGTGAAACATCTTAAACTAATAAACAGGTTTTATAACAACCAGTATCATTTATCATTGAACACAAAGACTAACCGGTAGTAATTAGTCTTAACAAGCATCAATTATGCAGTCAGCATAAAACAAGACACAAACCAAACAGGATAACACCACTTAAACATTATTAAACAAAATGAAACGTACTTCTTGACTCATAAAACGCACACAGGATAATAATAAAGGTAAGTCTCTGTCATATTTCAGCAGATTGCAGCTTAGGAGCACACAGAGCGGAGCAGCAGCAGCTAGCGCTGGCTCCAGTGATGATGCGTTAAGGGACGCTTGGAAATACAGCAGTTTACATAAAAGGCTTTTAGACAGGATCGATTCAGAATAAGAATCACGATTCAGATGTGAATCATTTTTTCAGGCACCTCTAGTAATTACCATTCTGTACTTGTGCATAGAAATGTTCCTAAATACAAGAACACCTCTGACCATGCGTACAATCAGATTCTAGTGGTAGAACAGAGGAACCACAATACTGGAGGTCTCTGTTTCCCACGTGTGTTTCTCAGCCAAAAATAGTTTTTACCCAATAAGTAATTATGACTGTGGAGAAACCTGGTGTTAGAACCTATTAAAGACACATGTGACCAACTGGAATTTCACATTGTAATATTGCTGATGTGTAGTAGGAGGATTTGGCAGAGCATGCACCCTGGCGGGAACACATCTTCCGTGAGTGCACTGATCTGCTTGGTGAGAATACAGAGCGGCTCCTGAAGGAGATCCTTTGGGAGCTATGCCGTGATTTTGGACCCTTGGTGGAGCAACGGACAAACCGCACAAATCCGATTCCAGTCCATATTCAGTTATTGAAAACATGAGATGGCAGAGCCATCACTAATCCGTGTTGTAATGAAGACATTTTTTGGAATTCAGTTTATCAGTTTAAATGAATAGCTGATTGACAGACTTCTGAAGTACTCGAGAACCTGCTGGAGAGGTGAAAGCATGCAGGGCGGTGGCTGAACTTGAATAGCCCTGGCCTATATAGTTAAGCTAACTGCTACTAGAAGCTATCATAAAAGCCAAGAATGTTTTTGTGACATTACAACAGGTTCTACCAGTTTTAATCTTCCGCAAGGTCACCAGATGCTTTACTGATACGTTTCTTTATGTTTACAGCCTGCTTTTTGTCAATAAGCATAAAGGTTCTATCACCAAACATTAATATAAGCTTAAGGATTTAATAATTCAAAGTTATACGTGGTTTCTTTAATCCAAGGGCTCACATTTTATTGTGAAGTTTATGTTTGTGTTAGATATTCATTTGAAGCATTAATAGGACAGAAATTACAAGCATAAACATTTAAAAAGAAAATAAAATCCTGACTAATCTTGCAAATCAAACATTCAGTTTCAATGAAGTTTCTCCCATTATCCCTTTGTTTGCAGATCAGGATTTAGTTTACTCTGATAGCAAATCTTTTTGTCCACACCCCCTTAGAGCATCAGTTGTTTGGGTTGTGAGTGCAGATGGACTTTACACTAATGTTCATATCTCTTTCCCAGGGGAAGATGGCCGCATGGCTGATGAGTTGTACAAAAAGGTGCGGATTCTTTGCTGGGTGATGACTGGACCCAACAACCTGGAGAAGAAGGCTCGGCACGTGAAGTCCACTTGGAGTCGCCATTGCAACGTTGTGGTTTTCATGAGCTCTGTGGACGACCCTGACTTCCCCACGGTGGGATTGGGCACAAAAGAGGGTCGCGATCAGCTGTACTGGAAAACCATCCGAGCCTTCCATTATGCCTACGATCATCACGCCAACGAGGCCGACTGGTTCCTCAAGGCGGATGACGACACCTATGTAATTGTGGACAATCTGCGCTGGGTCCTGGCCAACCACACGGCCGACGAGCCAATCTACTTTGGCCGACGATTCAAGCCCTACACCAAGCAGGGGTACATGAGCGGCGGTGCGGGCTACGTGCTGAGCAGAGAGGCTCTGCGGAGGTTCGTGGAAGGTTTCAAAAACAAAGTGTGCACTCACACTACGCCTGTAGAGGATCTGGCAATGGGGCAGTGCATGGAGAAGGTTGGGGTGCTGGCAGGAGACTCCAGAGACACGACACACAGAGAGACATTTCATCCCTTTGTTCCAGAGCAGCACCTCACTGCCAAGTTCCCAAAGAGCTTTTGGTATTGGAGCTACTGTTACTATCCCATCTCAGAGGTAAGTTCGCTTTAATCCCTATATACTCCCAAAGCTGGTATAAGTATACACCTGGGATAAAGGGATAAAATGTTGTTATGAGCTACTTATCCTTAGTCTGCGTGAGCTGCAGTTGTGGTTTTTTAGCTAATTGACCAACGTTTTCCTTTCCTCTGTAATGTGTTTTCTGCTCACAGAAAATAGACCGCCATGATGTTATCCTATGTTCCTAAAACACCTTATTCGTCTTTTCTCAGGGTCCTAGCTGCTGCTCGGATATATCGGTGTCTTTCCATTATGTGGATGCTGCAGGCATGTATTTACTGGAATACTACACCTATCACCTGCGTGCCTTTGGTTATAAATACCGCTACCAGCCCCCCACCCCAAAGGAATACAGAATTGAACACTTGAGTTTCCCGAATCCTGCAGATGGACAAAAGGAGATGGCTTCTCAGGAGAAAGAGCACGGAAAAGTTGATGATCCGTCCAGATCAGAGCAGAAGCAGGACCCAGATCCTCCCCCAGCAGCTGGCAACAACCCTCCTTCTGATGCAGAAGAGAAGTGACACTGTGCTGGTTTTAAGGCAGACGGGAAGTGGATGGGATTTTGTGAAATATTTAGTGTTCATCAATTTTTTTCTGTTAACCTGGACTCAGAACATTAAACCACTTTTGTTTTAAGCTTTGCCACACCCCAGTGCTTGGCCTCAGGATTCAGAAGCTGGTGGTTTGCTTTTAGTGAGGACTGTGTGTACTGGTACTGCTAGATGGCTTCCGCCCAAGACATTTGTGACCTTTTTTTTATCCTATAGTTTCCTTTTTATTTAGTGGCTTTTACGAGTGCGTGAGCCAGCTACAGTTGCTGTATTTTGCCCGCACAACCACTTTGTTCGTGACCTGTTAAAGCTGTTTGACTCCATTCCTCTCAGAGAGGCGTAGATGTGAACAGGGGGAACCTGTATGTTTTGAGCTGTAGGCTCAGAATAAGAACTGAAGCTTTTGTGTTCAGCCAACCAGTTTTAGCGTGAGCTACCTCTAAAAGCTGAGGGTGACTGTGTCTAAACGCCATCTCACACCAGGCATACGTAACATGTTCTAAAACGTTTCGTTGACATTGCCAGTTATGCTTTTATTTACATTTAGCTCGGTGAACATTTACATTGGTCTTAAGTCATTTGATGTTGGGGGTTTTAGGGGGTATTTTCTAAATGTTCAGTTAGCTGTTGTACTTTCCAACTGAGGGTCATAAAGGTCCAAAAAACTACCGGGTTACTTTCACAAAAGTCAAAACAAAAACGCCACACCTGCTAAGAGGCCTTTTTTCTCAACATCATTTGAAAAAAATAAACGCTTGGACCTTTTGGCAAATAGTAAAGCACAGCTTTCTCTAACTGTCCCAATAAAGAGTTGTATTTCAGAAATGTAAAAACAGATAAACACACGAAAACAAACATTTAACCTTAACCAGGGGGGGTTAGTCTGCACAGTATCAGGGTCTGATGGACTGGCAGTGGGAAATAAATCTAGTCAAAAACCTTAAAATTACCAGTGAAAATAGTTTATTTAGTAACTATAAAACCGTAATTTCTTTAATCCAAAGACTCCCATAAGAGCAAGAGTGCCGAAAAGCCACTGTTTGTTTTAGTTAACGGACTTTACTTTAAACCAGCTGGATGAGGAAGTAGAAAACCAAATGAACTTTTGTCTTATAAAAACAAAACCCAACCTTCAAAACCAGCCACAGCCATTGTCTGCCCGTTTCCTGTAAGTGGAGTTGGATTCACTCGTTTTGCATCTTCCACGTCTGTGCCTTGTAAACAGAGATTGTACGAGCCATCAGCGGCTCACGTGACTTTGCACTGTGATGTTAGAATGATGAGAGGATTATGGACTCTATCGTTTTCTCTCTCCCTCCGTCTCTAGTTTGGTTTCATGAAGGTGGTGATTTAAAACTCTGAATGGACCAGAGCATTTCTTTTATAATTTGTGCATTATTGATATCAAAGTATTTCCAAGAGTCTCTTCAGTAAAATATAACCAAATGAAGACATTGAAGAGACATAATGCACTTTTATTTTTTTTAACCACTTGAAGCCTTTATTTGTATTTTTAAGGTTTTACATGTATGACCTAACAGTTGCCTATCAGAGTAGTTTTGTGTTACACTTGCTTTTGGTTTGCGTGTGAACACAACTTTAACATTTTATTCAAACTGAAATGATTTACATATTGTTTTCTTCTGGAACGAACGACCGTGCTGCTGATTTAGGTTCCTTGCTACACCTCCCTTCCTAGACAATCTTCTTGTTCTGAACATTTTCTCCAAGGGACAACATGTACAGTGATGTATTTATATCTGAAGTGTATTTATGTTAGTATTGACGTTTCGATCGAGTCAGTATCAGTGTGTAAATACTTTTGGCAGTGTGTCAGCACACAATTCGTGTGATCGTTTTTAGTGACATACTTGATTCACTGTAAATAAAATGCATATTTTATTGTACATCTTCTTGTGTTGCACATTTGTTCAGTAGATAACACTTTACTTTGGCTAAGGACATTATCCAGTAGTCATGGGAAGATGATCAGGAGTGGTTCAGCCCCTTGGCTGTTGAACCTGTGATCTCCTTTCCTGATAAGCGCCGTCACAGCAGGTGTTTTGTTGGAAGGTGAGATTATGTACAGTCTGTTGTTCACACAAGGATGTTTGATACCTCTCTTAGGATGAGGGTTGGGTCCTAAGGAAAGACAAATATGATTTAAAGGTCACCGTTTTATTGGCATATTTATATTTGGGACAGCTGAGTGTTTCTCACCTCTGCTTTTCACAAAAAATAAATCTGCATCCATTCTTCTGCAGAAACACGCGTGCAGACGGACAACACTCCCCTGTTGCACACAAAGAAAGATGTGCAGTTATGACTACCATCATGCATTTAAATCATAATCTGAAGGTCGTTTGAATTTTTTTATGCCGCCTGAAAGGCCCTGATGATGCCTTTCTGAGTAAAATGTATTTTTTTTCACAAAGTAAGCTGAGCTGTGACATTAAAGAGGATTTTTAATGTTACTCAGAACCTAAAGATGACATAGCAGTGGGTTTATTGAATTTGAAGTTCATGTTTGATTTTAAGGTTCTTTTAATGGTTTTTAAGAGTCTTAATGGTCTTGGGCCTTCTTATCTCTCAGAATTGCTTTTACCCTACAAACCCTCGCGGCCTCTGCGCTCCTCTGGCAGCCGTCTCCTGGTTATCCCTAAGGTCAGGACACATACTCATGGCGAGGCGTCTTTTCAGTATTATGGCCCTCACCTCTGGAACAGGCTGCCGGAGGACCTCAGGGCCACAGAGACGTTCATGTTTTTAAGAGCAGGCTCAAGACTCACCTTTTTAGCTTAGCTTTTAACTGATTATTATTTATTAAATTTGATTGCTGTGCGTATTTTATTTGATTCATTTTATCATTGTTTGTATTCTACATTAATATATATTATAATCTCATTTATTATTTATTTATTACTTTTACTATTATATTAGCTCCTGTTATTTTTATATTCATCTTACATTAATCTTTTAATCTTTCTTCCAGTGTTTCCTCTGTGGGGGCCCTCTGCCTCGGGGCGGTGGTCGACTGCTGCTGCCTGGGTGCCCTCTGGGTAGTGCTTGGGTGGAGGTGGGGTCTGTGCCCTCCCTCTCCGTTGCACCCTGTGTCGGTACTTCGGCTGCTGCAGTTGACCTACTGCTGCCGGGGAAGACGGCTCCTCTGATGGCGTTTCCTTGCCCTACCATATCTGGCTCATCTGAACTCAGCCAAATATCATTTTTACTGATGTTCTTAAGTGTGTGTGTATGGGAGTTAGGGGGGGGTGTGGGGGGGGGGGTGTAATGACTGTGCCAATGTTTTTAAACTTGTGTGGGAGGGATGGGAATGACGGTTATATAGGGTCATTTTAACCTGTAAAGCACTTTGAGTTGCATTTTATGTTGGAAAATCGCTTTATAAATAAAGTTTGATTTGATTTGATTTGATGCCAGCCTTAATGGTTTTAGGGCCTGTTAAATATTTGTTTTAAGATGAGAACTTGGCACCGTAATTACAAAAACAACAGGTAAGTACAAACATGGCAACACCACTAAAGAGCTCAAGGCTCCCTCTTCAATCGGCTCTCACAAAACGATTCAGTGTATATTTATTATCATTTAGCTAAACAGCACAAGAATGCACATTAGAGTATTTGTATAATCTAGTGGACATTCAATAATTTATAAAAGGTGTGGAACCATTTATTATTTCTGATTGTAATCAGTCACTCTGAGTTTTTCATGCAGGCTGAACATGAAAATAGTCTCCTACACCTATCTCCTGCTTTAGCTTCTGATAGAAAATCGACGGTGAAACTCTAGGATTAGAAATTCCTGACAGATCTACGTCACACTGTCACCTAACATTCATGGACTCACCCATCTTGACTCACAACCGGGAAGGCTGTTGTTGGTTTAGCGTCCAGGAAACAGCAGAGAACATCTCACTTAGTAGAGGCTAACGTTAGCATTAGCATCTCCACAACATGGCAGAACTCCTTCAGGCTTGTGTTATTTGTGGAGTTTGCAAACAGTCAGTAGAGCCGCGTTGCTGTTATCCAATCTGGGGCAAGATGTCCAAATATCAGGAAATAAGACTAAATCCTGCCGTCTGAAGCTCAGCTTTGATGTGGCTCACTTCTAGTTCCTGAAATTGGTGCACCAGAGCTTTGTTTCCCCCGAGTACGACTTACAAGGCATTCATTCCTACTAGAGACCACTGCAAGTGTATTGATTAAATGAGTGTTCCACACCTTTAAAAGATTGTTACTGGAAGAGCATGAAAACATAACCACCTCCACTTGACTATTTTATTAAGGCTGTTATTTTACTCTGCGTTTATTTTGAGCTGCAAACATAATCTTACTGCACTGTGCAACTGTGTGAGATTTAATTCTGCTTATTAAGTATTGGTAGAAATACAGAAGTATAAATGTACACGATTCAGCTGTCGGTTTTTATAACAGAGCAGCACAAAACAGAAAACGCATTTGTGAAAACTGTTAAACTTGAAAATTTTTCATTTTGTTTTGAAACCCTTAAAAATAAAATGTTTTTGACAATTGTTCATATGAGATCAGACTTTCTATACTATGATAAGCGTTTGTTGGGTGTAATATTCATGATTATTGGTGTAAATATCACCAGAGCACTGATTCATGTGTGAACTCACTTATGCTTGGCCTCAGAAGTTCAGTAAGGATGCGATCGACGTGACCTAAAGAAGACCCTGATTACTTTTTTCATTTACACAATTAGCTTGAAAAAACTTAAATGACAAAGAATTTGAAGAGTTCATTTGCAAAAACAGATAAAAGCCATTTTTGATCAGAATCACCAAACTTTATTTTGACTAAAATGACCTGAAATGAATAATTTATTTATAATTCTTTTATTTATAAAATCTGATTCATCTGTTTTTGTAAATGAATTCTTCTTTTATTCAAACTGAAAGTGTGTTCAGTGAAATCCAATACTCACTTCTTGCTGGAGAAACGCCTCTTCTTCCCATAAGACCCACAAAACTGTCAGAATCCATGGTCTGAAATCTCTTCTGTACTGCTGTTTCACTTCCCTGACATCAAATCCAAGAGTAAATAATCATGTTTATGTAGTTAAGCTTCACTCTCTAATAAAACATCTCCTGCACAGAGGATGAGATGAGAGTGCAGTCTACCTCTCGCTGTGATTTCAAGGTCTCTCCTCGACACCACGACTTCACAGGAGACGTTACAAGGATGATCAGAACAACCAGAGTGTAACAAGGGTTTCCCTCCATCACTCTGCAATTGGAATCAGTGCAATAAAGTTAGAGCTCGATTAGAAAGAAGAGTGGTTCTGAATGCTCATTTATTAAGTTTATGCAACATGTTCAATACAAATATATTTTTTGATTTACCTTAAATAAATCTTATATGAAATGTTATATTTTTATATTTGATCCAAAAATGCAAAATATTTTGTGGTGGAAAATAAGATGTAGTGACTTATCTTCAACAGGTAGACCAGATTAGTGATAAAGAGTATTCTGATCCCAGGTTAGGCTGCACCTTTCCTTTATGTACTGTTCCAGTCCTGACAAGCAGCTCTTTACTCTGCGTAAATCCTATTCTGACTAAATGTGTACCCACATGTGTACAAGTACTTTCTCTCACTGTGTGAAGTCATACATTTGTGCTGCTGTAATTTTGCAGCACGAGCTGCTCTACAAACAAAAAGCAGGTTCTTCCTGTCTCCCAAACTACTTCTGCTCTGATAAGTCAGCACAAAAATAGGAACCCTCGTATGTCCAATAAAAGTCTGTTTACACCAGACACAAACGGTCTGAGGTCATGAAGCAGAGCTGCTGTCTCAATAGATTTGTGTGTGTGTGTGTATCTAGATTTGTGTGTGCGTATCTAGATTTGCGTGTGCGTATCTAGATTTGTGTGAGTATCTAGATTTGTGTGTGCGTATCTAGATTTGCGTGTGCGTATCTAGATTTGTGTGTGCGTATCTAGATTTGCGTGTGTGTATCTAGATTTGTGTGAGTATCTAGATTTGTGTGTGCGTATCTAGATTTGTGTGTGAGTATCTAGATTTGTGTGTGAGTATCTAGATTTGTGTGAGTATCTAGATTTGTGTGAGTATCTAGATTTGTGTGTGCGTAACTAGATTTGTGTGTATCTAGATTTGTGTGAGTATCTAGATTTGTGTGAGTATCTAGATTTGTGTGTGCGTATCTAGATTTGTGTGTGCGTAACTAAAGATTTGTGTGTGTAACTAAAGATTTGTGTGCGCATCTATATCTATGTGTGTGTATAGATCTATGCATGTGTAACTCTTGATTTGTAACTTGTTTACATTTTTGTGTGTAACTTCAGCTCCTACACATACAAATCATTAAATACAAACACACAAATCAACTGGTACACATGGACAAAACTACATTACACACAGATCAGTTTACAAGTACAAAAACCCTTTTGAGATTCTTTTCACGCCTGCCTGATTTGTGCGTAGATGGTGCATTCAATGCTGGGTGAAAGCTGGGAAATCTGAATTTTCTTTGGAGTTAGTCTAAACTTGTGTTGAAGGGGCAAACATGTTTTTCTGTGGAAAAATAGAATGTCTCATGATCCTGTAGTTACAAAATATTAACCTAAATTTACTTTTTAATAATCTAAAATAGTTTATTTAGACATAAATGTGTTTATGAGCTATGAAAACGTAGTCAAATAGTTGTAAGAAATGACCACTAGATGGTAGAGTGGTTCTCTGACTGGGAAAAACACGCTTCAAACCTAACAAAAACACAATGCTAAGCAGCTTTTATGCCCTTGATGTAATCTGAACAAAGTCAAATGTAAGTAAATCATTCTATTGGTTTTACAGAGCACAAACACTATTCTCTATTCATGTCTAATTGTGTTAAACGGCTAACTGCATCTAGTTAGCAGCTGGTCTTTGTGTGTTTTAACGGGCCTATTCAGCTTCTTCACTTCATCAGCGCAGTTATAAATTTGTTTAGAGTTTTGTAAATTCTTTGGAGATTTCTGAGTTTAAAGTGAATTTTATTGAGACACAATAATGTTCATGACGTGTGTAAAGAGGAGTTTCTAAACTATCTGAACTAGGGCAGCTGTTTTTTATTCTGAGACTGCCATGTGAGTTATAGATCAGACAGTAGCATCATTTGTGATATCAGTAAAGTAAATGTGATCATGAACATGAGTAATTATTTCATATTTTTCAGTTAAACCACATGATGCTGACTTCAGTGACCTGCTGCAGCATGATACACACTCAGGATCACCATGGTAACACGATGTGTCCTCCAGAACAACCAGAGCTGAATCAGGACGTCTGAACAACAGAACTAGAACCTTCACAAAGTTGGTATTTACTGCAGGACTGTTCCTTTGCATCTGTTTAATATCATTCATTTATCATCTGAGGTCAAGTTGGGATTAGAATCTTTACTTCAAGACAGAACAAGAAATGAAGAATTATTAATGACAAAATCTCAGCATAAATAAATAAGTGTAGAACAGTAACTAAACAGTTAATCCTGGGACACACAGGAGACAGACGCGCCACGGTTTAATGGTCACACAGGAGATGGTCTTATAAACGCACATTAAGCGTTGGCGCAACAGAGGGAGGTGTCATGACCAAGTGATGAATTAATGCCGAGCTCCGGCCGGGAACTATAATGAAAATGAAAGTAAACACGCGCTTAAGTTTCACTTTTGTGAACAGAACCAGCTGAGATGATCATTTGGAGCGTTGCGTTGCTCCGGGAGCTTCTCTCTGTTAGATCTGCAGCTCAGATCATCTGACAGTTCACAGGGATGGTGGAGGACAGACACCTGTAGCTGGTTGTTAAAATAAAAACTTAACGAGTGTGGCTTTGATCGCAATAAAAAGCAAGTTATGTCCAAAAAACACGGAAGTCCGCGACAGCGTAGAGACCGCCCCCATACCTCCTTTTTGCCGCCATCGCGTAATCTTTTATAAAATGGACATGATTGCGCAACATTACCGCCACAGTCTGAGCTCTTATAAACAACCTTAGGCTCCCAGATGCCGCATCGGCGTTGCGGCAAATTGGCGGCATTGTTTTATAAAAGAGGCTTATTAGGATCGTACAATATCTTATGCTTCTCAACTTCAACAATAAAAAGCTCCTCATCCATGTTTTGGCGGTTGGGTTTATGCCGGCATTTGGGTTTGTGCCGTAAAGCCGTTCTGCTGTAAATGTCTGTTGTAAAGTACTCAACAATGTTGTAAACAGCTGCGCCATAGTGCACCGCTTGAGATAGAACTGGCGCCTATCTTCAGCGCCTCTGCGCAGACTGGCGCTTCTGGGACGCGATGCTGTGCTCCCCATGTAGCCACTCTCACTAACTATAATGGCTTCTTTTTAAAATGACGGCGCGGGCGTGACGCGGCGCGTCTGTCTCCGGTGTGTCCCAGGCTTTACAGGTTACACTGTTGCTACTGCATTCATGTCTAATCTTCATGTTCTCAGAGGGACTGATCATGAGTGGTGAGCTGAGCGATGAGCAGGTTGGTGGAAGCTGCCGGTCCGGTCTGTGATGGAGTCAAAGCTGGTAAGTGGACTAGTGGAGTGCTGCAGCTGGATGGGTGATTCATATTAAAGTGATCAGGAATTTATCACGTACCAACGCTAATGCAAGCACCGAAACAACTTTTTCTGAGGTTTCCTGCAGATGTCAAGATTCTTTATGAATGTAATAACTTTTATAGAATCACTGATTTTAAAATTAAAGATAAGGGATGTAAAAATCCCTCCAACAAACCATTCATATGTACTGGTGCTACTGCATTGGTGGGGGTATGCTTGTTGTGATGCAAGATGCTGTTTTTCTTTGTTTTTGTCTCTTTATTTCCAAGATGCCCATCATTAGACAGCATATAGATCTGTTTAGCTGTAATTCTTAATCTCAGCCTGATGAATCTGCTGCTTAGTGTGGACAAACATCTGACCACATGGATCATCAACTACCTCACCAACAGGCCACAGTACGTGAGGCTGCACAACTGTACATCTGAGGTGGTTGTGTGCAGTACTGGAGCTCCGCAGGGTACAGTGCTCTCACCCTTTCTCTTCACCTTCTACACCTCAAACTTCACCTACAACACCAGCGGCTGTTACCTCCAGAAGTTCTCTGATGACTCGGCCATTGTCGGCTGTGTGTCTGAGGGGGATGACCAGGAGTACAGGTCAGTCATCATGGACTTTGTGGACTGGTGTGAGCGTAACCACCTTCGCTTGAACACCAGTAAAACAAAGGAAATGGTGACTGACTTCCAGAGAAACACTCCTCCTCCGTCACCAGTAAACATCCAGGGAGCAGACATTGATGTGTTGGACACCTTTAAGTACCTGGGTGTTCACCTCAACAATAAACTGAACTGGTCCCACAACACAGATGCTCTGTATAAGAAGGGCCAAAGCCGCCTCCATCTCATGAGGAGGCTGAGGTCCTTCGGAGTTAACTCCCAGCTGCTAAAATCCTTTTATCACTCTGTTGTTGGCTCTGTTATTCATTCTGCTGTGGTCTGCTGGGGTGTAGGCAGCTCTGACCGAGACAGGAAGAGACTGAACAAGCTAGTTAACAAAGCTAGCGCGGTTCTGGGCTGCCCACTGGATTCTGTTGAGGAGACGTGTGAAAGGAGGATGCTGGGGAAGATGACCTTCATCTTAAGAAACCCCTCCCACCCACTGCACTCCACTGTGGAGATCATGGACAGCTCCTCCAGAGGTAGACTGAGACATCTCAGATGTAAAACTGAGCGCTATCGTAGATCCTTCATCCCCTCTGCAGTAAGAGTGTATAACTCCTCAGTTTAAGCTGTACTGGTATCATCCTGGTACACAATAACACCAATGCAATATTCAGTATGTGTTCTATACTTGTGCAATACCGGATTCACATTGTTGTCTGTGTCTCTTACAGTATGCTGCATAGTGTTGGTATATTTTCCTCCAAGTTGTTAAAAACTTGTTTAAAATGAATTTAGATCAGCTGTGTCATTCTGCTCCTTTTCCATCTGACAACAGACAGACTGAAGTTTACAGGACTAAATCCTGGAAACGGTAATATCTCATGTTTTGTTAGAGGAAGTAGATCTGAAGCGCTGACATATTTAAGTCTATTAGGACAAAAAGTAAAGCATCCCTATGTTAGCATACAGAGAACAGAAAGCTCAAATTCTAACCCAGATCATTACGTTGATGACTGTATTATATCACATCAATCTTTATTTATAAAACGCTTTTCATACATTTAAGTGCAACACAAAGCGCTGAACAATTAAAAACAACCACACAATAGTCAAATTCCCACCCCTCCCCCACAGATCAGCATCCAAGATCCCTTATATCTCCCTCTTCCCACCCCCAATTCCATCCCATGCACACACACACACACACACACACACACACACACTCAAGAGCTAAAATGAAAGGACAACTGGCTAAGTACAGATGTAATAGGAAACAAAGTAAAGGGAAACGCCATCAAAAGGAGCCAGCTGCACCGGGAGCAGCAGGATTGGCAGCGGCCGCCTGGGCACCACCACATGGCCACCAAGAGGAGGCACGAGAAGCTCCCAGGCAGCCACAGCCAGCCACCGCTCCCGGGGCAGCTGTCCCCCACAGAGGAAACACTGGTAAAACCTTAAAATTATTAAAATAACAAGTAAAAGATCAAATTAAGCATAAACACCAGATAAATAAAAGCATAAGTTAAAAACATTGATAAAACAAACAGTTAAAAGTATAAAAATAATATAATGCAAATAAGTAATACAGGTAAAAGCAAGTAAAAATTAGTATATAAGATAATAGATGTCATTAAAGTAAAAGAGTAATAGAACAATGATAAAATATATAAAAGATGGTTAAGCGCATTTAACAGTTATTTTTATACAATTAAACGTATTTTAGCTAACTGTACCCTAAATGTTTTCGTGTTTGCAGTCTGGCTGCCCTCTAAAATATAAAAATGATAAATGTTCGTGCTGCTCCAAAGGGAATTGCTTTGATAAAATACGTAATCAGTGTAGTAATTAATACACATTATTGATCAATAATCACCAAAAAATCCATGTGGAAATGAGAAAAGGGTCGTTTTAGCGTCCAGTCCTGCCAGAAGCTTCATACTTCATACTGACTGGCAGCGCTGAGCTGTTTGGAACTATTCGGGGCTACATGAACCACGTGACCGCGTGTCAGCGAGTTCAAAGCATGTCGCAACTTTGTCTTTTGACTTCAGTGGAAAGATCACCAGAGCTGCTCTATCTTATCGTGCCTTCTCCCGGTTTGAAGCATGTTTTTCCCAGTCAGAGAACCACTCTGCCATCTAGTGGTCATTTCTTTCAACCATTTGACTACGTTTCCATAGCTCATAAACACAATTATGTCTAAATAAACTATTTTAGATTATTAAAAAGTAAATTTAGGTTAATATTTTGTAACTACAGGATCATGAGATATTCTATTTTTCCACAGAAAAACATGTTTGCCCCTTCAACACAAGTTTAGACTAACTCCAAAGAAAATTCAGATTTCCCAGCTTTCACCCAGCATTGAATGCACCATCTACGCACAAATCAGTTAGGCGTGAAAAGAGTCTCAAAAGGTTTGTACTTGTAAACTGATCTGTGTGTAATGTAGTTTTGTCCGTGTGCACCAGTTGATTTGTGTGTTTGTATTTAATGATTTGTATGTGTAGGAGCTGAAGTTACACACAAAAATGCAAACAAGTTACAAATCAAGAGTTACACATGCATAGATCTTTACACACACACATAGCTATAGATGCGCACACACGAATCTTTAGTTACGCACACACAAATCTGTAGTTACGCACACACAAATCTAGATACGCACACACAAATCTAGGTACTCACACACAAATCTAGATACACACACACAAATCTATTGAGACTTTTTTCTCCCCATACTGACTCCTCCAGCCAGGAAACCGCAAACTGAGATGATTGCTTTTGTGTTTTCTTACTGCAAAGATGTTCAGGACTTCTGTTTCTGACTGGGATGTCACTAGATGACAGCCTTTTGTCTAAAAGATAAATGATACATCAGTGAAAAGTATGCAAACATTTTTAAGGACGTTTCTGCTGCTGTAACGCACCTCCTAGAATCATTCTGTTAGATCATTTTCTGCATATAACATTTATTAAAAGGCTCTTTCTGTCTATTGCTACTCCTGCAAGAGATTTTTTAAATGATCAAACTTTAGCGTGACAAAACAAGTGTTGCTATCAGGGTTTTAAATTCCTCTAACATGAAACACAACTCATATGAACTCAACTTGAAAACACAATTTTCTCTTACTTCCCCTGAAGACACCATCACTGCTGGTAAATATGAAGTTAATCATCAGCTCTGAGCTCAGTATGTTACAGCTGAGTTTTCTTACCTTCAAAGATTATTTTAATAATTTTTGTGTTCAAGTTAACAGTCTTAATATCTTATTGAAGCATGCATTAAAAAACAAAATACTATGAGGATGTTAGTTATTGTCCCTCAAAAGTTAAAAAAATATCTAATAGGTAGAATTTTCATTGCTTTTTTTCTTCCTAATTCAGCTTGATTCTATAACATAAATAACCTGTAATTAATTACTGAAAAACTCCTGTGCTGTGCATTAATATCAGGGGCAAATAGTCTGAATTTTGAAGCCAAAACTTATTTAAACTACTTACAAGTAACTATAATACAGCTTATCTGTTGGCTTAATGGAAATCAGTGCATGCGTAAAATAAAAAACTGATATCTTTTTCTGCTGTAGTATCAGTTAATAACATATTTTTGTCATTTCTGGCAAGAAAGGACAAAATATCAACATAAATAAGAAGTGATTCAATTTGTTTTTGCTAAGAGACATCAACGTATCATTGAGGATGCTGAGGTTGCCATAGTTACATTCTGCAAATAAATAAACCAGAAAATTTCTTACCTTTGCTGTGCAATCAGTTCAGCAGCTCAGGGTGAAGAAGACTCTGCTGCACAGCCTTTCTTTCTCAGCTTTCATCGTGCTGCAGAGCTCATTTATAGCCCATCAACCCCACCACCACCATCATCACACACACACACCCCACACACACCATCTCCGACAGAAACCATGTTTGATTAAATAACTGGTTAATAACTGGTTCAACTGGGACTTTCTGAGCTATTACAGCATCTATCTACAGCCTTCATGCATCTCTGAGTAATTTTTCTCTTACAAAGCTCATAGTTGAGGACATGATGAGGACCTGAGGACCCACCGCCTGCAGCAGAGACTCAACATGTGTTTGTTTGGTCCCATGGGAGTGTTTCATTCAGCAGGAAATAACGTGTCATGAAAAACATGCAGCTTCTTATGACTGTGACACAACCTTGGGGGTAAAAATGAAGCTGAAATCATGTATTTTAGCCTTGTGTAAGGAATGTATAACAATAAAGTTTTTATTTTTAGCCCAAATTTAACCATGAAATGACTAAACTGTTGCTTCAACATCAGGTTGTGATATTAGCTCAGGTTTTACCAAAGTAATTTAAATACTTGGTGTAAATGACTTTTCTTATCTAACATTTAAGCTATAGTCTAACTTTTAACAGGTATGGCTATTTCTAAAGCCTAAATGATAATAGATTTGTGAAACAGGTGCCTGTTGGCTGAAAACTTTAGATTTGACACCATCCAATATGCATCTGCATCATTTAAAATGACTGTGCTATGATAGAGGAGATCATTTTGATTCATTTGAGCTTTAAAATTTTAAGGGAACTGCGATTTTGGGTTGTTGTATTTAAATAGAGATTATAAGATTAAACGATTTGTTGTTTATCAGTGTGTTAGCGTGCTGTGGTAACACATTTCCACACAGACACTGAGTTCATCAGATAGCAACCCTTCTTTAACCAAGAAAAGGGGAAAAAATGCTAAAATTATTTTAAACTAAGTCATTTTCTTCATATTTTCTGCACGATTGCAAGACTTAAATAGAAAACCTCTGCAGCAAATAAAGTGAAACTTTTAAATGGATGCAGACAGTAGTGATAATCTCTCAATTACAAGCATTAAAGTATGAAATGAAGCAATCATCATTGCTGCTCCTTTCAACCTCAAACTAGAAAAGGGTGTGAGTTTTAGGAAATGGATTCTGTAACGAGTGTAACTAGCGGATATTGCTGCTCTGTTCATATTCTCTCTAGCTGGGTGTATGAAGACTAAATAACTCCCACACACTGACTTAGTGACCCCCGAAATGACTAGATGAAGCTTTCTGACCAGCTTCTTCTTCCTGCAGACTCAAAAGTTTGATTAAATCAACCAACTGTGATTGTCAAGTTCTTTTTCTGCCTGAACTTGAACGGCTTAACCTGGAAGAACGCATGGGACAACTCTTTGTCTTTCCTTTTTATCTTTTAGTTTTAATGAAGATGACTTTAGGTTGATAACCAGTGGTATCTCCCAGGATGAGTTTAAAGTTGTCCTCTGTGTGTCTCTGAAGCTGTAATGTAGAGTCAGGTGTTCCAGCTCTATTTGATGACTTCCTCTCTTTCTCAAAGAATGCCAAAGCATTAATGGGCCCAAGTCTCTGTTCTGTTCATGTCAGAAACAGGCACAGCAGGTAATATCTGTACCACATTTGGTGCCAAACTAAACTTACTGTAGCTTATTTTTTGCTTGTTTCATTACTCTAACATTCTAATTTGACATGTGAATCCTCCATTTTTCATTCCAAAGCTCAACTAACATGCATTTAGAAGATTATAAATATTGCTTGATGGTTAAAAGCCTTGAGATAAAAAAAAAAACTAGTTTTCAGTGAATTGCAGCTCTTTTTAGAGAAAAGCTTTTAGTGAGCCTCCCCCTTAAAGGGACACTAGTCAGTTTTGGCTTGTTTTTAGCACCACCTAGTGTTCGTTGGCAAAACTGAAAGTAAAACTTATCTTCTCGCTGTGCGTTCATCTTTTTAACACCTTAATCTAACTGCTGAAATGTCTCCCCAGCCTTTATTAGTTTCTTAGGGAGCGGTTCATCACTAAATCAAACAAATCAGCTGTGTTCATGATCTAAAACATGCAGGAAACATGCTGGAACCAGACTGCAGAGCCAGGTAGGTCAAGCTCAAATTTTTCTAAGTCCCAACAGACCGGACCAGCAACTATGAAGTTGCAAGTGGAATATTCTGGCCACAGGGGGCGACAGGGGCTGGGTGGCCTTTCATTCACCCTGTAAAGGGTCATTTTAGCACATACTGTATAAAAAATATAAAAAAGTTGCAAAGTGTCTCTTTAATTACTCATCCTGTTATGATTTCTTTCATATTTCTGCATACTGGCAACACATACATTCATGAACTGCCCAACTGAATAAAAACATTTAATTTATATAAACAATGTTGCCTTATCAAATTAAACCAGCAGATGGCTTTAAATAGTCACTTAAAGGTGCATGAAGTAAGAATGACATCCTGTGGTCAAATCTGGGTACTGCAGTCCATGTAGCAAAACAAACCCATAAGTATCTTGAGATTAGAGCTGACTATTTTTTAAATTCTCTGTTAACATTGTTAGCGCAACGTTAGCCTCTAGCCTTCTTTACCTGATATTTACAAAAATGTGCCATGGCTTCTTACATCTTCTTTCCACTGAACATGAAAGCGGCGTGTAACGTAATAACCGCATTTTACCCGCTAGCTCATTCCCAACTGGAGCGAGTCTGATGTGAAACGGAAGCGAAAGCATTCCATACAGCTGATTCCATGAGGTCACAAAATCGCGTGATTTCAGACGTCCACTCAATAACAAGCAAACAGAAAGACAGCTGCATGTATCCAAAAAGGTCTGTGGTTTATTTTCTGTTCTGTTTACGTCGGCTACGGGGGTTTCACAGGAAAGGACTTACTGCAGGTGATTTATTTTGAAAGTTTCTGGATGTTTTACACTGATTTTGTGTTTGACTTCCGCAATTCTTCACTTCTGGGATGCGTCCAGAATGTTACCCTTTGCTGCCGGCGGAAAGGAACTTGGCCACTATAATGGCGGATAATTGCCTCATAGTATGTTTCGCGGCTGTTTCACAACGCTTTCACGTCCGGTGGAAAGAAGAGGTCAGCATAAATTCAGGCCCGCTCCTTTTGCTGGTTTCCGTTCTGTCCACAACACTGCAGTGTCACCCTGCTCTGCTTCTTTTTATTAAGCACAGCAGACAAGGGAGTGGTTACAAGACATGCAAAATTGGCATGTTATGATAACGTGACAAACAGCTGATATGTTACTTGTTGTTCTGTTGGAACCTGGATGTTCCAGTTTCATATGTAGCATCATGGCCTTGATGCTACACATACACACACAGCAGTTATATTGACTAATGAATAATGAGTCATAACCACAGAGAGATAGCTTACAGCTGAACACACATATATAATAAGTAAGACCTTTTAAAAACCCTGACAACAGCCAAGGTCCACACTTCAGACACCCTATGCCAGTGGTATTCAATTCTGGTCCTTAGTTTTAACCCTGCTTGAACACACCTGCTTTCAATCAGCAGGTGATTAACAGGCTTCTGCAGAGTCTGATGAGCTGCTGAGCAGGTGATTCAACCACTGAATCAAGTGTGTTGGAGCAGAGAAACCACTAAAACATGCTGGATACCGGCCCTCCGGGCCCGGAATTGAATGCCCCTGCCCTATGCACTTGCACCACTGGACAGGAATAGGCTATTTAGGGGCGCAAGACTGGTAGTGCAAGTGTTGGAACTGGGCCTATTTCCCTCTTCTGCCTTCTTAAAAAAAGTAAAACTGGCCTCCACCCAACCGGATGTGAAGGAAATCTATTTCAATGTAACCTTCCTTCCAACATTATTGAGACATTAGACTGTTTTGTGATTATTTCACTGTAAATTTTTTACTTATTGTGCTTTTAAGCAATCCGAGTGGGCGGACATCTGCCTGGACCGAGGGCCTGAGAGGAGAGAGTCAAACAGAAGGGTTGAATGAGTCGTCATGTCAAGATAAACTGAGAGAAAACAGTAAAGACCTTAAAAATTGTAAGGTGCTATGATATCAGGAATAAAACTTTTGGTTTATGACTATTGTCCCTTTTTTGTTGCACACTGATTAATGTTACTCTGCATAAAATCATGATATGGAAAAGTAAAAAAAGTGAAAAGTCTAGCATTAAAGTTATGGACATCAGCTAGGTTTTGGTCAGCTTTGAAAATAAAAGGATGTATGATCTTGTGCAATATTAAAACATGTCAAATGATCTGTTAGCAAAGTGTGTGTGTGTGTGTGTGTGTGTGTGTGTGTGTGTGTGTGTGTGTGTGTGTGTGTGTGTGTGTGTGTGTGTGTGTGTGTGTGTGTGTAGCTACTAACACATGCTGATGTTCTTTACGCAGGAAATGTGAAAGACCAGCAGCAATGACTGGATTAGACTGTCTCACGTGTTATGAAGGCAGCTGGTTACTGCTGTGACAAGTGAATTTCCCCACTGAGGGATCAATAAAGTCTATTCTATTCTATTCTAAGCTGTTTTCCGTCTTTTGCCTAAAAATTTGTTTGTCTTTCAGTTTATTTCCTATGAACATGTGGAAAGGAAGCATGTCAAAATGCATCTTTTCTAGGGTCAAAATGTAGTTTAGGCTGCCTGAAGCCCTGCAGCTGCCTTGATTACCATTCAAATGATGTGACAATATTTAATAGCAAGAAACTGAACATTCATCTCAAAGGAGAGCTGACTTGGTCAAAACTTGTCAAGATTAAGCCTCAAACATGTAGTTTGGTGACAGCTGGAGAGGGATCTATCTCCTGGGGTTTCTTGTTGACACTGTTATCCATCCCGAGATTACAGTAACTTTATTATTAAATTCTCTCTTCCATGCTCTCCTACCCCCTGCTGGTTTTGTTGTGTTACTATTTCTCATGTTTATTAGTTTGGAGGCTGAAGTGGAGGCACTAATGCTAGAGCCCACTAAATAAAATTTAACTGGTTGAGGCGGCAACAGTATGACTAGATTCCGGTTAGAGAATCTGGACTGAAGAGGGATGGCTTTCAAGCTGATTTATTTATGAACATGTGATGTATAAGTGGTCTGTAATACAAACACAATAAACAATAATAAATAAATGTACATATATATATATATATATATATATATACAATAAGGCAACAAGAAATAAACATTATTTGGTAATAAAGAAATAAAGCTAGTGTCATAATTCAAACAACCAGATTCAATATGCAGCCTAATGCAAGGCACACAGAAGTCAGGATAAATCTAGCTTCTCATAGGTAAAACAAGCATTGAAGCATGTAAGTGTCACCACAGTGCACAAATATAAATCCAAACAGGCAATAAAATATATGAGGCCTAACTTAGCATTAGCATTAACCAGAAAACGTCCAAATATATCTCAACTAAACCAAATTAACCAAACGTAATATCATACTATTGCATAGGGTCAAACTGAGAGCCAAACTGAAACATCTCACTCACTTCTATCGTCCATAACGCATAGGAAACATGTTCATATTGGGCTAACGGCTCCAATCCTCCGTACCAGGCAGACATGTGCGCACCGCTGACTTCCGTGGAGAAAACAAGGCACTACAGAGTTTGCCCACTAGAGGGCACCGCTGACTAGGCTTTCTTTCACCAACAGGTTACAGTACATGAGGCTGCACAACTGTACGTCTGAGGTGGTTGTGTGCAGTACTGGAGCTCCACAGGGTACAGTGCTCTCACCCTTTCTCTTCACCTTCTACACCTCGGACTTCACCTACAACACCAGCAGCTGTCACCTCCAGAAGTTCTCTGATGACTCGGCCATCGTCGGCTGTGTGTCTGAGGGGGACGACCAGGAGTACAGGTCAGTCATCATGGACTTTGTAGACTGGTGTGAGCGTAACCACCTTCGCTTGAACACCAGTAAAACAAAGGAAATGGTGATTGACTTCCAGAGAAACACTCCTCCTCACTCACCAGTAAACATCCAGGGAGCAGACATTGAGGTGGTGGACACCTTTAAGTACCTGGGTGTTCACCTCAACAGTAAACTGAACTGGTCCCACAACACAGATGCTCTGTATAAGAAGGGCCAAAGCCGCCTCCATCTCATGAGGAGGCTGAGGTCCTTCGGAGTTAACTCCCAGCTGCTAAAATCCTTTTATCACTCTGTTGTTGGCTCTGTTATTCATTCTGCTGTGGTCTGCTGGGGTGTAGGCAGCTCTGACCGANTTATAATACTCAGCGGGGAGGCCATCGTAACCAGGGGATTTTCCCCTCCTCATCAACGAGATCGCTTTTCTAATTTCTCCTTCCGTTATTGGGCCCTCTAACAGCTCCGCCTGCTCCTGAAGTAGTCTAGGTAAGTCGAGTTTGGAGAAAAATTTTTCACATCCTCTCTGGGTCTCGGCATCAATCATCTTGGATGTATATAATGTTCCGTAATATTGCTTGAATACGTTATTTATGTCTTTTGCTGAAGTTACTAGAGAATCGCCTTGTTTAATGGCAGGAATAGTATTTGAGAAATCCTCCTTTTTAACTTGTCTTGCCAATATCTTCCCCGTTTTCTCACCTCCCTCATAAAATGTGGTTTTTAGTCTGAACAAGGAGTATTCCACTTTCTTATTATACATTTCATTTAACTGAAATTTAAGCCCACAAATATCTCTATAGATTAATTCATTATACTGTGTGGACAAAATGTTTTCATTCAATTTAATTTCCTTCTCCAATTCTTGAATCTGAAGGATATTATCCTTTTTCTTTTTTGAAGCATATGCTATCAATTTACCCCTTACATACGCTTTAGAGGCTTCCCATACGCTTTGAATATACTCTGTGCTGCCAATATTTACTTCAAAAAAGTACTTAAGATCTTCGCCCAAAAGTTCCTTAAATGATTTATCCTGTAGAAGCGAGACATTCATCCTCCACCTTGAACCTCTAATATTGCCCAGTCCTAATTTAATGTTGAGTTCAACCGCTGCATGATCCGTCAAGGCAATAGTTTTTATATCACAACTTATTGCGTTATATAATATAGATTTTGAAATTAGAAACAAATCAATTCTGGAGTAAGATTTATGGCAATGAGAGTAAAAAGTGTATTCCCTTTTTCCTGGATTGATTAGCCTCCAAATGTCAATTAGGCCCATATCTTCCCGCAACATATGAACTGCATCTCTTCCTTTAGAGCTAATTGGGCCTTTAGCTGAACTTCTGTCCAAAATGGGATCCATCACTTCATTTATATCACCTGCTAGTATTATTTGTCCCTCCATATCTCCCAACACCTTGTTTATCTGATGGAAGAAGTGAGGATCTTCTTTATTTGGAGCATAAATACTACACAGTATTAACTTCACCCCTTCTACCATAGCTTGAACACATATCATTCTTCCTTCTGTATCTTTAACTTCTTTAATCAGTGAAAAATGGATATTTCTTTTAACAAGAATAATTACCCCATTGCGAACACTTGAATGTGAACTATGAAAAATATGATTTACCCCACCTCCTTTAAATCTCAGCTCTTCACCCTCATTTAAGTGAGTTTCTTGAAGAAAAATTATATCCGCTTGGTTTGACTTTAAATAGGAAAGTAATTTACGTCTTTTGGTTGAATTTCCACATCCATTAATATTCCAAGATATACATTTTACATATTTTCCTGCCATTTAAAATTATGCATTACAACGTGACTTGAACCTGCAACCATACATGTAACCAAAAACAAACGTTTCTCCCCTGAAGAAAAACCCGCTATATGAGTGCATCCAGCCAAAACAGAACAAATGAAAAAGGAACATTCCTATAGATGATGAAATAATATTAGAGATGAAAAAATAAACAAAAGGCTGTCTAAAGCAGCCTGAGAAAATAAGAACCTAAATGAAAAAACTTATCAGGTCTGTAGGACACTGCTCTGCTTCTCTCCTCTCAGGATGACATCTGATGAGATCTGCCCCCTCCGACAATCAAACACAGGGTGTCTCAGGCTCCTCGAGGTTACGCCATCAATCAGTCGGATTTGGGATTTCCCTTTGCTGCACACACTCCTCCTGTTTATCCTCATTGTTGAAGAACTTTTCCGCTGCCTTTGCCGAGTTGAAGCTGACATTTTTCCCCTTCCACTTCACATGTAGCGTAGCCGGGAACGCCAGCGTGTATTTAACGTTGTGCTCCTGTAGCTTTCGCCTCACGGCTGTAAAAGCCTTCCTTTTTTCCGCCAGCTCCTTGGTCAAATCAGGAAACACAGACAACCGACATCCTTCCCAGTCAAACCCACGCTTCTCCTTGGCTGCCATAATTACTTTATCCCTCGCTGATTGTCTCAGAAAACGTATGAGTACCGGCCTTGGAGCTCGGTTTGGATCTGGGAGCGGAGCAAAGGCACGATGGGCACGTTCGATTTCAAATTCAGCATCATCCCGCACCCCCAGGCCCTCAACAAGCATCTTCCGAACACAGCTCAACATTGTCCCACCAGTCCCGAGAGTCTCTTTCAACCCAATCACTCTCACGTTATTCCTCTTGCTGTAGTTTTCGAGTGCCTCCATACGGTCCCGCATAGCGTTAACTTGTTTGCTCCTCTCACCATCATTATTGTGTATCCGCTCCCAGGTGTCCTCCAGGCAGGAAATTCGGGTCTCCGCCTCCGTGAGCCTCTCCTGCATAACTACCACCTTTGCATTCAACTCGGTTGTCGTTTGCTTTATTGTAGAAACATCGGTGGCAACACTTTGCAGGGTGCTGCTCATTTTAAAAACTTCAGTAAATAACTTATCCAAGTCTGGTGGTGCGGGTGCCTCGTCGCCTCCCTCCCGATATGTAGGGCTGCTGCGGGTTGCCACGCGGCCCGAACTTTTAGTCTGCTTCAAGGCGGCCATTACTGTATTATGTTCCTTATTTTGCTTCAAAAGAGCGACAACGGTTCCTACCTACACTATTGAAGGAGAGTGGCAATAGATAGGGCCCTGGACTATAGAGTAAACTATCGAAATTATAGGTCAGAGAGCGGAGGTCCTCTAACCAGCTGCCATCTTGTTCGCGGTGCCTGCAGCAACTCCCTGTTTTCACAATATTAAAAAACCGCCAAATGTGGGCAAAAGCAGCCCAATTTTCATCCACCCGCCCAATGCATTTTTTTCCCCGCCAGGTGTAACTAAAAGAAGCCCAATTGGGCGGAAACCCGCCCAATCTGGCAACCCTGCTTTCATGCAATCGCATCTTAGCACTTCCTTTTTCCAAAATAAAACCAAAATAAAATACATCAAAAGCATTTCAAACATTGCTTTCTTTTAACTTATACTTCACCACATACATGAAATACAATATTAATAATACTTTTAACATTTGATTAACTTCAGCTTTTAACCCTTTTTTAAACTGTAACATGCTTTATGAACTTTATTAATACACTAACCTGTTTGTCAGGGTTACATGTTGTTCCACAAGTTTTAAGGATGGACGTCTCACAGAGGACACATGAAGGACATCTCAGCATTGATGAATGCAGAAGAAGAGCAAGAGAGTCAGTGTTCTGGTCTGGAACCAACAAGGACATTGAGACTCTGATCAGTTAATGTGACTCATGTCAGAAACACTGAAACAAGCAAAGCAAAGAGCCAATGGTGGTAGCATTTGTGCCGACAGCACCAAGGCACAAAGTAGGACTGGACTTGTTTCAGTTCAGATGGAAACACATCATCTAACTGTGTCGTAACACACACCAGATCCATCTTCAGCAGGCTGGTACCTCCACACATCCTGGTGAGCACCAACAGCTTTAGCAGCAGAGAACAGCAGAGGTCTACAGACCAGTAGAACTTTCTACATGGAACATCAAGTCCACATGATGCAGTCAGATGGACAGGCTGAAAAGGGTGTTCACATTCTCAAGCAGCTCTTAAACAAGCTGCTGACAGAGACTCTGATCCATGTTTGGCTCTGCTGAGCTACAGAGCATCACCACTTCAGTCTGGTCTTTCACCTGCTGAACTGGGTTGTTTTTGGGGCATCTTAGTTTTAGTCTTAGTCTTTTGGATGAAAATGCTTTTTAGGGCAGCAGTTGCTCAGGAGGTAGAGTGGGTTGTCCAGTAATTGGAAGGTTGCAGGTTCGATCCCGACTCCGGCCAGAGAATGCTGCTGTGTGTCCTTGGGCAAGACACTTAACCCGCCTTGCCTGCTGGTGGTGGTCGGAGGGACTGGTGGCGCCAGTGCTCGGCGGCCTCGCCTCTGTCAGTGCGCCCCAGGGCAGCTGTGGCCACAATGTAGCTCATCCCCACCAGCGTGTGAATGTGTGTGTGAATGGGTGAATGACTGATTGTGTTGTGAAGCGCCTTGGGGGGTTGTAGAACCGCTATACAAATACAGGCCATTTATTTACCATTTAGTTTTAGTCGACTAAAACTCAAAAATGATTTTGTTTTTTTTTTTACACAAAAAATTAAACAGAATATTAGTTTTTAACAAATTAATTTATATGTCAGACATACTCTGAGCTACAGGAATGAGTTTCATCATTTATTTTAGGGCTATGGGACACAATCTTAGCTGCCCCAGATGTTGCCAGTTAAACAAAAATCCCCAGACTGGAATTATTTTCTACTTTATAGATAATCACTATAGTGAACATAATTTATTGATGCAGATCAGTCAGTAGATTTTCACAAAAGAAATCTGTGAATTTCTTTCCTTAACAAAATGAACACTTAGGGAGCATTTAGTCTATTCTACACAATATTTAAATAGAATAGAATAGACAATTATGTTTTAAATTTATATATTATTTGAGTTATCAGACCACTAACTTAGTTTCTTTAAATGTATATTTTGGCAAAGTCCACCTACTTAAATGTAATAATGATTTTCCGCAGTGTTCTGAGTTTTCACGAGCCTAAAGATTTTATATAAATAACCCAGTTCTGCTCTTGAGCATCAACAGTGATGCTCATAAACATTTAGATGGGCCTAAACTCTTACCCTATTGGTTTAAAAAGCAGGAATGTGANCAACAGGTTACAGTACATGAGGCTGCACAACTGTACGTCTGAGGTGGTTGTGTGCAGTACTGGAGCTCCACAGGGTACAGTGCTCTCACCCTTTCTCTTCACCTTCTACACCTCGGACTTCACCTACAACACCAGCAGCTGTCACCTCCAGAAGTTCTCTGATGACTCGGCCATCGTCGGCTGTGTGTCTGAGGGGGACGACCAGGAGTACAGGTCAGTCATCATGGACTTTGTAGACTGGTGTGAGCGTAACCACCTTCGCTTGAACACCAGTAAAACAAAGGAAATGGTGATTGACTTCCAGAGAAACACTCCTCCTCACTCACCAGTAAACATCCAGGGAGCAGACATTGAGGTGGTGGACACCTTTAAGTACCTGGGTGTTCACCTCAACAGTAAACTGAACTGGTCCCACAACACAGATGCTCTGTATAAGAAGGGCCAAAGCCGCCTCCATCTCATGAGGAGGCTGAGGTCCTTCGGAGTTAACTCCCAGCTGCTAAAATCCTTTTATCACTCTGTTGTTGGCTCTGTTATTCATTCTGCTGTGGTCTGCTGGGGTGTAGGCAGCTCTGACCGACACAGAAAGAGACTGAACAAGCTAGCTACCAAAGCTAGCTCGGTTCTGGGCTGCCCGCTGGATTCTGTTGAGGAGACGTGTGAAAGGAGGATGCTGGGGAAGATGACCTCCATCTTAAGAAACCCCTCCCACCCACTGCACTCCACTGTGGAGATCATGGACAGCTCCTCCAGGGGTAGACTGAGACATCCCAGATGTAAAACTGAGCGCTATCGCAGATCCTTCATCCCCTCTGCTGTAAGAGTGTATAACTCCTCAGTTTAAGCTGTGCTGGTATCATCCTGGTACACAATAACACCAATGCAATATTCATGTGTTCTATACTTGTGCAATACCGGATTCAGATTGTTGTCTGTGTCTCTTACAGTATGCTGCATAGTGTTGGTACCAAGTTTGTTTTTATCTTTTATTTGTGGTTTTTTTTAGTGATCTAAGATTACAATACAAGATTACTGCCTATGTGTATATAGATGTATCCTTGTTTTTATCTTCTTCTAATTACCTTTTGAGTGATGGTGCTGCTGTGACAAGTGAATTTCCCCACTGAGGGATCAATAAAGTCTATTCTATTCTATTCTTACACAGCCGCCCCCAAATGTCAGCGAAGACATTTGTAATCACTGGGAAAGACTAGCAGAATCAGTGTCTGGGTCCTCCTCAGCGAACTTGGGGAGCGGGATCAGCCGGGCAACTGGACGAATGTAGTTCTTGCCTTTGACCATTATGGCTGCAGACCAGACACGTCCATCCGGTCCTTTAAAGGTCTCAGTGACCGTGCCCACAGGCCAAAGGGCCCGGGGAAGCTGTGGGTCCATGATAAGCACAACCTGTTTGGTGTTAAGGTCCTTACTGTCAGTCCGCCATTTTTGGCGCTCCTGGAGACCTGGTAGGTATTGGCGGATAACTGTGGTCCAAACGTTGTCTGCCAAGATCTGACTATGTCGCCATCTTCTCCGTCCCAGCAGATTAGATGAATCATAGAACACCTGAGGTAGCGAAGCGTCCCTCTGTCCCATAAGAAGAAGATTCGGTGTTATAGGATCCGGGTCGGCGATGTCCGAGAAGACATAACCAAGTGGCTTGGCATTCAGGATTCCCTCTATCTCCACGAGAAGGGTGTGAAGGACAGGTTCTGGTACAGACTGCTCTTTGAGGATAACCTTCAGTGCTGTCTTTACGGACTTCACCTCTCTCTCCCATGTGCCTTCCGAAATGGGGAGCACTAGGTGGATTAAAGCGGAAGTGGATCCTTTGGTTTGCCAACTGCTCCTGTAGCTGGGGGCCCATGTTGAAAAAGCTTCCTGTAACTCCTGATCGGCCCCAACAAAGTTAGTTCCGCTGTCACAAAGTAACTCGAACGGTTGGCCTCGTCTTGCAATGAAGCGTCGAACAGACAGCAAAAAGGCGTCTGAATCCAGGCCTTCCAGAAGGTCCAAATGCACACACCTGGTAGTCATACATTTGTACACTATCCCCCATCTTTTCTCTTGCATGTGCCCAATCTTGACCAAGAACGGCCCAAAACAGTCCACTCCAGTAGAATAGAATGGAGGCTTGTACAGGCGTAATCGACTGGGTGGTAGATCAGCCATTTTGGGAATATTAGGCTTGGCACGCCAGAGTTGGCAGTCATGGAAGTTGTGTTGGAGCTTCTTGATAGCCTCCCGTCCCCGAAGCACCCAATACTGGCGTCGCATCTCTGCCAAAACACGTTCTGGACCTGCGTGGAGAAGCTGCTGGTCAAACTTCTGAATGAGTAGACGTGTGGCTGGATGACTCGGTTCCAGAACAATGGGGTGAATAGTTCCAGGTTCAAGATTTTCAGCTCGTCTTAATCTGCCACCAACTCTCACAAGGCCTGTGATCTCATCAAGCTCTGGGGCTAGTGAAGCTAAGCGGCTGTCTGCTGGGACAGGCTTGTTAGCTTTAGGAGCGTTGATCTCGTCTGGAAATGATTCTAGCTGGGACTGTGCTAGATTAGTCTTCTCTGCAACTATGACATCTGCAGCATCATAGGGCTTGTCAGCATCTGCGGTAGCCGCCCCATTAAGGCCCCTGATAGTGGCGTAAAGGAGGTCTTGCCAAGACTGGAACTGAGAAGCATCTTGGATCTGGTTGGTTGCTGGTACTGACTGTGATGACTCCAATAAAAGCTGATTTCTTCAGCTCACATATGTCCGGCTCGACCAATGGGACAGGAGTCACTGACCATTCATCAGGTTGCTGATATAGGAAAGTGGGACCCAAGCCCCATTGATGTGGTTGAGTCAAGGCGGCCAGGTTCAAACCCCGGGTAAGGTCATCAGCCGGGTTTTGCTGACTATCCACATATCTCCAGTCGGCCACATTGGTCAGGCTTTGGATCTCGGCTACTCTAGTCCCGACAAAAACCTTGTACCGGCATGATTCAGATCGTAGACAGTGCAGCGCGGTTGTTGAGTCTGACCACAGGAAAACCTTGTGAATGGTCAGCTCTGTCTGGATCACTTTGGTCATCTGAGCACCAGTGAGGGCTGCGCTTAACTCCAGCCGAGGCACTGACAGCTTTTTGCGTGGTGCTACTCTAGACCTGGCCCAAACAAAGGCAAGATGTATCTCCCCCTTTCCATCAATGGTGCGGATGTAGGCCACCGCCCCGTACGCTCTCTCTGATACATCACTGAAGACATGTAGTTCTCTGGTAGAATCATGAGTATCAGCACATGCAGGAGCATAAGGTCGCGGGAATCGCAGATGTGGGAGATTAGACAGTTCCTCTTCCCAGGCCAACCATTTCTCACGTAGATGTTCAGGTTCAATCAGATTATCCCATCCAATGTCCTGCCTCCAAAGATCTTGTACAAGAATCTTAGCACGAGTTGTGAACAGGATCATGAAACCCAGCGGGTCATGTTGGCTGGCTAACTTCTTACACAGATTGCGAAGTGTGGGAGGCAGAGGCTCAGTGGAGCGGTGGTGATAACCCAAGGTATCGGTGAGACAGTTCCACCTCATGCCAAGTGTCAGCTCCTGAATGTCAGAACTGCTCTTTGATAACCAGAGCTCACTCGCTGCTGACCTGGATTCAGGGGGGAGATACTCAATCACAGCTGGGAGATTGCATGCCCATTGCCTCAACTCAAATCCTCCTTCAGCAAGCATTTGGCCAAGGCTATCCACCAACTTTCTTGCATCTTCTGCAGTGGGTATGCTGTGTAGACAATTGTCCACGTAAAAGGACTGTTCTATAGTCTCAAACATCGGGGGTCTCTGCTAACGCCCTCTCTGATGTGGCACTGAAGTGCGTAGATAGCACAGCACGGCCTGCATGTAGTACCAAAGGGCAGCACTAGCCACTGAAATATAGATGGCTCTTGCTCTCTGTGCATATCTCTCCACACAAAAACATAACAGAGGTTGGTCAGATGGTAAAAGACGTACTTGGTGGAACATCCCCTTAATATCCCCACTTAATGCAACCGTGTGCTGTCGAAATCTGAGCAGTACACCTAGGAGGGATGGTCCAAGGGTAGGCCCTGGTAGCAACTGATCATTGAGTGACTGTCCGTGGTGCTGAAACGAACAGTTAAAGACTATCCTGTCTTTACCATTATGGTGTACCATATGGTATGGGATAAACCATGATTCTTCCGACTGGTCGGCTTGGTCTGCATTGATTCTAGCAACATAGCCTGCTTCTTCAAGCTTTCGGATCTCATTGCAGTAAGATTCAGCTTTCTTCGTGTCTCTGATGAGCCTGCGCTCTGTTTGGCGGAGGTTGGATAGCACTGCCTCCTTTGGGGCATTGTTGGCAGGGTAAACGCAGCAGAAATGTCCCCAATGTATTGGAGCCGATCCGTCAAATAGGTACAGACTGCTCTGGTCACGCTCAGTAATTATGTAATTTTCTCTTGTGGCATAACAGCTCACTTCTTTTAATCACGTCTTCTCCACATTATCGTTCCATCCGACATCTGCGTGTGACGCATCAGATTACATCATCGAGTGACAGGTGAGCCGTCCCTCTTATTACTTTCCACTCACTCTGATTGGGAACACCTGTGGACACACCTCAACAGGCATGAAGCTGAATTTTTGGGGCACGATGGAGCAATGGTGTGGCATAACGTTGTATTCCATCCACATGGACTCTAGTAGTGGCAGACTGCAGTAGGTCGTAGGCTTGTTGGTCTTGTTTGGACCGGGTGTACACTTTCTCACTCTGTGGCATACTGTCTAGTTGCCATAAGCGTTCTACATTGCGGACTAGCTCATGACGATCCTTCACCGTGGCGAGGTGTAAACACTGTTGTTCACTCGGTGTGCCTTGAAAAGGACTCATAGGGCCCTGCAGGGTCCATCCAAGCAGTGTGCATATGGCGATTGGTCCACCTTTTGGCCCTGTACGTATTTGCTGAATAGGGGTTAATAGGTGAGGTGCATCTGAGCCAATCAAAAGCATCGGCTGCGCGTAGTTCAGTGGAAATAGAGGGAGCCCTTTCAGATGCTCATAACGCTGCTGCAGGGCTTGAACAGGATACGTCACTTCAGTGAGGCTGAGATTGTTTGCAGTGAAAGTGTTACTGATGTGGTACCTTTGTGGTGGCTTCCCTATTGGTGATATGTCGAATGACACGGATGATCCTGCGAGGTGGTTCACGCTTTGGTGCACTGTTCGAAGGGCCAAAGTCTCTGAGTCACCTTTAATGTCCAGCTGCTGCACCACTGAGGGGAGGATGACTTTCCGATCCATTGTCGAGAACAGCATGCACTTCCATAGACTTGTCACCATTGTGTATTAGGACACGTACAACTTTCAACATGATTCTTTGAGATCTGTTGGGTCGATCTAAATAGATTTGTGTTGAAGGAAGGTTGACCATGAGCACAGCTCCGGAAGTGGCCTGGACTGAGTCATGAAGGATGGTGAGGTGTGTCTCCTTGCAGACTTTACAGGGGCGCTTTAAGTTGCAGGTGTCTGCTGCATGGTTACGTCCACATCTCCAACATCTTTTGCCACTCTGTATCCACGTCACTATCTGGGTTGTATTGAGTTTCTTGAACTCGTTACAGGAGTTCAGATAATGGTCTGTGTTGTTACAATGTGGGCAATAAGCCTTGGGTTTGGTGCCAGCCTTTGACGGAGTGGACATTGAAGGCTGTAGTTTATCATTAAGGGTCAGCAGGACCGGTGTAGTCCGGTCTCTAGGTGGTTCAGTCTTATTTGGCTTTAGTGGTTTACCGGATTCGGGATAAAAGAGCGAAGCAGCACGACTGGAAATTCGTTTGGCCTGTGACTTGATCTGCAGCCATTCGGCTAGGTCTGGGAGAGTATACGTCATGTCCTTACCAGCCTGAATGATGCCACGACTTAGACAGTGTTCAATGAAGTTATCACGAAGATTTGCAGGCATTTTGCTCAGAAGGCGGTCCACATGTGATTCACACATTAGCTCATACCTATTTTGGCCCTCAAGTGTCCTTAGCATGCCCACTAGTGTCTGTACAGCTAGAGCAAATGCATCAAATGCCGCAGCATCTCCTGATTTGAATGCTGGCATGTTCAAGATAACGCCCAGTTCTGATTGGACTAGCTGTCGTGGCTGACCATACTTATCTTGGAGTGCTCGAAGTGCAGCCGTGTAGGGCTGAGGGTGGTACATGTAGGCTTTAGCTAATTGCAGCGCACTAGGAAGCTTTAGCTGACCGAGCATCACCTGGTACTTGTAGGCTTCACCAAGATGTGCGTGGCTGCTCACAAGGTTGTCAAGAGCCACCTTAAGTAAAGCAAAGTCACTTTCACGTCCGCTTTCAAATAGGGGCAATGAAGGTCTGGGAATGCCATATACTGAGGCAATAAGTAGATCAGCTCCAGGTAGAGACATAGGACCTGACTGGGGAACCGTAGATACTGTAGCAACTGGATATGGCATAGGAGGGTAACCAGATGGTACTTGAAATTTTGTGTCTGGCGGAACTGGGACATGAAAGGTCTGTGGCGGAGGGATAACTGACTGCTTTGGAAGTGACTGCTGTGCAGAAGCAGACAACAGCAGTACTGGCCAAGCGGAGGAGACACTGGCTGTTACTGTTGGTGGTGGTACCACACTTAGCTGTGATGCTATCGCTGCTGCTGGGACTGGAGCATGTTGCTGAGAGAAGAGAGTCTGGATATCAGGTAGGTTAGCTCCAGATGTGACAAAGGCAGGAGAGTCCTTTAATTGCTGGGATACTCGAGGGTGATTCAGAGTTGATGCTGTTACTGGCGAGATGACAGGTTGGGCAGTATTGTTGAGAGCTAGTAGGTACAGCAACCTGCTGAGTCTTAGTAGGAGGCTGATTATTGGTCTCTGTGTAACCAGGTGGTTAGTGTCTCCTCGGTGAGGGTCGTGTCTCCGGGGGTTAGTGAACGCATCATCACACCGGGTGGTCGTTTCAGCGTGATTACGTTTGTTGTAGGATGTGTGTGTGGGTGTGTGGATGTCAGATGTGATTGAGCCGGGTTGGTGGATGGACGTGTGTGAGCTGACAGAGGGCTAAGCTAATATGTTTTTGGATGGATTGGTGCCCAGTGTGAGCTCACGGAAATTGTGAGTATCGGTTATGGTTATGTTGGTTGAGGAGTGTGCGCACAGGAGAACTAACGTAGTTTGTATTTATTACAACTGTGCCTCTGCTGCTCAATTATTTCTCATAAGCACCTGTTTAGTAAATTGTTTTGTCCCGCTGCGTTGGGGGTGTAGTGGGTTACGTAAGAGCCGAACCTACTCCGTTTGACCGAGCTAACGGTTGTAACTAGCGGCGTTAGCTAATCCCCCCCGGGTCAGCTTTTAAGGGTATTTAAGGAGTTTTGAGGGGGTTTTGTTTTTGTTTTTGTTGTGTTTTGTTATTTCTGATTATCCTTCGTTAGTAATGTTGGTTTATTTGGGAAGGGGGATATTTTAAAGTAAATGTGAGTTGTAAAAACTGTAATAAAGATCCTATATTTACTGAACTTCTGTCTCAGTTCTCCCGGTGCTTCCAGCCCCAGTAACTGGTAACTGAGGGTGGGGGCGGGATCTTAGCCTTACCCACTGTTGCCACATCTGGTTGGTCACTCACTCTTAATTGAGGTGGTGGGATGTAACTGTTGGGAGTTAATGGTGGGTCAGGTGCTGCATTGTCCACTTCAGTGGAGACAAGTGAGGTGACCAGTTTAGCCATCCTTAGTTTCTTCTCTGCCTCCTTTAAGCGACGGCTCCTGTCCTGCTGCTTATATAAAGCCTCTGTAGCCTGAAGTGCTTCCTCTTGTGCACGCTGAGCTTCCTTGACTTTGGTTTGCAGACGGTAATACTCCAAATCAGCTGTCGAGTCCTCTTCCAGCTGCCGCTTAAGGTCGTCTAGCTCAATTTGCCTTATCCCTTCCTCCAAAAGAGCAGACTGCACACTATCGAGTGCTTCAGAGGGAGGATAGTGGCCGATAGAAGAGACAGCTTTCATACTAGATTTAAATGTGGAGCAGGACTTGAAACTGACTGATTTCATAGTTTGGCTTCGACGATGGCTGCTGGAGCGGGATGAAGCGGGCCGCTGTAGGATGAGGCAATAGAGGACTGTATCCAACATCATAATCTTCTAGGTATGAGGGCAAGCGACGTTCTCGGCGTGGCCTCGCCTCAGGCTCTGGACTGTCTGCAGTTGCTTCTGCCATACTGTATGCTAGGGTGCACTCAAATCCGGCTCGAAGGACCGATGAAGTGGAGGCACTAATGCTAGAGCCCAATAAATAAAATTTAACTGGTTGAGGCGGCAACAGTATGACTAGATTCCTGTTAGAGAATCTGGACTGAAGAGGGATGGCTTTCAAGCTGATTTATTTATGAACATGTGATGTATAAGTGGTCTGTAATACAAACACAATAAACAATAATAAATGAATGTACATATATATACAATAAGGCAACAAAAAATAAACATTATTTGGTAATAAAGAAATAAAGCTAGTATCATTCAAACAACCAGATTCAACATGCAGCCTAATGCAAGGCAGTGGCGTCGTTAGGCCTATTTTAGGGGTGCTGAAGCCTCCCTAAACTATTCTTAAGCCCCTCTAAACAGTTTGTGTTTTTTTTTTCTTTTTTTTTTCGATATATTTATTTTTTTACAGAACTTGCAGACAATTCAATATAAAATGCAGAAATATGATTTTAAAGAAATAACAATATAAACCGTCGCTATTCACATAAATATATGATCATAACTCGGTTGGTCCCTTTCACTTTACACTCTTAAGGTAGCGTCAGTGCTTCGTTATCCAATCCGTTCCAGTTGTTCACAGGAGACATCCACATTACTGAAAATCCAGTCCTCGTTTTCACTGCTACTTTACACTCAGCTCGTACCTGCGGACACTAGCGTACATGCTGCAAACAGCAAGAAAACATGGATATACGCAAGTTTTTCAAGAAAGTAAGTCTTCATCACTGGCTGGTAGTAACAATTAGTTAGCTCCAGGCTAACAGCAGAGAGTTCCATGTAATTAATGAACCAGGTGCTCCCCATTTTGATAAATAAAAACCTGGCTAGTGCACTAAGTTAGCAGTTAGCATAATGTTAATTTCTGTCACTCGTTTTAGCTCTGAAAAATCGAGCTGAGCTCATTCAGGTTATAATCAGTGGAAATAATAATAATCACTCCTCTCCATCCCCATTAACCTGTAGGAGTCAGGGCAGAGGAGCACAGAGAGTGAGAGGGGAGAGACCTCTGCTGGAGAGGTGAGTCAAAGATTTCACAGGATGGAGTCATTTGTGATGCAGACTGTCTGATTAGATTTTAATGGAACTCAATATGGATAAAAATATGATACATTTCAGTCACGGTGCAACATATAAGACCTGTTTAACTTGAGCTTTTATTTAGGAGAGTCAAGGTTAGAAAGTGGAGAGAGCAAATATATATATATATATATATATATATATATATATATATATATNTTTTTTTTTTCGATATATTTATTTTTTTACAGAACTTGCAGACAAATTCAATATAAAATGCAGAAATATGATTTTAAAGAAATAACAATATAAACCCGTCGCTATTCACATAAATATATGATCATAACTCGGTTGGTCCCTTTCACTTTACACTCTTAAGGTAGCGTCAGTGCTTCGTTATCCAATCCGTTCCAGTTGTTCACAGGAGACATCCACATTACTGAAAATCCAGTCCTCGTTTTCACTGCTACTTTACACTCAGCTCGTACCTGCGGACACTAGCGTACATGCTGCAAACAGCAAGAAAACATGGATATACGCAAGTTTTTCAAGAAAGTAAGTCTTCATCACTGGCTGGTAGTAACAATTAGTTAGCTCCAGGCTAACAGCAGAGAGTTCCATGTAATTAATGAACCAGGTGCTCCCCATTTTGATAAATAAAAACCTGGCTAGTGCACTAAGTTAGCTGTTAGCATAATGTTAATTTCTGTCACTCGTTTTAGCTCTGAAAAATCGAGCTGAGCTCATTCAGGTTATAATCAGTGGAAATAATAATAATCACTCCTCTCCATCCCCATTAACCTGTAGGAGTCAGGGCAGAGGAGCACAGAGAGTGAGAGGGGAGAGACCTCTGCTGGAGAGGTGAGTCAAAGATTTCACAGGATGGAGTCATTTGTGATGCAGACTGTCTGATTAGATTTTAATGGAACTCAATATGGATAAAAATATGATACATTTCAGTCACGGTGCAACATATAAGACCTGTTTAACTTGAGCTTTTATTTAGGAGAGTCAAGGTTAGAAAGTGGAGAGAGCATAGGGTCAAACTGAGAGCCAGACTGAAACATCTCACTCACTTCTATCGTCCATAACGCACGGGAGACATGTTCATATTGGGCTAACGGCTCCAATTCTCCATAGCACCAGGCAGACATGTGCGCACCGCTGACTTCCGTGGAGAAAACAAGGCACTACAGAGTTTGCCCACTAGAGGGCACCGCTGACTAGGCTTTCTTACAGAGGCACAGACTCAATGAGCCTCAATGAGCCTTTTGGGAAATTAGTTTTATGAGCACCTTTAAAAAAAATCACAATGTTTAGGATATTATTTTAAATTCTAAAATATACATATAATGCTGCGTTCACACCGGCCATAAAGTATGCGTCGCCAGCGTCAAGTTTCAATGTTAAGTCTATGTGTAAGGCGCGTCAGAGCTGCGTCAAAGTCCTTGCGTCGCTTTGTGAGCGTTGGGCGCGTCAAAGCTTGATACTTTTCACGCTTTTCAAGCTTTGACGCAAGCGTCAAAGCTTGCAATGCAAACGTCAAGCAAGTTCAGCTAGCTGAACTTTCTGCGTCGCTTTACAAGCGTCAACCAATCAGAGCGCCAGTTGATATGTCACAGCAGAGCGAGGGAAGAAGACAAATTCATTCAGCAATGGAGGAGAAACTTATCATCGCCGTTTGCAACTATCGGGAACTGTATGACCCGTCTTGCTACGCTTACCGAGATCGGAATAGAAAGGACCTTGCTTGAAGGAAGATTGCTAGAGAACTCGGCGTGTCGGGTGAGTGTTTTTTCAACGTTTATGCCTACATTGTCTCGATAGGATCCGCCATTGTTACAAACATCTGACAACAGAGAGCCGCGCACGCGCTCTTTCCTCCTTTCCCCTCCCGGTGGGGCCAACGCAACCATCAAAGCAAGCTGCGTCAACGCAAGCTGCGTCAATGTCAAAAATATATAGGCGTCAAAAACGGCATGAAGTATGCGTTGTTTGACGCATACGTCAAGGCCGGTGTGAACGCACCATAACTCGATCAAAATGCATTTAGAAAATTAAACATTTTCTCTCTACGCTTCTGACTCTGATTTAGACCGATGAAATCTCTCTCAGGCTTTCTGTTACAGACATTTGTTTAAGCTGGAATCAGGCTATTTCATAGTGTGACCCAAAAAAATGCTGTACTGGCTTCCAGTAGCATTTATTTACATTTTCACATACCATTCCTGACCACGGTCATCAGTATGATAACTGATAACTATTAAACTCATCTCTGTTGTTGCTCAAGGCATTAAGGCCGTATACATTGAGGACACCGAGATCCGGACCTCGGTATTTTTCTGCAGAATATTTTTTTAAAAATTATCTCAAACAGCCTATGACGGGGGAGGTGCTACAACAACGAGAGGCAGCCGAACTTAATGTTTATGATCATAGCCATGGGAACATATTTTCAGCAGAGGATGCTGAAAAAAAAAGCTCAGCTGCGCTCAACTCCAGCCTACGTGTACTATACGCATTGATATGAGTCTCATTATTAGAAAGAAGACACCCTCCAACAGTCTTGAAGCGCTGCTTATAAACCTACGACTCCTGTCTGCAGTTGACCAATGAAAACCTTTGGGACCCCGCTGCAGCAAGACTCCGCCTCTCTGAGTTTCCGTTTCAATTCATGCTTAAAATGCGGATTATAAACTACACACCAGGGGCGGGGTTAGGGGGTGGCTACTTGGGCTCAAGCCCTGGATGTTTTCCGAAAAGCCCCGAATCTAAATGTTACTGTTACAAGTGTAAAAAAATGCTTGTATGTACACACACACACACACACACACACACACACACACACACACACACACGTCCAGTTGTATGTTTTAACACTTCAGGATTTAAAACAAATCATTCTGTGTTTGTTCAAATCTGTTTGAGGTACAAAAACACAACAAATTCCACCTTGTCATTGTTTTTTTCTTTTTTACTAAAACAAAGCCAAAGTTGAAAGGTTCTGATAGAATTATTGATTTGTTTCATTTTAAAATCGATTCTGGAATTTTTCAGCTGGCGTCTCCATTGGTTACCATGAAAACAATGCTGCACTGTTTAAATCCCTTCTGATTCTGTGACTTGTTAGAGGACATTTTCAACCTCCAGAGGATAGCTCAGCATCTTCACAGAAACGGTATGAAAAATAAAGCTTTTGTCACTTTTTGGAAGGTTTTATGCTCCTCTGTCCCTCTGCAGTAGCTTTTTGAAACTTTGATTTTTGGAAACTTTGGATTTGAGCAGTTTTGTCATCAAACTCTTTGCTATTAGTGCATGAATGCAGCAGAATCATATTAATAATAAAGGTGATTTGGGCTGCCAGGGAGATCTTTAAATGGAAATCAATACATTTTACATAGCTTCATATCTTCACCAGAATTAGTTAAACATAGCTGCATCTTTTAATAGCTAATTTCCACAGCATTTCCTCAGATATGTTGTGTTCTTTTGAAAATTCCAGAGGAGATTCCTGGATCGAGGAGAGGAGTGAAGCATCACCGATAGGAAAATGTCGTCACTGGAAGAGGTGGGTTGATTTCACTTGTAGAGCTGAGATTTTGGTCAAAAGTGTTGCTTTAGATAAACACATTTGCCAAATGCATAAACATAAACATGAACTCTGATGCTAGGAAACATCTGAAGCATTTGACAAAAGTGTAATTTTTTATAGAAAGTTGTACTTATAAATGTGGTGTCTGGTACACAACTATTATGTAAATGTATTATGATAGAACTTATTTGCTTATAGTTTTCCAAAAGTAAACATCAGTTTGTGAGAGAACATTTATGGAAGCACTTGTATTAAAAGTTTTTTGTTTACTTTTTCTTTATTTCAGCCTACCGACAAGACCAAGAAGCGTTACTGCTGTGACCATTGTGACAAGAGCTTTGATTTACCATCAAAGTTAAAGCGTCACCAACGTGTTCACACCAGAGAAAAGCCATTTCCCTGTGACCAGTGTGGGAAACGCTTTAGTCAGTCAGGGCATCTGAAAAAACACCAGCGGATCCACACCGGAGAGAAGCCATTTCCCTGTGGCCAGTGTGGGAAACGCTTTAGTCAGTCAGGGCATCTGAAAAAACACCAGCGGATCCACACCGGAGAGAAGCCATTTCCCTGTGACCAGTGTGGGAAATGCTTTAGTCAGTCAGGGCATCTGAAAGAACACCAGCGGATCCACACCAGAGAGAAGCCATTTCCCTGTGGCCAGTGTGGGAAACGCTTTAGTCAGTCAGGGCATCTGAAAAAACACCAGCGGATCCACACCGGAGAGAAGCCATTTCCCTGTGGCCAGTGTGGGAAATGCTTTAGTGAGTCCGGGAGTCTGAAAAGACACCAGCGGATCCACACCGGAGAGAAGCCATTTCCCTGTGACCAGTGTGGGAAATGCTTTAGTGAGTCCGGGAATCTGAAAAAACACCAGCGAATCCACACCGGAGAGAAGCCATTTACCTGTGAGCAGTGTGGGAAAGGCTTTACCACCTCAGGGAGCCGGAAAAGTCACCAGCAGGTCCACACAAGAGAGCAGCAGTAACGTGTGACCAGTTCAGGCAGTTTTAGTGTCACCGTCAACATTTACCTTGATGGACCAGAAGTCATTTTAATGGGTTAGAGTTTCAAGCCCTGACCATTGTTTTAATAATATCAATCTGCATTTAACTCAGTGTGTGACGTTTTCTTTTAAATGCAAATACACACCAAACAATTATTGTCTTTGCATAACCAATCATGCTAAATAACTGCCTTTAAAAGCTTTTGATCTTTGTTTTATAAAAAAAAAAAAACTTCTGCAACCTCTGAGTATCAGTTTTGAAAGAGGGCAGCCCACAGTAACGATGCTACTCTCAACTGTTCAGTGCATAGAAAAAAATTTAAATATTATCATTTTACTGTTGAGAATTTCAGCTCAAGGCAGGAAAGTTTCTAATGTTTTTCAGAATAGTCAGATGTAATCAGTGGTTTAATATTTGGTTTGTAAAAAATAAAATAGGGCTGCACAGTGCTGCAGTGGTTCTGGGTTCGCATCCCAGCCTGGAGTATCTGCATGGAGTTTGCATGTTCTCCCTGTGCACGTGTGGGTTCTCTCCCGGTACTCTGGCTTCCTCGCATAATCCAACAATATGACTGTCAGGTTGATTGGTCTCTCTAAATTGTCCTTAGGTGTGAGTGTGTGTGCGCTTGGTTGTTTGTCCTGTGTGTCTCTGTGTTGGAGCTCGGCACCAGCCCCACGCGACCCTGCGTGGATAAGCGGGTACAGACAATGGATGGATGGATGAAAAAATAAAATAGCTTCACAGAGTTTTTGCACAACCAGACAAACGTCCAAAAGAAGCAGTTTATAGTTGAAGCTGAATGTATGTGTTGTTTCTGTGCAAGATGATTACTTAGGTAGACGTACTTGGGTTTGCAATGATTCAGTGTTTTTTATACAGCCTTTATTACAGAACAATGGGGAAGAACTATAGACAGTGTTTGTGAAAACATGTTGGACAGTTGGAAAACTACAGACGTATTTCAATATTGTCTGACAAAAAACTTAAACTCATCGGACATGCTGGCTGATGCACGTCTCCTCTAAACATTTACAAATAAAAAATAGACTTGAGCCCCCCCCACTCACCCACTCCGGCAGAGCTTGCAGAAAAAAGTTTTAACACATAACATGTGGGTTCATTTAGTAGTCTGCACTACCTTTCCCCTGTATTTGTCTATAGCGAGCCAGTACAGCAAGCCATTTTAACATTTAATCTAACACCGCTTTTTTTATTCCTATGTTACATAGCAATAATATCATTTATCCTGTCCAAATAATATCCTTACTAGTCAATTTTGAAAATACAGATATGAACAAGTAGAAATGATGTTTAAGTGTATATTCATAACAAATGCACTAGTAGGAATTTAGCATCTCATTTCATGAAGGTGTGTCCATCTTTCAGTGTTGAATAAACGTGTTAACCTTGACCAGGTGTCAACAGTTAAACCTTTGTTGTCTTTTTACAGAAACTAAAAACAGGCTATTAGGCAAATCTAATTAAGGGTATTTTAAAAGTTTTAAACTGTAATTTAAAAATTACAGAGTTTACTTTGATTTTACTAATGAATTTTTCTAAGCAGAATCTCTGAAAAGCACCAATAAATATCCTCAGGAGTTTAAAACCTTTATAAAATGTACTCATGCACGTTATCAATACTTTATAAAATGTGTTTGTGATTTATATCTGTTAATACAGATGTGAAATCAATTCATGTAAAGTAATCGTGAAACCATTATCTCTCAGACAATAATCGTACCACCAACATTTATAATCGTTGCAACCCTACTCTAGCAGCTAAACATATTTTCATCTATTGTGTCTCTCTCTCTCTCTCTCTCTCACACACACACACACACAAGAACATCATACACATACAAGTAACTTTATTTTTATATAACTAATGTAACTGGAATCAGTTTTGGTCTTTTCGTTGTAATTAATGTGCTCGAGATAACGGAAGTTGGACCTCGGTAATTTTGAAACTCTGGATACGGCCTTGGCTCAAGGACATAGAGGATAGTATAGAAAAACTTAAGAGCTCATGTTATTTATTTATTATTTTCTATGTTTTATGGGGTTCTCCAAATGATGGGATACATGTGTTTATTCCTACATGGTTACTTTGTAGATTCACTGGTTTATGTGTGTAAAAGTGCCAATGCACTTATTGTAGCAGCTCCAGCATCCAAGACCAAAGACGAAGATAGATTTGATCTGATTTGAGCTGCCTTGACATGACAAATCACACATTGTTTGGTTTTAATAGATATTAGAATAAACCAATGCTCATTTTCTTGCTGAAGCGACCTGGTGGTGCAGCAAAAATGTAAGAGTGGACTTTCTTCTCAGACTTGTTTCAGGATGCAGATGTTAACGCTGGAGACTGAAGCTGTGTAAACCAGTCACGCTGACGACTTTTCATGATTTCTGATGGGACTCCTGGGGCTTTTTCCTGTTCATTTACAGGTTTAGTTTTATTTAGCTCCCTAGAGAAATTAATGAACAAGCAGCAGTTTAATTAACTAACTTTCCTTCTGGAGACACAACAACAAAGTGCTTTAATTTCCACGTTGTTAACAGATGATGCCCAGGAGGATGAGCTCCTGTTGGGATGACAGGTTGGTGTTTTCTTTCACATGTTAATTGTTAAACAGTTTTTTAATTATTTAATCTAGCACGTGCAAAGGAGATTGATCATTTTAGTCCCAGTTGGTACAAACACTTTCAGACAATAACATAAAATTGAACTGGTCTGTTTTTCTAAAAATGATTGAATAACTTCTTAGAAGATGATTTTTTTTCCATCCAGTGGTTACCTCACTCTGAGACTTCAGACGCTGATCCGTGCAGATGTGACCACTTCTGCACGGTCCTGATGACGTCTCTGTTGCTGGGCAGATGTTCTCTGAGAAATCTAGCACCCAGCACTCATTCATTTAATCATTTCTTTCCTAGCTTGTTTTACAGCATTTTAAAAGTTCACATTTTGACCTGTTGTTTCTGAACTTTCTGATCAAAACATTAAAACCAAACTTCTCTTAGTCTCTTATTTTTTATACCTGCTGTTCAAGGTCTTTTTTGTAAGCTTATTTGTTTGTATTTTGGTACAATTATTATTTTATCATCAGCAGCCATACTAATCACTGCAGCTTAAATGATTGTTTAAATACAAACTTTAATAATTGTTTAATAATTCCTTCTACTTTGATATCAAAAGCACTCAGATGACACCAGATATAATAAATTAAACTTCATTTGACCTTTTTTTCCTTCATCTGTCGTTCTAGATATGATTTATTCTGTTGCTACTTCAAAATATAAAACAAATGTAGTGGAATAATCTGACCTAATAAGTGTATTTTCAGAGTTTCTACAGAAAATAACCGTGAGTCTTCAGATGTAAAACATCGCCCCCTAGTGTTCCAGAGTCAGTAAATCTCAGCTAGACAAGTTATAGATGCTCCACGCTGTTCTCAGCTGAGGCAGCTGGACCAAAATTCATTTGCTGCTAAATTAAATCACACAGTGATTATGGAGTCTGTCGGTGTTATGTGATTCCTCCTTTTCCCGCTGGCTGCTCCAGAGCTACGGCTCTTGGCGGGTCTGTTATTCCCCAGCGACTGGTACGGTTCAGAATATCCTGCTTATGCTCATGGCCTCTCCTCGTATCAGTTCAGGTGTGTGTAGCCTTATCTTTGAGGGGTTTGGTAGTTTCTACAGCCTCAAATGAATTATTTCTTTCAGGTATTTTATCAGCTTCTCACCATGTTGCCTTGATCTTAGAATATCCTCCTCCTCCATGGGGGACGATGCTCCCTGTGGCCCGTGGCAGTGCCAAGCCCATGTTTGTCTCTGCGTTTGCTGCAGACATTCAGACCTAACCATGGTCCCGGAGTGGAGAGACAAAACCAGAAACCTGTTTGTAATTTTTCAAACTTTGTAATGTTTTTTTTAAAATTCACCTCCATGTCTGGAGCAGTTGTCAGGTCCAGCCCAGGCTAAGCCATTTTCTCCCTGCTGCCAGTAGGGACTGCATTTCTAGTAGACTTTTCAGATCGTGGTACTTCATTACTTATCCTTGGTAAGGCCTGCAGGCTGTAGGTACTCATGTCAGCTTCACTTGTATTCAGTTCATCAAGGCTTCTCCATGAGGCTTGGTACCCTCTGAGCTGTCCTCCTGGTTTGTTCTTGCTACAACACCTTTGATGTGAAGTACCTCACCAATCTCAAAGTTTAATAGCAGATGTCTGAACACTGGTTCTGAAGTTGTTTCTTTGTCAGATTGGATGTTGTGTGTCAAGTTCTCTGCCGTGCCATGGTTCTCAAACGTGTGATGCAAACTTTTTAAGCCTGGTCAAAGTTTGAGAAGAAGAAGAAGAAGAAGAAGAAACGATCTTTTATATAGCGCCTCTCAAGATAAAAATCATGAGGCGCTTGAGCCGACTCTTTGTGTGTACCAATGGGCTAAAGGTTGGTTAGGGATGATTCGTTGACTTTCTGTTCCAAAGTCAGGAGACGAATATATCTCTGGGCCAAGTAGAAGGAAGTTTAATGAAGAGGGTTTTTAAATGTAGGTCAAAAGAACCAGAAAAATCCAAATTAAACCGTTTTAATGACACAAGTGCTTATTTTGTCACTCCGCTTCAGTTGTAAACAATCTATTCTATGATCTAATGTAACATAACATAAGTCTGCTAACTTGGAGCCTAACACAGACCTTTACTAAAATACATTTATTGTATGTCCTCAAACATTCAGTTTTTCACCATTATGCAAGAAAAGCCAATAAACTACTCTGCTTTATTCCCTTCTTTTCTTGGCTGTGACAGATCATTTTGCTCACGGCGTGAGACGAGGTTTATGTGGGTCAAAGACAAAACCCTACCAACTGGGCGAGGGGGAGAGGGGGATGAGCAGGAGAGACAAACAAAACTGCTTTGGAGCACATGAACTTTCCCCTCATGAATCAATATTCAAGCCCCGAACTCCCCGTTGAGCAACGAGGGCAAAGAGAAGCGGGAACTGAAGGACAGATGGTACAAAGGGAGGGCTGTGAGATGGCATGCGTAAAGAAGGAGATTCTCATTGGAGGCAAAGAGAGAAAGAAAACTGTCAGGCATGTTTTCAGGAAAGGGGGTAAAAGGAGAAAGGACCCTGTATTTTTAAACCATCTTGGTTGTACCAATGCACTCTGAGCGCCAGGACCACAGTGGTGATTATTACTAAGGTAGGTTTGGAGGAAATAGCTGCAACAGAATGAAAACTGCATCGAAATTGTTGAGGATTAAAGGTTTTCATCCTCTTTGCATAAAAATTTGTATTTTTGTTATCTAAAAACTATTTTAAAGCTATTGCAGGAGTTTTATCTCTAGCTTGCTCAAATGATTTAAAATGCTATTGAAATAAACCTATTTCATCTGGATTTTTACCTTTTTACTTTGCAAAAACAGTTGAAATTCAAATGTCTGTAGAGAACCACATACTTGAGTTAAATTAGCTTTCTTAAAATTAGTTTCTAATTTGAGTTAACTTTTAAAAAAAATTTATATTTTTTTCATTATTTCATAATAATATGTTTTTATTTTATTTTATTACTTGTATTTACACATTTTTCTCATTTTTATGTAAAAATGTATTTATGTAAATAAATTTGGTTCAGTTAAAAAGCTTGAGTTCTCAATTTGTTGTTTTTAGTTTGGTGACTGTGAAGAAGACCTTTGTGAAGAGTGAGATGTTCTCCAAGTGGAAGTGGCTGATGGTGATGCAGCTCCTGCTCACTGAACAGGTCCTGTCCAGAGTCCCGCCTCCTTTAATGAAGATGAACCCATTACTTCAGGGAACTCATCCTCATGAAGATGCAGAGGAGAAAGTCAAAGAGGACCACTACACTCTTCTGGGTTCCAATTCTCTGTCCACTCTTTCATCCACAGATGAATCTGGACCTGAATCACCACTTTCACAAGAAGAAGATAGGGTCCGATCTGCTCGACTTATGACATCGGTCCTCAGAGCTAAACTTCAGGGACGGATTCTGGATCATCTCTACATTAAAGAGAATGTGAGCTGTGAGGATCTGCTGTCTGCCAGCACCATGGATGATTCGCTATCTTCCAGGTTTCCTCAGGAGTTGCTGGGTCTCTCTTTAGTGCCGGTGTTGTTGGTGGCAGGATGTCAAAAGGAGGCTCAGACCCTGGTGCTGACGCTGTATGACCTGCTAGGAAAGGCTGATACAGAAGAGCTCCTGATGGAGGTGGAGGCTCTCATGGAAAGGAAGATGAGCAGATCCACATCTACACCAGCACCTGCATCATCAGCATCAGCACCGCCTTCAGAAAGAGAAGAAGCAGGTCGACACATAGATGCTGTGATGTTTAACATTCAGCAGCTGGCCTTGATGCGAGACAGCACCTCTTCACAGGTAGGCCATTGTGGGGGCTGGACCCAGGTGAATGGGACCATGCTGGTGGGACCTGCTGTTAAAGGAGCTTCTGGTGGACTAGAGGATGCTGTGAGCAGCTGTGAAAGACTTGGGGTTCTGTGTGCTGGGGTGACAAGTGGCGGGCCTCTCATGCCCGGGTTGTACCAAGCAGTGTTGAAGAAAGGTAGCAGCATCTTTCCGTCTGTGGAGTCGGAGTGCTGGATCCGTCTGTGTAGCACCCAGGAAGAAGTTCTGATTGCCACGGCGTCAAGTCAACGTACGAGGCGCAGCCCCCACAGGAACTGTATCAATGAAAACGAGGAGCGTGTGTACAACGTAATGGAGTGGATACCTGGAGTCAGCACCCTGTACAACCTTGGCACAGCTGTGTACTACGCCTCAGTCAACTGCACTGCCACAGCCAAGGAGAGAGCCCTCCTCAGTGCTGTCGACCTGGGAACAGACGCCCTGATGGTCGCCACAGGCGGGACCGCTGGGGTGGCTGGCTACGCTCTGGGGGCGGGGGTAAAGACCGGGGTGAAGGCTGGAGTCAGGTATCTGCTCAACTCAATGAAGAAAGAGGACGAAGTCCTGGTGAACCAGCTCAGCACGGAAGAGGGCACCTTCACCATCCAGTAGACTGCAACTATAAACAAAGGGGAATTAATTATAAATATACATTTTTACACAAATATATCAGTATCTGTTAACTGAGAGAGCTGCCAAGTAACAAATAGCAATGTTAGTTTTTGATTTACTAAAATGTACTAGCTCATGATCATGTCTACATTTAAGTCATTTTTTTATTCGTGTGAATTTGCACACAAATGTAATTTTGCATCACTTGGGGGATAAAAGCACGCCACTGGAACTTTTTTAGTGCTAAATTTAAAAAATCCAATTCAAAAAATGCAAAAGTACATCAAAATCATCTAAATAATATGCATTTTCTCAGTCACATACAATTTTTTGACATCTGAGACATTTTAGTTTTAGGTCTATATGACTAATGAAGAAATTATCCTGTATAAAGGTGACCTGTAAATCTGATACTGGCTTCAAAATGAACCCTTTGGGTTGTAAAATAAATAGAAATCTGGTGCTGTAGATTAACAATAGAATTTTTTCAGATGCTACTCTTTTGTTTTCTACAGATGTTTTTGACATTTTGGATTACAACTAAACCTTTTGTGTAATTTTTGAATAATAGAGAATTTTATGACAATATTGTGGCTAAATATTCTCAGGAAGCTAAGCTATTAACCCCTCAGATCTTTCATTTTGCCTGTTGTCAGTGTTATTTTCTGTGTTCCGCTCTGGTGTTAAGTACAGGGACAGTAGACTAATAAAGCAAATGTGTGGTTTTACCACTGTGTCCATTTATGAGTCATCAGAAGCACAGCTGATAGTTTTTATGTCTGACTGGCAGGATGTGAGGAGAATAAATTACATATCTACACACGAACCAATATATTCTTGCATCTCCACCTCCAATTCTGTTCTTTATCTTCTTTTTAGGCAATGTTGCACATATCTTCATGCTTTCAGGAGCTATAGATATTCAGTAGGGAAAAGCTGTATTGTAAAAAAAATTTCAAATGGTTCATTTTATTTTTTGTGGCTAAAATAAGCGATAAAGCCCAACTAAATGGTGTTTTTCCTGGAAATGTTTTTACACGTTCCAATAAAAAGAAGAAACAGAGATCCGATAATCTGCTTCAGTTTTAGATTCCTGTTGAGCGGGCTGACTCACCCACTCTCATGATTTACGGAGATTTAACAGAGATTTAACTGCTGAAGGGTTTTATTTCAGGCTAACTAAAACCCTGTCCTGCTAAAACATCCAGCAACAAGCAAGCTAAGACTTGAACTTAATGTTGACTCAATCCACTTTTTTTTCTTATTGCAGTGACAGAGCAGCAAACCTGCTCACATCTTCTCTTGTAGATAAATCATTTTACAGAGAAAGTTAGAAAGTTCTGAGTCAAGACCACAGATCATCAGACCTGGGTGGGTCGTCCTGTTCTGTAATCTTTGCTCTTTGTACATGTTTACTAAACTAATAAATCCACACTGTTTGGTGTAAGGTCACTGATTTTGTGCAGTTATAGCCAAAGCATGCAACAAACCACATTCTAACAATAATCATCCAATTAAATACTAAAAAAAACTTTATTGAGACAAGACTAAAACAAAAAATTGGTCATTATGATTTACTTTTTTAAAAATTCAGATAGTGATTTCCTGATGTCTGAGAAGTATGACATCTACTGGTGACAACTGAAATAAGCTAAATAAATCTGCATTTACAAGATAAAGGGAGTGTTGGGAGTGAACAAAAATAGAACAAAGTTCTGTGTTACCTATAATATTTTTATTTACTGCTGTTAAGATCACAATATATTTACCATAAATATTGCAGATTTTATGTTTAATACAAGATATAGCAATCATAAAACTATATCAACATCTTAATGCTGCTCGGTTTTATGTCTATATTTTTATTCCAGTATTTATGAAAGAAAGGGCCTTTAATTATTATTTATTTTTTAAATAATTATTATTCTACAATTTTATATCTTGTGATAAGTCTACAATAAATTTGGGGGAAACAGGAAATAAATATTGTTTATTTGGTGGAGAGGAACTGCTTTCCCTGTTTGTAGCAAAAGTAAATCATAAGTTTAACCTACATTTAATGAACTTGGTGTTTTACTTTCCTTATGAGCAAAATAGTAGTAATATAAAAAACAGCAGAAGAAGAAACATAAAGATATTATGTAAACCAAACTTGGAGACAAATGTTATTAGGAGTGTCACTTGTTCCCCTTTTGGTTCGTCACTTTCTCGACGTCATTTCTTGGAAATTTTTCCTCCGTCAGAACGACTGGGCCGTAAGTTTCTATTCTGTTGACCACGCCCCTCACTTTAAGATTGGCAGGACAATTAACCAATTAGCCGTGGGCTTCTCCAAGCAGTTTGACCAATCAGCTCTCAAGCACTGAGCTCGTGAGGAAACTGCTTTTATTCAGAGACATTCAGGCTCCGAGACTTCAGTCAAATCTGTGGCATCAGAGCCAAAATGGTATCCAGATTCAGCGTCCAGAGCGATTTAGGAGGGACTAATAACCGTCCAATAGTAGATAGCTCGAGGAGAAAAGACAGAGGAAATAACATTCTCACGCCTGCATCGGGTTAGGATTTTGTTTTTGCAAAGCGTCTGTAGTATTTTAGTAAGTTTAAAACAAAAGGAAGCTATGCGCCTCTCTTATCTTAGCTGTTAGCTTCGAAATATTTCTGCGTTGGATTCTGACATAATTTAAAGTCAAGTAAGTTCATGCGTTCCTTTATGTTTGTTGACGCTTGTTTTAGAGCTAGCTAACTTGAAAATGTCGCTGTTTATTCATTTGTAATCTTAGTTATTACAACTGGCTGACCTAAGGTATTACATCTTTTCGTTTATTTAGAACTTCGATGTATAATACCCATCTGCGACTGTTCTTTATTTCTTTTTAGGGATTATTTATGCATTTACAGTAACTCTCACTTTAATTTGATATTTATCTGTTCTATGTGTTGTCTATTAGGAACGTGCTGATTCGTTGCTCCGTTTGTATGTTAACTGTTTGTGTTTTTGCTCTTGCCCCATTGATTCGTTTGCTTGGAAAATGTGCATGTATGTTATCTTGGTCTTTTATTTTCATTGAAAGTGGAGGACCCACTTGTAAACGAGATGGTCCTCCTCAAGTGGCTGATTCTCCTAAAGTATAAATGAATAAATAAATAGTCTGCTATCATATCGTGAAAGAATTCGCACTTTGTCCTCACCTGTGAGTACACGCAGGCCACCATGTGTCATTGCTGACAGGTTCTCCATTTTCGTGGATCAGATTCACATGTGTACATGTTGGTGTGTGTTTGGCCGCTTTTAGGATGAGTCAGTGGGAGCGACTGATGTTGTTGTCTGCTGGTTACATACAACAGCTCCAAGAGCTTTATGACAGAGATGGCCTTCCTATGGATGTTAGACACTACCTGTCAGCTTGGATAGAAAAGCAGGACTGGTAAGACAATCATGTGTTCTGCCTTTAATCCATGAGCCTGAACATGAAATAAACAACCCATCTGTTTTCTGTTTTTTACCTTAGGGAACGAGCAGCACAGGACCATGAGCATGCTGTGGTGCTGTTCCAGGTCCTGCTGGAGAATCTGGACATTCAACACAGCCGCTTTGTTCAGGAGGAGTCGTTTTTACAGCAGCACAACATCAGACGCTATAAACAGAACTTCCAGGTCTGCAAAGTAAACACAGAAATGAATAGCATCTATGTTCTGAGTGGGACATCTTTTATGAGTTTAATGGGCTTTTTTGAATATATTGCATCTTGCTTGTGTCAGAAACAAATATTCTGATTATCCTTCACCCTCTCTGTAGGTGTGTTGGGTTGTAAAACAATAAAAAAAATAATCATTCAATGTGTTCGTCACAGCTGTTGCTGCACCAGTTATATATAATTTCTTGACCCTTCTGTCTGATAGACTTATCAAGATGATCCGTGCTCTTTGGCAACAACAATCCTGTGGTTTTTGGATAAGGAGAAGGAAATCCTAAACAGGGCTGATCTGGATGAACAGGTTTGGGCAACGCCTTCATTGACAAATGTACACGTATCAGAAAGAAAATGACATTTTAATAATAGCTGTATAGAAAATAAAATAATCACAGCTCATGTTTTGTTTTTGTTTACATGTGTAACTCAGTGGTCGTCCATGCTTAATCGTTATTTTAAAAGCCTCCTACTGTAAATGCCTCCTTGATTCCCATAATTTTCTCATCTACAACCCTACCACCCAGTTTCATGTCAGTTAAAATGAATGCATTGGTGAATTACTCAGCCTACACTTATTCCCTGTCTTAGGTGAAGCAGCTGCACGTTGAGCAGGAAGCCATGGAGACGAGCTGTCAGCACGAACTTGAACGTAAAATGGCCGGTTTAAGGAATGATGTGCAGGTGGAGATCATGTTATTTGTTGTTACCCTGCACTGTTTATACAAAAAATATAATATTACTTTCATTTTTTTTCTCTCTCTGATTGATTTTTGGGGATCCAGTGTTTGGAACATGAAATCAGTTGTCTGGAAGAGCAGCAAGATGAGTTTGATTTTAAATTTCAGACTTACAAAATGGAAGGTTAGCACGTTAAAGATCTCGTTACAGTCTGAAAATGAGTAATATAATGGTGTGAATCACAGCTTTGTACATTTTTTTTTTGCTGTTTCTCTTCTATCTTACATGGAAACTTTCATCCCACCGTGGAAACTGTTATGCAGCTGGGGTAGACGAGGCATCGACGAAGAAACGGAATCAAATTCTTCAGTCACTTGTCAACAAACTGAATGAGTGCAGAAAGGTGGGAACCTTTAACTTTTACTCTGAGTAACTTCTTGCTTTACTTTTAAAATATGGTTTTCACATTCTGCTTTTAGAATACACTGACAAACCTGACTAAGCTTCTGAGCCGGGCTGATGATCTGATCAACCTGCTAGTGAACAAAGAGCTAGTGGACTGGCAGAGGAGGCAGCAGAAAGCCTGCATCGGCGCTCCAGATAATGTTTGCTTGAATCAGTTGGAGATGTGGTGAGCTCATCTCTGTGTGCTGCAGATGGATTTAAATGGTCATAAAAGCATTTGGACATTTTGAAGTTGGGGTTTATTTTCCTCTTGTTTTCTAGGTTCACCTGTGTGGCAGTGTGTCTGTTCCAAGCGCGGGAGTTTCTGAACAAACTGGAGGAGCTGGTAGGAAAAGTGTCCTATGAAAATGACCCAGTGAAGGCCCAGAGACCTCAGCTGCAGAAGAGAGCAGACGGTCTTCTTAAAGACTTACTTCAGAGGTCTGTGTCTTTATGCTGTACGCTATCAGGCTTTCTTGCTCTTTGACAGTGGTGGGTCATGTGTTTGGTACCTGGGCCTCCAGTGCTGGTTTACCAAAGAGAAATTACTGTCCTCTCTGACTCTCGGGGTTCTACAACAAACTTAAGAATAAAGAGTAAAATTGCAAGAATTAAAATATGCTATCTATAAAATTGCAAGGCTTAAAATGTACTATCTATAAAAGTAAAATATACTATAAATAAATAAATAATAAGCACAAAAGTGATAAAAGAATATGAATGTGCACCATGTACAAGTCACAGAATAGAATAAAATCTACAGGGGGCAATGATGCTATGTACCATAAGTGCTCAGTTCGTCATAATCCTAAAGAGCATGCAGGGCCATGGTTAATCAGAGTGATCTGGTGTTGGGGGCAGAAGAGGAGGCAGAGCAATAAGAGAGAGTTCAGCCTCCTCACTGCCTGGTGGAAAAACTGTTCCTTAACCTGCTGGTTCTGGCCCGGAGACTCTGCAGTCTACTTCCTGACAGTAGCAGGCTAAAGAGGCAGTGAGCTGGATGAGTTGGGTCAACTGTGATCCCGGTGGCCTTGCAGGTGAGCCGGGTGTTGTGAATGTTCCGGACGGAGGTATGAGAGAAACTGATGACCCTCTCAGCAGACCTCATTACGTGTTGTAGAGACTCACGACAGGATACGGTACATGTACCGTACCACACAGTGATGCAGCTGGTCAAGATGCTTTCTATGGTCCCTCTGTAGAAGGGGAGCATGAATGAAGTCGGAGCTTCCCCCCTCCTCAGTTTGTGGAGGAAATGCAGGCGTTGTTGGGCATTTACGGCCAGTAATGCAGAATTATTAGTCCAGGTGAGGTCCTCAGTGATGTGCACCCCCAGGAACTTGGTGCTGCTCACCCTCTCCACAGAAGCACCATTGATGGTCAAAGGAGCATGCTGGGTGTGCACCCTCTTGAAGTCTACAATGATCTCCTTGGTCTTCTCCACATTTGGGTGGAGGTTGTTATTTCTGCACCAGGCAGCTCACCTCTTGCCTGTAAGGAGTCTCATCACCACGGCTGAGGAGACCCACCACAGTTGTGTCATCCGCAAACTTAATGAAAAGGTTAGAGTTCTCTGTTTGTGTACAGTCGTGTGTCAACAGAGTGAAGAGGAGGGGGCTCAGCACACATCCCTGGGGGGCCCCTGTGTTCAGTACGATGGTATTGAAGGAGTTTCTACAAACCCTGCGGTCTCTCAGTCAGGAAGTCCAGAAGTCCAGAGGTGCTGAGCCCCAGGTGGGCCAGTTTGTGGATGAGCTGGTTGGGGACAATAGTATTGAATGCTGAACTGAAGTCAATGAAAAGCGCTGAATATTGATGGCCTTATTAAGACGTCAAGCTTTTCTGAAAAAGTTCGTCTTGAAAATGTACATTTAATAATTCCTGATACTGAATCCATTTTTCCTACTTGTCAGCCATTATGAGCATAAAATAAAATAAAAAATTAAAAGTATTAATGTGCTCAGATCTTTGAGGGAGTGCATTGCTAGCAAAACCTGTTGGTGATGGCTTATGACCGTCCAATCAGAGGATGGAAAACTGAACCAGCTAGAAGACCCAGGGAGGTGAATTAGAAAGCTGGTTGGTTAAAAAGTTGTTCAGCTGTTTTTTATGATAATAAAGGCCTGCTCTACCAATTCTGAAGGCAGATTAGACTCCCCTTGGCAACACAAAGAGTGAGTCTGATCTGGGACCCTACGCAGCCAAGAGAAATGCTCCACAAAAAAAAAAAAGAAAATTAAAAAAACTATTGAAAGTAAATAAATACAGTTGAATTAAACAAACATAATTTAGGTTATAGATATAGGTTAGTGATTCTGATCATGTTTAGGCCAACAGAGAAGGCCCCCCACTGTTATTGACTGTGTACGTTTTTGTGAGATTCACTGAAATGAGGATTGTTCTGTTCATTGAAGCTCGTTTGTGGTTGAGACTCAGCCATCCATGCCACAGGGTAAAGGACCTCTGGTTCTCCGTACAAACGTCCAGTTTTCTGTCAAGACCAGGTCAGTGTTGCATTGATTCATAAAAAAGTTTGTCAATAGGATTTCCTATTGTTCTAAATGCTTGTGATTAGGATGCAGAAGGAGCCACCGACCACGATATTAGAAGGCTTTTTATGTATTTTAATCTACACAAACATCTAAACCTGTTTTACTTTGATTTTTGCGACATTAAACTTTCTAAACAGCGTTCAAATAAAACAAAGATTTAATATCTAGTTTCATGAAATCTAACGTTTTCTTTATATTTTAGACTCCTGGTTAAGTTCCCTGAACTGAACCACTTTATGAAAGTGGAGGTGTCCATGGTCAGGTGAGACTTCTCCTTCAGACCTGATTACTTTAACTCATTTCCTTTTTATTAACTTGTCTAAATGAATGATGTTGTTTCCTCTCTGTGGGCACTGCTGCTTTTTCTCAACCTTGAAATTAGGGAGGCTCCTCTTATCAGAGGGTAAGTACTTTTTTCTGGCTTCAGAAGTCCTTGTTTTTTATATTTGAAGTTGTTTTCATCAAAGCCTGGTCTGTTTGTAGATACCGCCGTTTCAACGTCCTGGGAACCAAAACGAAAGCGTTGAACATGGCGGAGAGCCACAGCGGGGGCATGGTGGCAGACTTTAGACATCTGGTCAGTGATGATAAAAAAATATCTTAAGAGCCAATCAGAAAGGGTTTTACAAAACTTACACCTAAAAGGGAGACGTTGTGCATATATGTCACTTTTTTGTGATGTTTGAGTGTTTCTGTGTTTTTTAGACTCTGAAAGAGCAGAAATCTGGAGGAAGTGGTAAAGGAGTCAGTGATGTGAGTAAGATCCCTTCTCTGTCTGATTTTATACAATAATGAAATCCCAGACGTGATCTGAGTGTTTGTGGTTTCCAGATTTCTCTGAGTGTTACAGAGGAGCTGCACATCATCTACTTCAACACTGTATTTGAGCACAAAGGCTTCTCAGTTGCATTGCAGGTGAATCTTCTTTCTTTTTTGACAAAAGCACCATTTGTTGAGTGAATAGATACATTTTTATGACTTGACCTGTATCAAACGTCTCTATAGGCCTCCTCCCTTCCTGTGGTTATTATCTCCAACTCCAGCCAGCAGCAGAGTGCGTGGGCGTCTGTGCTCTGGTTCAACATGCTCAGCCAGGATCCCAAGGTCAGTTTGCCCTCTCCAAAGCACATTTGCAACAAGCCATCTGAGACAGATTTTCTCCAAATTACTGTTATTGTTTGTGTCCTTTGTAGGATGTCACGTTCTTCGCCAATGTCCCTGCAGCGCCCTGGCCGCAGTTTGCAGACATGCTGAGCTGGCAGTTTCTGTCTGCCACTAAACGCGGTCTGGATGATGCTCAGCTGGGAATGATCGCCCACAAGCTCTTTGGTAAAAGCTTTTATTGAATTCCGCTTCAGCTGTTTGTCTGCTCATGTTTGTGGATTTGTGTGAAGTGATCCGTCTGCAAGTGAAACATAATGTCAGGCGACAACTTGGTGAATGAATCAGAATTTTCTGAGTGCTTTCCCTCATTTTTTGATTTTTGAGGACTTGAAGCTCTTAGGAACGTGGTGACTGACTTTGATCTGCACTGAGTGCACGATGATTTATTGCTCAAAGGGGCTGAATAAAGCAGCTGCTGCATGTCAGCCTCTTCGCGTCTCAGCCTGTTACGCTTTAGTTTACGACTGTAGTCAGAAAAAACATGAACAAAGGTGGTTTGTTTGGAGGGATAGCAATGATGAAATCTTTTCTCTGAACAGAACATGTTGGTGTTGTCCAAGGATCTAAAGTTACATTATGTCCAGAACAAAGCACAATAATTACACAGTATAATCCAGGCTTTTTAGCTGCTTTTAAATGTGTTTTATTGTAAAAATAAAAATAAAAACTGGGATTATATTTATGTAATGCAATTTTTTTTATTTCACCTTCCAGGGAAGCAGCAGAACTATGACATCTGCAAAGTACCATGGTCAAGGTTTACTAAGGTATGCATGCAGAGCTCGTGTTTCAGAATGGTTCAATGAGTTTTAACATTACTTTTATTCTTGGTGCAAAATTAGCCTTTGTGCACCTCAGTGTTTGTTAACCTTACTACTTGCTTCTCTGAACATTTACAACTCTTATTAAAATATTTATCATCTCTTTTCCTTCCTACCTGATTGTCATCAGACTTCATTAGACTTAACATTTTCTTCGTCTTCTGACAGGAAAATTCTCCCGACACCTTCTGGGTTTGGTTTGACGGCATCCTGGTGATGGTGAAAGCATATCTGGAGGACCTTTGGAGAGAAGAGTTAGTGTGCTAAATTTTCTTAACCCTGGATTTCAAACACAGCAGGGACATAAACACGGGACATGATGACGTAACTAAATCAGACTTGATTTGTTTCATATTTATCCTAACATGTTTCTGCTGTTTACACACTCGTGTCACTAGCAGCTAAATGGGTTGTTGGGTAACTATCAGGCTCAAAACAGAGATAGCTTTGTTATTTAGACAGAACCACAGGCAACTTAAATCAGAGTTTACCTCAATCTTGAAACTAAGCAGCTTTAAACGCCTAAACAAGCTTCAGAAAATCTGATTCTGCAGCTAATTTGTTCCATAAGCTCAGTTTTTAAATGACAAATTGGCCTCGATTGATTATTTATCATTAAATTTGAACTTTGGTGATTTTATTATTATTATTTTATTATTATTTGAAGGTGATTTAGATTTTAATTGTACTGTTTTTTGTTTTTTTTTACAATTCATTTTTTAAAAACTATTTATAAATAAAAAGAAAAGCTAAAGTAAGCTCCCATGGACTGGTCACCCAGAGGCTCTTTGTTTACCATCTGAGTGAATTTGTTGGTACTCCATATTTGTACGTGTCATCATGACTCATTTGGTGTATATTTAAATTTATATTATGAATATAGACCTTGTTGTATTTGTGACTTATCAGGTTGTACTCTAGTTATATCCATGTGGAAGATTTTCTCTAACGTCTGTTGTACACTTTTCCTCCTCCCTGAAATGCAGTCGCATCATGGGTTTTGTGAGCAGAGGCAAAGAGAAGTCCCTGCTGAAGAAGATGATGAGAGGCACGTTCTTGTTACGTTTCAGTGAAAGCATCATCGGAGGAATCACCTTCTCCTGGGTGGAAATCACCTCCACCGGTGGGATGATTTTATTTTGTAACAACTTTGGAACAGAGGTTGGTTTTGTTTTAACATCATTTTTGTGTACTTTAGGTGAGCCCGACATAAAGACGGTCCAACCCTTTACAAAAACCGACCTTTGTCAAATCCCGTTTCATGAAATCATCAGGAATTTCCAGATCATGGAAGCTGACAACATCCCAGAAAATCCTCTACGTTATCTGTATCCCAACATCCCGAAAGATGAGGCTTTTGGGAAGTACTACTCGGAAAAGTGTGGCAGTAAGGACATTAAATATTGTAGGAAAAAAATATTTTTCTTATAAGAAAAAGTGTCTCAGAAAAATGACACCTGATGTTTCTCTTTCAGATGACAGTCCCTACATAAAGTACATCAAAACCAAGCTGGTCTTTGTTTCTAAAGAGTAAGGTCATTTACTGGCAGATTCATCATGTTTGAATTTGAAATAATAAAATAACAAAAGCAACGTCCCTTTAATTATAAAGAAAAAAAAACTTAATCTAAAACCAGTTTACCCACACCATTTGGTTGTAATGGCTGTTTGTCATTGGTCATGTAGGAACACACTGGAGGCTAGGTCACCCATGTCCTGTGACATGACACACGGTGAAGGCCTGGAGCCAATCAGTGGCCCGTGTGGAGAGGCAGCGGGTGAGTCATGGCTCTCCTTGCTGTCCAATCCAGCTAAAATCCTTGTCGAACAAATCGCTCTTCCCTCCCCATCGGCTCTGCCACTGTCTAGTCTAAACCTGTGGTGATGACTACCTCGGCCGTTAAACTTCTGACTAACGTCTGCATGAACATGTGATGTTTGTCTGCTGTGCTCCTCAGAGATCTCTTTGTCCTGGAGGTGTTAGGGTTATGGCACTCACTTTGAGTTCTTTAGCAGTGTTTTAATCCGCTTTCTCATCCTTCCACATTTTATTAGACGATTGATTATAATCCAGTGAACCAGCATGAATACTAATGAGAAAATTAAAAATAATGTGTGTATTACTAATCAATTTGTTGTCATCTTCCATTGATTAAAGTTCACTCAGGCATTCCTTTTCCTGTGAAGGAAATCTTGACTATATGGATTTCTGTATCATTTTAGAGCAGGTATCTATATGTATGTATATACCTGCATGTTTAAAATTAAGCCTAGGTCTTTTGAAGAGAGAATGTTAAATTATTGTTATTTTACCTGCTGTAAACAGGTCTTTGGAAAGTAGGTTTCATGAAAATGATCAAAGTAAATTTTGTTTACGTAAGCCTTTTTTACACAAAATGATCCATTTTTCAAACAGAATTACTGTCTCTTTCTTCAGAGCACATTTTATTTTTATCCCTCTCACTTCCCTTTAGAAACCAGCACATTTTATAAACGGTAACACCAAAACAACAGAAAAAAACTCCATCTTTCTGCTCTCAGAACAAGAGGTGGAGCTTCCTTTGCCGTCACAGATGGAAGCGTATCACTGTGATCCCATGCTGAGTGACATTGCTGAACGCCAGGAGAACGAGTTGCTGCTGTTTCTCAACGACCCCAACAGCTTCGGTGACTCTGACTTCCTGCAGCATGAAGCAGCACTGCCTGATTTTACCCTTCCAGGGTTTAACCTGCCTCCCCCTCAAGCCTGTGGAGGTATTTTTCAGTAGATCTTTAGCCAAAGTGTTGTGTTTTTCATCACTCTTAGCTTCATAATCAGGTGTTATTAACAAACTTTGCAACTAATTCTCTGTGTTAACTGACAATCTATCCTATAATCACTGTAGTCGCTAGTATTTAATATCATGTAAGAATACCCGATAACTGAATGAGCCACACCTACGTTTATAATACCTGCTTATATGAAGAGTAAAGAGGAAAACAAACTGACCACTGTGGGAAAGTACTGCATAAAGCACTTTACACCATGATGGCACTTAAATTATTGTTTTGTTTTGTTGTGAAGCCCTTTTTGTGTTTATTGTTTGCAGCTGGAGCAGGTAAAGAGTTGTTCCAGAAGACGGCACTCCTTTTATTATTAACGTCAAATAGTTTAATGTTACTCATTTCAAACAAATGGTGGTTTATGAATACTCCTTATTGCAATGATTAAGAAAATGTCTTGTTTTTTCCTCCTGTTGGCTGTGATCCTGTCTGTCTGTGCCACACCCAGTTTCTATAAAATAAACTTCTCTGTAAGAAAATGTGTTGATCGTTGTGTTTGACCTGAACATGAGGTCGGTGTAAGGGTGTGTGGCTCTGACGTGAATCGTTTCCTGAATGTTTGCCCTCATTTGTAGCCCGCAGGTTTGTGAAGGAAAACGATTTGATTTCTTCATTTCCTGTTTCCAGATCGAACACTCGTGATTTTAGTCTTCCTTCCACCCACGATGAGTCAGCCACAACCACTAAAAGTTTTCAAAATTAAATATTGAGGTCCTTTTGTTTGTAGCTCTTAACAAATGGTTTATATCATTTGTTATATCATATATGTTAATATGGGCAGCAGTAGCTCAGGAGGTAGAGCGGGTTGTCCAGTAATCGGAAGGTTGCAGGATCGATCCCGGCTCCGGCCAGAGAATGCTGCTGTGTGTCCTTGGGCAAGACACTTAACCCGCCTTGCCTGCTGGTGGTGGTCGGAGGGACTGGTGGCGCCAGTGCTTGGCAGCCTCGCCTCCGTCAGTGCGCCCCAGGGCAGCTGTGGCTACATCGTAGCTCAGCCCCACCAGCTTGTGAATGTGTGTGTGAATGGGTGAATGACTGATTGTGTTGTGAAGCGCCTTGGGGGGTTGTAGAACCCTAAGAAGGCGCTATACAAATACAGGACATTTACCATTTACCATATCAAATAAGATTAAAAATGTTCAGTTTCATGACGTCTGGGTTTTAAGATGCAGACTACACTTTAGAAAATATCAGGTAACACTTTACAATAAGGGTCCCTTTATTAACGTTACTTAGTGCATTATTAAGCATTAATAAACTATTAAACAACTGCTTAACCATATTATGTAATGCATTACTAAGCAGACACCCCCCTGGTCCTCTGTTCTAATCTTAAGGAGACTTGATAGTTAATGTTAATAAAGGGACCCTTTGTTTATTAATGTTTAATAATGCTCTAAGTAATGTTAATAAAGGGACCCTTATTGTAAAGTTTTACCAAAAACTATCCACTTTTAATTTCCTTGAAACGATTTATTAATTGTTTAATACAGGGTGTCCGCGGGGTTTTAAAAAGTATTAAAAAGTGATAAATAAAAATTGTCAAATTTAAGGCCATTAAAAGTGTTAAATTTGGTCTCAGAGGTATTATTTTTTCCAAATTAGGTATTATTTTTTCAGACTATCAGGTGTCCTATTCTGATTTAAATTCTATATGCTTAAGTTTGCGTTAGTTCGTTTAAATATGGGCTTTAGGGGTGCCACTGCACGCACGAGGGTCCGCGGATCGGTCACGTGGAAGACCGACGCGCCACCTGTTCAATCCAAACGAGAAAAGCACAGCGGTGGTCATGGCTAGTGGAGGAGGAGAGGAGCTTAAAAAACCACCACCGGCATCGTTTAAGCCGCATGTATGGGAGCATTTTGTCTTCCCTGTAAAATTCAAAGATGATACAAACGGCAAAAACGAACACACGCGTGCCTCTATGCCATACCAGCCTGACGGCGCAGCGCCGCACACACAAATGTCCGATCGCTATGAAAGCAGGAAGGGAGGTGGCACGCGCAAAATGCCTGGGACAATTATTACATTAACGTGATAGGACCTGAAGTATTGATGGGGACAAATCTGTAAACGAGGAGTAAAGAAAAACAAACAGCGCTTCAGAAAGTTGAGGAAATGAGTGAAAGCAGGACACGCAGGGAGTGAGCTTGGCTATGGCAAGCCGTTTTCACATTTAATCAGCAATCGGCCCTCTCTGTAATTCCTATTTAGCAATACTTTAATTGATCCTAGTACTAATTAGCCTTTCGCCAGCCCCGCCCCCAGAACGGCTATTGTCCAATCACACATCATAGCGGAAATCTGCGGAGCTGCAGTATTTGATTCACTTATTGGAGTTGGCAACAGTAACTAAGGGGGGGCGGGGCTCGGCGAAAGGTCAATTGTGCTCTTATTAGTCAAAATAGCAAATGAAGACATCAACAGCTATGCTGTTACTAGTAGAAATTATAATGAAGGATATCCATAATAACAACGGCACTAGTAGGAATTAAGTTTGAGATATCTCAGAATCCCTAAAAACCTAAGGTGGCCTTTTTAACATACATTAGGCAGACTGGATATGTATTCCAGATATCTATAATTCTATTGTTCCTAGTAGAAATTAATATTCCATACATCCATGAGAACCTTCCAATGAATATCTGACATGTTCACTCTACATAGTAAGAATCATTCAGTTAAAATATCTTTGACGTTATAGATTTTATGACGTAACTGCATTAAATGAGTCTTGAGTTAAATGTTGTTTGTATTTAATGAGCTTTAAGCAGAAAAATGTTGCACTAAGTGTTCTACAAAATTAATAAGAGAGCAAAGTTATTTGTCTTTTTTTTTTCTTTTCTTTGTGCTGATCCAAAAAATGATCCGACCCGTGACTCAAATCTGTGATACGATCTGAACCGTGAGTTTTTTGATCTGTCGCACCACTAGGGCACATAATCAAAGATCTTGTCTCCGTCTGAAAATGATGATGTCATGTTCAGTGGTCGTTTGGCATCATCTCAGAACACTGCGCGCTCAACCGTCTATGTAAATAATAGAAAGGTCACTGATTAACACTTGCAATTCAGTGTCGTGATGGTTTTAAAAAAAATTCTGAAGGTTGTAAAAAAGGTATTAAAAAGTAGTAAATTTAACTTAAGGATTACTGTATATACCCTGTAATATTATAGAGTAAATCCAGTTGAACAAATGTGTTTTTATCAAAGTCTATTTTTCCTCCCAGATGTCTAGTTTTGTTGATAGGCCTATTAACGATTTCTGTTTATAATTCCTTCTGATTCACGCTTAAAATGAGCAGTTTGAGGGATATTTGTTAATTTCAGACAATCCTGGATTAAATATTAAGTGCTGCAGTAAATTATCACCACACACACATAGTCTTATTAATCTGCTTTAAAAGCTTAATGGGAAATAATTCAACTTTCACTGAAAACATTAGAAAAAGTAAAACTGAATGTTTATGTCATTTAGTTGTATAGATATTGTTTTTTATGTATCCATCAATTATGTTTATTTTTGTAATAAAATCCTTTAAAATAGTTTTTCATTCATTGTTCTCATTAACTGAATTAACAATAAAAGAGTCTTGATATGTCAGTCAGGTTAGTGTTAGAGTTATTTACGCTTTTCCTCTTTGCTCATGAGGTTGCTCCATGTGCTGATCGGAAAGCTTTCCTGTTTGGTCACACAGCTGTCATCCAAGTGGTTTCACAAAACTAAACAGTCAAAGTTGAATTTAATGTTGCCACTGAAGATAGTTTATGTTCGTTGCCTGATTTCTGAATAAGATTTAAAAATCAATCATCCAAAAACATTTTTGGCTAAAACATTTTTCTAACTTGTTTATGAGTGTTTCTTTGCTAAATAAGTACTTTAATTGCTACATAGTCTTATACGTGACTCCACTGTAAAAAAATAACCTAAAGGTGATTAGATTGAGGAATAGTAGGCTTGACTGACAGTTCTCTAAAAACGTTACCTTAGGTATTATTATTATACATAAGCCATACATTCTCAGTCCTCATTGAGTAAATGTATGTCATTACAAACCTGCTTGCAAATGAAATTTCCAGCTATATTACAGTAAAATCCAAATAGCCTGAATCTTTATCATCAGTCAGGCACCATCAGCAGTGACAGGACAGCGTTGAGACACAGAGCAGAGTCACGTTTCCTGTGTTATTTAAAATAGAGTGTTGTGTTAACGGGGAATGTCCTGCACTGATTGTGTAACATGGGTACTTTCACATGTTGTTTCCAGGCTGTCTCATTTCTGCTTCACATTCTGAATGAACTCATGACACATGCACTAAAAAATATCATTTATTACATAACAAAGTGCATCATCTAATGTAAAAGTCCCTGCATTTGAAAGTGTAAGGTAAAGACTACACACTTTAAAATGAATACCTGAAAAACACAGTTGAAAACATTACTAGAATATCACATGGCTAAAAATACATACTTCAATTAGAAAGCAACTTTAAAGTTTGCATGTGCAATGTGAGAGTATTTAGGCAGGCTTGAGTCTGAGGAATTCAGGATCTCAGGTTCTGACAGCGGGTCTTGAGGTGTAAGAAGGGAGCAGCAGCTCTGCTGAGCAGCACGTTGTAGGCCTGCCTAAACTGTCGGTTCATGACTGCGTACAGCACAGGGTTAATGCAGCTGTTCAGCCAGGTGAGGTTGGCACAAAACATGTGCAGAACCTGCGGGGCGCGGTTCTGTTTGTCTGCGATGTTAAGCAACAGAAAGGGAGCAAAGCAGCAGACAAAACACAGAAAAACAGTGAAACACAAGCGAGTGACGCGCTTGAATTCACTATCATCTCCTGAAGTTGCAGAGGATGGGGGTGCAGTGGCAGGAGCAGGTGCTTGGTACGCAGACTTGTCAGGTGAGTTCTGAGTTGACAGGAATGGCTTTTCATTATTAATATCATTTGTGTTGTGATCCAGTTCATCTTGGCTGCTCATCTCAGAGTTGCACGTCTTCCCTGGACCACTCTCAACCCCGCTGTCATCTGTCTCCTGATCTACTGCAGGTTTCTTCCTGGATGAGCGCCGGCTGATTCTGTAGCGAAGCAGAGCTTTTGATGCAATCCGGACTCGTCTGTAAATGAGCAGGTAAAATGCTCCAACAAATCCCAGACCAAAAAAGAAATAGAAAAACAGCAGGATGGTGGTGTAGGGGCGACCTTTGGTACGATGGAAGCTACATGTACACACCTGAGGCACGAACGTGTAGACGGACCAAAGTGGGCCAAAGCTGGCCAGGCCGAGTGCCCACGCTGAGATCAGGAGCAAAATAAGTCCATAGTTAGAAAAAACACGTTCAAAGACAGCTCTCTTTGCAACCAGGAGGTATCTGCTCACTGCCACCAGACAGAGGGTGATGATGGAGACAGAGTTGGAGAGGAAGAGGAGCAGGCCAAAGATGTTGCACCACAGCTCCCCGCTGCGCCATCTGAGGTGGAGGTAGGAGTCAACAGAGATGGGCTGCAGGACGGTGCAGTACAGGAGATCAGCTACAGCCAGGTTGATGATGAGCACATTGAAGCGAGTCCTCAGACGTGGGTCCAGAGCAAAGGCAAGAATGGTCATGAGGTTCCCCACAGTCCCGGTGATGGTCACGGCACACCCCCACAGCACGGCAAAGTACCGGTAACCAACCACTGAAGGGCTGTAGCAGGAGAAGGTATCGTTCTCCGTTTGGTTTGTGGCATTCATCATCATTCTGTGAAAATAAAACAAGTTAAATTATTTACGTGTCTGTGGTGTTAAGAGAGAAGTTACGGGTGGATTCAAGTTTTCACCACTTCCTTCTTTTACTTTGTGAAGTTTATCAATTTAGTTTCTTTTTGATTTATAAATGATGAAAAACTTTCAATATTGGATCAGTTTTCACCTAAATCTACTTTTGTTTTAATAATCTGAACAAGTCTGAAAACATTTTTTTCATAATATCCGTTATAAATAATTCCTTTGATTTGGTTTACCACAGGTAAGAATCTGGAATCTCGATCAGTGAAATAATGTTTCAGTCATAAAAAACTTTAAAGGTTAGAATTAATCGTTTTCACAGACAAACTGGTGAAAAGTTAAAATCACTTTTAAAACTAAACATTTCTTACCTGAAGAGTTTCCTGTGCGTTGCCTATAGTTGTTGATGCGTCTCCTAGTGGCTCTTGTGCTGTTCTGAGCTGAGCGAGTCTCTTCCTGCTGATGTCACCGCTCCTGTGCATCCTCTTTAGCAACATGAACAAACATGTCTGCTTTTCCTGGAGGGCGTAATTCTTCCCTTTCAAAGGCAGAGTTGTTAAGGAATCTCAGCTAACTTAACATCATAAAAGCAGGGAGGAATGGAACCAAGGACAACTTTTATAACCCAAATGATGGTTAATGTTTACAAACAATAAGCTCCACTACAGTCTACACCCCAGCTGATGGATTACCGTCCACCTTTTACAGTCCAGCTTTTTCTGAAGATGTTCAATTTATTAAGAATTTAAAGGGGGTCCAATTTCAGACATCATTTCCTCCCTCAAATATCAAAAAGTACAAACTCTATACTAATATAAAAAAACACCTGACTATTTTTAAGTCCTCTCATAGAAAAGAGCCACCAATGACATGAAACATATCCTTTATGAATTTAAAACATAAAATCTTTATATATCAAGGAGGATAAAAAAATGTCCAAACTAAAATATATTTTAACAATTTATTATTTGTACATTATACATTTTGCATACAGTATATAATAAACTATTTCTATTCAAAATAATTTATTAAAGCAAATTCTGTGTATAAGGATGAGATTTATAGAGTCAGAAATCATCTTTCTAGTGAAGAGAGAAAGAGGAATGCATTCATCTATTTTCTAATCACCTTTTCAAGGTGAGTGGTCAGAATGGAACAACTGTGGTGTTGTATGAAATGTTATGTAATGAATCAATGGAGGCAGCAGGGTGAGTGAAGCAGGCTTATTGGAACAGATTACCAATAAAGAGGAACAGAGACACGGGCTGTAAAATGACAACAGAGGAAGTACCAAAGTGAAAAGTTCCAACTTTGCTTTGCAAAATGTTTGACTGACGCATCAGGAAATGCAACGCTTCAAGTCCTCCTCAGATCAGGATTTAATTTGTAATTCAAAATATTGTTTTAATTACAAAAAATATAGAGAAACAAATGAGTAGAAGTGTGTGTGTGTGTGTGTGTGTGTGTCTTGTTCTTTTTTTTTGCCAGAGAAGGGCAATACAATTCCCTGTTCTTTCAACGCAACAAAACAGTGATTAAGATTTTTTTAAAGCTTCATTAAGATAAGGAGGCTAAAAGATTCTCATCTAAATGGCTAAAAACAACAAAAGTGTAGTACCAGCGTTCAGACACTGGAGGGCAGAAACTCCCCATCTTCCCTTCTTTTGTGTGTGTGTGTGTGTGTGTGTGTGTGTGTGTGTGTGTGTGTGTGTGTGTGTTTCTGGTCCTCACCTTTTTTTTTAATGTTTACCAGTTGGTTATAGAGATGTGGTGTGAATTAAGTTTTAGTTAGAATAGAATAGAACAGAATAGAGTTTATTGATCCCACAGTGGGGAAATTCACTTGTCACAGCAGCACCATCACTCAAAAGGGTAATTAGAAGAGAAATAAAAAAACAAGGATACATCTATATACATATAGGCAGTAATCTAGTATTGTAATCTTAGATCACTAAAAAAACCACAAATAAAAGATGAAAACAAACTTGGTACCAACACTATGCAGCATACTGTAAGAGACACAGACAACAATGTGAATCCGGTATTGCACAAGTATAGAACACATGAATATTGCATTGGTGTTATTGTGTACCAGGATGATACCAGCACAGCTTAAACTGAGGAGTTATACACTCTTACAGCAGAGGGGATGAAGGATCTACGATAGCGTTCAGTTTTACATCTGGGATGTCTCAGTCTACCTCTGGAGGAGCTGTCCGTGATCTCCACAGTGGAGTGCAGTGGGTGGGAGGGGATTCTTAAGATGGGGTTAGGGTTGGTAATGGTTAGGGTATGGGTTAGGCATACTACAGTCTCAAAAATGAATTGAAGTCAATGGATGGTCCTCACTATGATAGAAAGACGTGTGTGTGCGTGCGTGCATGTGTGCGTATACATGTATGTGTGCGTATACGTGTGTGTGTCTGTGTGTGTGCGGCATGTGTGTGTGTGTCTGTGGGTACATGTGTGTGTCTATGTATGCGTGCGTGCGTGTGTTTGTGTGAGCACGCGTGCATGCATGTGTGTGTCTGTGTTTACATGTGTGTGTCTGTCTGTGCATGTGTGTGTGAGCGTGCGTATGAAAGTTTCTGCTTGTGTGTGTGTGCGTGTGTATGTATGCATGTGTGTGTGTATGCATATGCATGTGTGTGTCCGTGTGTGCATCCATGCTTATGCATGTGTGTTTGTGTGTGTGAGCGTGTGTGCTTGTGTGTGTGTGCATGTGTGTGCGTCTGAGCATGTGTGTTTGAGCATGCGCGCATGCATACGCATGTGTGTGTGTGCGTGATTGCATATGCATGTGTGTTTGTGTTCATGTGTGCCTCTGCATGCATGCAGATGCATGTGTGTGTCTGCTTGAGTCTGTGCGTGCATATGCATATTTGTGTGCGCATATGTTTGTGCATGCGTATGTGTGTGTGCCCGCGTGTGTGTGTCTCAGTGCATGTGGGTGTTTGTGTATGCATTCGTTCGTGCATGTGCATGCATGTGTGTGCGCGTTAAAGTCCCAATAGTTGTCACACACTGACTATCGTAGCTCTCCAGTGATGCCGAGTCGGAGCTACACTCTGGTTCTGGTAAACCAGTGGTTCCCACAGGGGGTCACCAAGAAGTGCACAAGGGGTCTTGAGATGATTTCCAGAAATAAAAATAAATTTGAAAACCAATTGCTGAAGCTATGTTTCTAGCATAACTGTATTTAACCCTGAATGTAATATTAGCAAAATATATTTTCTGATAAAAATTGGCCACCTGTATGCTATAAGCTTACTATTATAAAAGATTTTGAGACATACCTGTTCTGCAATTAAAATAAATGTAAATCTTAAGTACATGAAAATATTTTTTTTTCCACATTTTATTAATTTCTTACATGTTTTGCTCATAATTAACATTGTTTTTTTTTTACATATCAGACTGCGATTACAGCATCCAATTTGCCTCTAAAATTTTTTACTTTATTTCTCTTTGATGGAATTTATTCAACACACCACAGCACACTGGGGCCTTTGCATCATCCTAATGAACCACAACATGACTAAAACGGAACTTTGTCTGCTAGACCCATGTCATTTACCTAATGGTCTTCAGAATACCCCCCCCCCCCCAACACCACCACACACGCACACACACACACACACACACACAGAGAAATAAAAATTAAATTGAAGAAAATCTCACTTACTTCTGCAAAAGTTGTCCACCCTGTAAAAAACAACATTTCCTCAAGGTTGTTTACTAAAACATTTTTTTAGAAGAAACATTTATTTATTTTATAGGAACAATATTAAAATAACATATTTCTCCTTTCTCTGTCAAAACAAATTTAAAATATTTAAAACATTATGTACACAGAACACTGCACAATTTAACGTTCTACCACACAACTCAGAACAGCAGCTTTCTATCGGAACAGAACAGAAACTAGCAGGAACAAGTGTACTAAAATTAAGTTTATTAACAATACCTTTAAGATGTAACACATTTTTAACTAAGTCTCTGTATATTTGTTTAAACAAAATGCTTCTCTTGTTGGGTGAATGTGGCCAAAAGGACCAAAATCACTTCTCTGCAACAAGCTTAACTTTTTTCTTTTGGTCAAACAAAATTTTAAAAAGCATCAAGTGGCACTTTTAGGCTGTTAAATACACTTTGGCTTTTTTTTCCTCAAGTAATCAAGTGCTTGTATGTTTAATTTTCTCTAAATGTGTTAAATGTCTTTTAAACTGAGGCACCCTGGTGAACAAAGAGGCACAGCAGTTGTCTGCTAGAACGTTGGGACGTACAGGTTTGGTTAGATATTTGGTCAAAAAGGGAAGTTTTGATATCCAAATCAGTAGTGCATAGTCAAACCTTAAATGTTTCATGGATTTCAAGTAATTTTGTGTCCTTATTTTACTTCTGGTGGTCATGAACAACAAAAGACAGACGGGGCAAAGTTAGATCAAACTCCCCAGATTCATCATACAACAGATTCCTGTTATAAAAATATTTCTTTCGGTGGGGTTTTGCTGAAGGTGGGGGAAGCAAATAAAACATTTAACTTCAACAGATCAGGTAATCTCTCAAATCCACTTCCAAAATTCCTGCTACATGTTTCTGTAACAGAGTTCTCACAACTTCTCAAAAAGCAGACTCTAGACCGATAATAAAAAAAAAACGATTTTCAACAAAGTTACATTTACAACAATTTAAAAAATGCATAAATAAATCTACAAACAAAATCTTTAAATATGACACATGAAGAATTCAGATCAGGGATTTTTGTTTGCTGGAAATAAAGAGGCTTTGTTTATATTTTTTACCTTCTCATCAGCGTTAAATACAGTAAATTTATTTTTGAGGAACGTGCTGTAAGGTTAAAACAGCAAATTTATACTACAAGTACTTCTTTTCCTCCACAGATGTCGTAATGCATCTCTGAATGCTAGTTTTGCACCTTATAAACAACGAGCAGCAGCCTCATGCTACACCTCTGGTGACAAATCCCAACAGGAAGTAGTTCTGCTATAAAAGAGCTAAAACATGCTGCTTTCCCATCACAGAGCGTCTGATTCTGCTCTACTCTGCACAAATCTGGTGAGTTAATAAATAATATTAATAATAAAGTTGGGTTGGGCTGAACCACAGCAGCGTTTTAGTGAAAGCTTGTGTTGTTCTTCACATTAAAGCATGCCAACCAAAATTTAAATAATCAATCTAAGGGGATCTTTAAATATTTTCCCCTCTAAAGTTTATGTTTTGGGACAAACCAGGTTGGAAGGCTCAGGTGAACAATAGCATGTCACCGTTCTTTTAAACCCGGTAGACTGGAGGTGTGGGTTTGTATAACTTTATGATTGAAACTGAATTTTCTTGTAATCCTCCTAAATTTTACAATGATTGAAAGACACCTACTATATTAATATCTAAATAACTATTTTATCTGTGCTTAAAAACGGTGGAATAATGGGAAACTGGTCTCCATCTACAAAACAAAGGCTATAAACATACAGCAGCATGTGTCTTTAGCTGCAGTTTAAAACGTCCACATTAGAACAGATTACTGTTTAATTTACAATTTGTTATTAGGGGAAAACTGATGTTTTTACGGATCCATTAATGTAGTGTATGAATTACAGATGTTATTCTCTGTAGAAGTCCAGATGTGTCTCCTTTAGAGGTCCAGATGTTTAACCATTCAAGATGTTGTCCAGGAATTCTGCTGAAGGGTTTTTTTGTTGGATGGGCTATAAGGGCACTTTTAAAACCTGTTGGACTAAAACACACTGGCCAAGCGTTAATGGTCCCTGGTATCAGACGGGTTGTTTGTCCACCGTCACCACAGTCCAGCAGCAGCAGCAGCAGCTCTATGTGTCCTTATCTGTCCACCGGCGTGTCAAAGTCCATATCGCTCAGTAAGAAGATGTCTGTGCGGCGCGGCAGACTCAGTGGGATCTGAAGGAGACAATAAAGACAAGCTATCAAAGAAAAGGTCATGAATAAAACCTAGATGAAAGTAAGTAGTAAATGTATGTGATTTGAGTTCAGCTAAGTTTTTATTTGATCTCTTAAAAGTCGTCTGACTGCATCTGAGTCTGATTTATTTTATCTTCATTTAATGTCATTTATTTTATTAAAATAGAACCACAGCGGTTAAATGAACTAAAGCGTCTCAATGCTGCAACCTGGAAAACATGCAAATGAATAAACATGTAATTAGTATTGTAATGAATCAAAGGTGATTTTTGTATAATTTGCCAAACATTTTGATTGTTTATGATTCAGATTTATCAAAAATGCTCACCTTAGGGAAAAATATTTTCCAAACTCATATTTCCTCATTTATAAACGGAACATCCTGAAAAATGGGAGCATTTACTGTAAACATGATTTAATGCTAAGGTTTAGCTCTCGCACAGAAGAGATGAACAAATCAATATTAGAAATAAAGTTTAAAATCAAATCATCTGTATTCACTTTTTACCCACTGAGTTGTTTTATTTTCTTCTGTCGATAGAAAACAAAATACTGGATTTAGCTTCAGCAGTATAAGAAAAATACCTGTTAGAGACAATTAAATGTACAACATTTAAATGATTAAAAGTTTGATTTCACTTAGAAATTAATTTGTTAGGTAAAGTAAAACATGTGATCAGCAGTGACATGATTTTTGCTTTTTCAGTGAAACATTTCTAAATAATAATAAAGCGGCTTCCAGAGAAGACACAAACATCGAACAGCAGGACGGAGCAGCACTACGTTATTTATGTTTCCATCATTTCCAGAATAAAGCTGTTGTTTGTGACCATCTTATAATTTGTTTTATTCTGTCTAGACCCGCGTGCTTCTGTTGGTTAAAACTAACCTTATTCTGTCTTTTTATAAAGACAAAAAATGTTTTCATTTTTATATCCTGCTTTTAAAGCGACTTTACAGTCTACAACCTTCAGAAAGCAAGTAAACTCTAGTGTTTCCACACCTGGTTTGTTTTTGCTGAAATCTCCAGCTCATCCAGAGTCCTTACACACTCAGACAGAAGACTCCAACAAATGTCCATAAATTTACAATTAACTTTTATTTTTTGGTGCTTTTTCAAAAACAAATAAAACAGTTTTTATTCAGTTTCAAACAGCAGAAATGAAAGGACTACATGACAGCTTCATCGTATGGACATCACCATCATGAGCTCATTTGTCAACAACACTTGTTTCTCAGTTTGTGAGGCTGGATAAAATAATGTCATTGTTTTGTTTTTCTGAGAGAAAAGCTGAAGCCAAAGACTGTGACTAAGCACCTCATTAATGAGAACACCACTCCTGAGAAAAACTGAGCTGCTTTTATCTCTGACATCATACACACCACTTAGATATCGCTCATGATTTAAAACAGTGTAATGACTTTAACTCTGCAGCTGCACGCCCGCTTCGGTGTTAAATCACCTACAGGAAACGATGAGTAGGAAGCTGCATCATAACTGGAATACTCCTAAATATGAGCATCATCACCACCTCCTGAACGTTATTAAACAGACAAATCCACAGCATTAGCTTTAGCATTAGCTTTAGCATTAGCATCTGCTAAACTACTGAATTAATTTAGTCACATTTGGACAAACTGAAGTTCACTGTTGGAACTGCAAACTGGTCAGTAGGTAAAACTGCAGTTTCACACTGAAGAAAAAAAAAACTATACAGACACATTTAAATGGAAAATAACAAAGAAACAAACTTCATGTCATCTTCGACTGTTCAGTAAAAGCTGTGGACAACAGGCTCCGTCAGAACAAAGGACTTCATTATCTCTGTACTTTTATAACTAGTTGAGTTCATCTGTCTGGACGGTACTTTATTCAGAAGCTTGAAATTGTTTTTTTGTTGTTTTAATCAACAAAATGACCACTTGTGATGATGCAACAATAAACATGTTTAAACAAATGTAAAGTTTACAGTAATATTGAATATAAACACAACAGAGGCCTTTTTGTTGGCAGAAATAACTTAACTGTTTTTTTTACCTAATATGATACGGTATTATGCAAAAAATTTAAAGTACTCTATATTTAATATATCTTTAATAAAATCTGGGCTTTTGGGAGGAAAATTAACCAGTAAAGGGTGACTCAACATGTTTTACAATACTGCATACTTATAGAACACACTTATAAGATTCTTAGCCTTTATTGCCAGTAGACAAATACTTTTCCTACAAAAGACTACAAAAAAATTTAAACTGTGTACAAGATTAGAAAACAAACCCTGTGGTCCTGATGCAGCAATAAGCTAAATAATGTTCTAGATAAGACAAAACACACCACATATGGCATAAACAGAGGCCACGGCCATGTTTCTAAAACAAACAAGAATCTGTGACCTCTCTGAGGCACTGGACAAGCTCTGTAGCTCTGAGACGGGAATACTTCTCTACTTCAGCCAAATCTTATCTTACAATCTGAGCTGTGCAAAAGAGACAGAACACAGTGACAAATAAAGCATCTGAAGATGCTTCACATTGAAACTCACTCCTTCAACTTGGTTCACATTTTAAACAGGAATGAGGTTAAAATACAAACAAACCTGAACATCGATGCTGGGATACAATAAGGGCTGGATATCATTTGGTGCTTTTTAGAGACAAACTTTTATAATACTTAAACGTTCAGTCAAAACAGAAGATATTAGAGGATGATTGTTACAGAGAAGGAAAGAAGCACTGACTTCATTTACACATAGAGGTAAAATATCTTGTGATATCGTTATTGAAATGTTGTTTCACGCAGTTTCATGACGGTTGGGACAAATAAATATACAACTTTTTCAATCGGGCAGATCATCAGACATACCAGACAGCGCCTCGAAAGGTGTCCTGACCTCTTATATATACAGTCTTTGGTCCTGACACACAGTCAAAGGAAAATAGTTCAGTCTAAAATGCACCAGAGGGCACCGTTTAACGCCTAATCTCCTTCATCAGTCTGGAAGAGCGGCTCAGGGAACGGCTGTATTTCTTCATGGGACCTTGGATGAAGAAAAATAAAGTGCGAGTTCGATTCTTTTCTTTCTCAAGCTTTCTTTGCGCATACATGTGGCTATCGTCCAATTATCGTTATTGAGGTGAACTCCTCAATATTCCGCGATATTGATTTTAGGCCATATCCCCCAGCCCTACCCCAGAGGAACACCTGGAGGAAGCATTCAAACCTGGCAAGAAGATGGCAAGAAAGCTGCCGCCCAGATTTTATCATCTGTTTAATATGTTCTTTACATTCTTTTATTAAATCTCCAACTGGGAGATTATTCAGGAAATTAAAAAAAATACTTGCATCCTCTCACCCCATTTGACACGAACAGTATTTTTAGAGAATTTTGAAGCAGCAAGGGCCAGAGAGAACATCAAACCCTTCTCACCAGAGAATGACACAGAGGTAGCTCCAATTCCCCAAGGAGACTGTAGAGACGTCCCTCCAGCCAGACCTGGTCATATGATCAGAGCTAAGTAAGACCATCCTGTTGGTGGAGCTCACAGTCCCAGGGCAGCTAATGAAGGGATGCATTCCAAGTACACAGACCTGGCAGAAGACTACAGGGAGGCTGCCTGGGATGCCATCATGTACGCTGTTGAAGTAGGAGGCAGGGTCTACGTTAGGTCCTCAACTGTTCGCCTGCTCAGCGACATGGGATGCACAGGAGCAGGGTGTCAGAAAGCCATGAAAGAGTTGGTAGAGGAGGCAGCTGTGGGCTGTGGCTAAGGAAGGACAGGAGTTGGGGGCCAAATATCATCTAGGGCACCAGCAGGAGGTAGCAGGGAGAGATCCCTGCCATCGCTCCACCACTAGGAGATGTACTGGGGTTAAAGGAGCAAAACATCTATGAATGGTGGTCCCCAGCTGATGACGCGCTTATGCCAAGGGAAGTGTTCAAAAGGTAATGGTGGAGGTGCATCAGGCAGCAATACCAAGCAGGTATATCACCAACCTGTATCTTCAAGAGCAATGGTGTCTCACCCCACAGGACACTAATAAAGATGGAAAAGTGACTCTAGAATAGTTGTAGCCTTCCTGACACCATGGTGATCACAAGTTAGAGGCTGCTTACTGCTTCAGCATCAGCAGCCTAGATGTTCAGTCTTACACTCTGTCTTTTTTCCTTTCAGACAACTATGAAGTTGGAGCAGCTTGTGTTTTAGAAGCACCTCGAACAATGAAGCAATCTTATTTAAGTCATGTTCATATTTAAGTCATAGCCATATTCTCTTGTCTCCCCCATCTAGCCGAAAGTCCACAAGGGATAGTTTTAGTTTGGTCATTTTGGCCCCAAAACGATTGAACTCATCGCCAAAGAGAGTCAAATAAGATCTCCAGAGAAAACCCACTTTTACTGTTTAGTTCCCCATTGTGCACATGGTTATCCTGTTGGTGCTATTAATTTAAGGTGATTTTATTGTATTTTTATTTCTTTTGTAACTTGACTTTATATTTGCCCTTATTTAAATTAGTAGGGACTATATTATATGTCTGTAATTTACTGATGCTGTGTTCAGCAATTTGGTCATACCTGATGATTGTGTAAAAAATGATTGTGATGATTCAACCACATTTAACCATAAGGCTGACTCAGCTCTTATTACTTGCAATGATTTTAGTTTGCTGTGAGATTGAGATTTGGAACAGCTTTATCTGACTGTTACTTTAAACTTGCATTCAGCAATTTTGAATCTTTTGCATCAATATGAGCTCAACACGCACTTATTTAATTTAAAATCGTCCCTCATGTGCACTTGTAGTCCCAAGTTGTAGAAGGAGTAGTAGTGCTCCTGGTACACTGCTTCACATGCACTGCTCTTTTCCTTCACTATCCAAATACTGGAACTTTATTTTTAATACAATATCTGAAGTCTTGCAGCACAAAATTAAACCAGATCCATCATTTGCTACTTTTGGAGTGACCCCAAACTTTGACCTGTCAAACACAAGTTGATTTTTTTATTAAAAGTGGGCAGAAGTGCTTTACTACTTAGGTAATATTCACCTTTGCCATGGGTAAAAGACATAAATGTCTTGCATGGTCTTAGAAAAAATGAGTTATAGTTTGTGGATCTGATAACAGGTTTTCTAAACTGTGGTGCCCTTTTCTGGGTTTCTCCAAGACATCCATGACTATTGTGTTTTTACTGCTTTTATTACTTTTACTTCAGTCTCTGTTTTACATGCGTGAGTGGATGTGTGTGTAAGTGTGTGTGTGTTTGTGTGTATGGGTTTATAATTGTTTTAAGTGTGTATATGTATATACTTTGTTGATGAGTGTGTACATATTCTATCATTGATTATTTTATGTTTAATCTACTGTAAAGCACATTGTGTTGCTATGCAGGAAATGTGCTCTATAAATAAATAAAGTCAAGTCAAGTATTGCTCTGAGTACCCCCCCCCTCCCATTTATTTACCTATGCTTGCTTTACTTGGTTTAGCAGCTAGCTGATAGTCATTTGCTTCTTTAAATATCATAAAAAGACCTTTGAAAGAAAATAAAGTTTACAGGTTAAAGAAAGATTGAATCCGTAGGCTACAGTGAGATAAAACAGCCAGGTAGACTGAGGTAGTCATCAGTAGATGAGGTGTGTTTACACTTACAGCAACACAATCAGTGATGCAACAGTAGATAGTCTTGAAAAGACTACAAAAGTAAATGAAGTGTGTGCAAATAAGCTACTCCTACCATCTATGAGCAATCATTAAAATATATTTATACAGTTAAAAACTGGAGAACCTTGAAGCGATACTGGTGTAAATTTTAACTGATCTGAATCTTTTTTTTTTCATGCAAAACATATTTCTGCATTGCTGTTTGTCGAGTTATTTTCTTAATTGGATTTCCTTTAACCACAGCAGCAGTATTGGACCTGAGGAGTGAGGCTGAGTTACTGTGAGCTTTAGTGAGAGAACAGCTGAGTTTGCAGCTGTTAAGATAAAAGCCACAGTTCAGATTGTTCTAGTTCTTTATGACTGAATCATCACTGATGACGACTCAAACTTGTGCCACTCAGTCAAAGGTCGACTGCATTGATTTAGCTGATGTTAGCGTAAGTAACAGCAAACCTGCTTCAGGTATTTAAAAACATCTCATTTATGAGTGAACGCTGCTGGTGATTTCATGACTTTAAATAAAAACACAGATTTCTTCTTTTTTTAATAAATTGGCTCAAACTGTGATGTGCTTAATGAGCTGGTGTGCTGTGAGAGCCTAAAAAGCAGCAAATCTGATATCCAGTCTTACAAAAAACAAACATGAGACACAAAATGCACTTTCAAGATCCTAAACGATCCTAAAACGTCCCGGTGGAGTACAAGTGTCTCCCAGAGGACAGAGACATGCTGGTGGTTACTGTGGAGTTCAGCTCTAGGAATCATACTCAGACTGGTCCTCTATGAACACAGCAGGTGGATTGCTTACCCTGCTGCCACAGTCCAGGCAGGAAACCCCCAAGGCAACCAGACAGTGCCACGACTGCAGAGCAAAGGGAAAGGGGCGAGAGGTGAAGACAACAAACTTCATGAGAACTTCTGAATGCATTTTAGAGCCTTACAGAACAGTAATGCAGCACCTTTATTCTCTAAACACACAGTTCTGTTTTTTAAAGTGACTCTAAACTGATTCAAACAAAAATAAACATCCTATATAGTAAATGGAATTTTTGAGGAGAGTTAAAATGTTCTTTTCAGTTCAGGTAACCCTGATGTACTTGCAGTGTCACAGGAAATAAAAAAAAGGTCTAATAAAGAAGACATTAAAACACATATACCTGAAAACAATTAATAATAAGTGGGTAGAATAATCTTGTTTCCATCGTTAGTCTGAAAATGCCTCCATGATAGATGTCTTTTCCTAACCAATCACTGGAGACTAGAACAAATGAACCAAACAGCAGCTGTGTGGCTGCAGAAAACACAAACCATCACCTGATGACCTTGCCTCTGAGGATAGTGACTAGTGTTTCCTGTGTGAGCTGCACAAGTCCAGGTCAAGTGACAAGGAAAGTCTGATTCCTACACTTCCACAGCTTCTGCTTCCAATCTTTTCAAAGGCGTATCATTAAAGCCTTCTGCTTGGGAAAAGGACAGATTTTTTGTGACTGATTTAGACTTTTTATAAATGCATTTAACTAAATTAATTAGCAGAGCTGGATTCTTTTGGTCAAATTATGGTACAACTATCTATTTTAACATATATATTTTACAAAAGGCTCAAATATTTTGTTTGTAATTTCTGTTTTACTTAATTAATGAGTAAATTGTCCCTCAAGTTTGTTAACTGCTGCTATGTTTTTATGGGATGAATGTGCTCCATCACACATTTACAATTTAAAGGGATACTATATAGTTTTGGCTTGCTTTTAGCACCCCCTAGTGTCCGTTAGCGAAACCAAAAGTGAAACTTATCTCCTCGCTGTGCGTTCATCTTTTTAACACCTTAATCTAACTGCTGAAATGTCTCCTCAGCCTTCATGAGTGTCTACAGGAGCGGTTCATCACTAAATCAAACAAATCAGCTGTGTTCATGATCTAAAACATGCAGGAAACATGCTGGAAGCAGACTGCAGCACCAGGCATGTCAGCTCCACTTTACTAAGTCCAACAGAGACCGGACCGGCACTCTGAAGTTGCAAATGCGGTATTCTGGCCACAGAGGGCAGTGGGGGTCTGAGTGACATTTCATTAACCCTGTGAAGGGTCATTTTAGCACATACTGGCTCAAGAACATGATTTAAACATATGAAAAAGTTGCATAGTATGGCTTTAAGATCTAAAGGTATTGATTTATTTTTTTCTGATTATTAGAAAGTAGCTAGAGAATCTACATTAATACAAAAACACGAGGTCCGTGTAAAGACTTCCACATGGCTTCAACTCACCAGATAGGCCACAAAGGACAGGTATCCCACAGAGAGGAGAGCAGCAAAAACGTAGAGCAGCACGCTGTTCAGCGCAGTCACATAAACTACCACAAAGTACATGTTGATGGCACAAACTACCAGGATGACGACGCCTCCTGAGATCTTCCAAATCCTTGAAAACACACAGAGTCATACATTTATAACTTTACTTTTAAAAGTAAGTCTGAAAACACTCAAGTTGGTAAATATACTAAAAACAGGAAATACACACTCAGAGCTACAAGTCAAACCAAAACTGCATGTTTTATTTTGGTGTGTTTAAAACAAACGTGTCAGGTTTGTTTTGAATATTGAACCAAATTATCTGAGAAAGACAAACAGTCTGGTGTTTAAACAGATAAACTGACTCAGTGTTGTTTCACTTCCTCTCCAATTATGCTGATCTACTGTCAAACCATGCTTGACAAAATCAGTCAGGCTTAATATTTAAACAATAACACAAGAGTGTGAGAAAATGACTCCTGTTGTGTCTCAGTCCTAATTTAGAGATTTCTCACAGTGGAATCGGAGCTGTGGCTTAAAAAATGAGTAACTATCGTCTTTAATCTGGATTGAGAATTTGTTGAGTCTGTGTTCAAAGAGGAGAAAATTAATCTGAATAAAAACTTCTGTATTTTACTTACAGTCCGTTAGCAAAGTCGTTCATTATGGACGTCAGACTGGTGAAGGTTAGAATTGGGATCAAAGCAAATGGAAGCTGTAGGATGAGAAGAGAAATGAAGGTAAATGTTTTACGTTACACGAGCTTTAACTGTGAGGGTTTGCTCTGACCTGCATGCTTTGGAGCACATTGAGGAAGTCGTTCATCCCAGTCAGATGCTCGACATCCTGGAAAATGGCGACCAGCAGCGTGGGCGTGATGGCGATGGAGCGGGTCAGCAGCACCCGAGCGAAACGAGACCACTTCAGGTTCAGGAAACCCTTAAAAGGAATTGAAAATAGATGTAGAGATTTATTCATGAACATCTGTTTGGCTTCTCAGACCAAATGAAAGAAGAAAAAGCTGATTTTATTTTTCTACCTCCATCACAAACTGTCCAGAGTAGGTTCCTGTCATGGTGGAGCTCTGACCTGCTGCCAGAATCCCGATGGCCCAGATGTAGAGAGCTGCAGGACCAAAGAAGCAGCCCAACACCACTCCCTGATTGGACAGGAAATAACTTTTTAGCCATTACCAAATGTCAAACAAAACAATTTTTTTTTCAAATAGCTGACAGTCATGCCCAAAAGTATTCTTTATTCTTTAATAGAATAGTTTTTAATGACCTGTTTGCTCAGAGCTGGTAGGAGACATCTTTGATCTGTAAACATTCATTAGTTGTGTCCATGTTATTAAAGCAGAAGCAGGATTTGGTGGGACACTTGGAAGAGGACCGCCTGTGTTTTTCACCCAAAAGCTCACAACTCTAATCATCTACTAGCCTCTTTTAATAATCACAGTTTTCACTGAGTTAATGCATCTGTTATTCTAATGGTTATGGAGTAACTTTAGGATTCAAACTTGCAAAAACCAGCTAATTATAAAGTGTTTTCAATATAACTCTAGAATTACTCTTGTTTTACTTTGTGCACGGCCTTAATAGACCTTTTGGGAACATTTTTCTAAACGTAGTGATGCCAGAAGGAGAGGTTAAGAACAATGTTGACCCTTGGACTGAGCTAAGTGCCAAGTGGGTTTTTCCTTTACTTTGTCATAAGAAGCAAACTCTGGAGCAGAAGTTTTATCAAAAAATGTGAGAAAATGTTTTGTTTTTGCAGCTTCTGTTGTTTGAGTATTTAGCCACAGCATGAATGTGAGTTATTAATAACTGAAGTATGACTCTAGAAACACATCTAGTAAAAACTTTTCACCAAATCAGGGGTGTGAGTTCTCCATTGATAAACGTAAACATGTCTCAGATGTGTAAAAGTGTTGATGAGCGTACCCCTTTGTAGATGTCCACCTCCAGGGTGCCGTTGTTTAGAGGGAAGAGATCGGTGTGAGGGCTGCCAGTAGCGTTGCACATAGCATTCTGCAACAGCATAATCAGAATTTGTTCAACGCCCACTCCGTTACATCAAAAAATTATTATTTTGCTCAGCTGGAGACAAACACAGCTGGAATAATTCTGAGACAGGTTCCACAGACGTTGGACTCACCACATCAATGTTGGTTTTATTATAAAAGGCCTGAGCAAAAACGGCCACAACAAAGACGTTGATGAGGAAGGAGATGAAGAGCGCGACGGATGACTCGATGAAAAAATATTTGTTGGCTTCCTTTACTTCCTTCTTGTCTTTGCGATCCACCTCTCGAGACTAAAAGAAAAATAGCAGCAAAACCACTTAAACTGCATCTCTGGGTTCCTTATATAACCTTAAAAACATCTTAGATTGAGGCATGAATTTAGGAACTTTAGTTGTTACATAAATGTTCCTGACCTTGACCAGAGCCGAGTGCAGGTAGATGTTGTGGGGCATGATGACAGCACCTACGATTCCCACGGCCTGCTCCAGCTGCACCGGCCCACACCCAGCACAGTACGGCACAAACATGCCCTTCAGAACCTCTCCTTGGTCTGGTTTCACCAGCACGTACTGAAGTAGACAGAAATAAATGTTAAAAAGCCACAAAATACAAAAACGTTGTGTTTTAAATGTGAAGAAACCTCACCTCATAACCAAAACTAACAGCCATGACAGTGATCAGAAAGCCAAAGAAAGCTTCAAGTTTCCTCAGACCTACAGAGATATAAACATGTATAAATACTGACAGATACACTCAGAAAGAGGTTTACATCTTTGTCAGGATCATTACAAACCATATTTGTCTAAGAAGAGGAACACAAATGTGTCTGTGATGGTGATGAGAACGCCGGCCCACAGCGGGATCCTGGTGATGAAGATAACGATACAAATACGATTATTTTTCTTTAAATCTTTTAACATGTTTTGAAGAATACACAGCTCTGGTTAAACACATCACCTGCCCACAGAGAGAAGATTAAAAGCAATGGCACAGCCGATGACCTCCTGCATGTCTGAACCAATAATCGCCAGTTCGACCATCAACCACAGGATGATCCGAGGAACCTGGAAAAGAAAACAACTTACAGTTTTACAAAAAGTACTAAACAACATACCAGGGAAGAGCAGAAAAAGAAAAAGGAATACCAATTTAGAAAAAAAATGTGTGAGAGAATTTAGGTGAGTGATCAGAAAAGGGAGGATGCTCACAGTGGGATACTGGCGATTGCAGACTTCAGCCAGGTGCATCCCAGTGACGACTCCGAGGCGCGCAGCTAACCTCTGTAACAACAACCCGATGATGGTGGACACAAGCAGGATCCACAGCAGCTGCAAAAGAGACAAAATCAGAACAAGGTTACATCATACAAGAGACGGAGTTAAACTGGCCCCATCAAGTTATAATTATAATTTACCAGAATGATATTTTTCATGTATATTCTGGAGACGTTATAAAACATCCAGTAAACACCAACAGAACTACATGAACACGTGTCATTAGGGGCCAGAGCCATAAAAATCTACACAGGCACAAAATGCAGACATGTGCAAAGACAATCAGTCTTCAAAATATAACAAATAAACATCAAGAGAAATATTAAACAGACACTGAATTAAATAATGTCAGAGATAAACGAGCTGAAACTAGCATTCTTTACCTTAAAACCAGCTTTAGCTCCAGACTGCAGATCCGATTCAATGTTCCCTGGATCCAAATAAGCAATACTCATCAAGAACCCCGGTCCAGTGAAGGCCCAGAGTTTACGGAAACTGAACACCTGAGCAAAGAATTTTTTTTATTTCCAAAATTAATATTTACAAAAATATTTTCCTTGTGCCTATAATTGATTAAAGTTTTTGTCTATATTACAGAAAACATCAGCTGTTCGGTGGTACCTGGTTGGGACTTTCTGGAATGTGCACCTTCTCCTCAAAGTACGTGGAGAAAGGTTCTTCTTGGACCACGGGTGAGGACGGAGGGGAGATGGCGCTGTAATGGTTCGTGTGGACGCCATTCTCCTGCTGGGGGTCCTCTGAGGAAAACACAGAGGAGGAAAGAGTTGGCTTTTGAGCTAGTGATGAGGGGAAAGTAAGAATGTTAATAAGAAACAATAATTTGTTTGTAGAACTAAAGTTCTTCTTTTACCGTTTCAGTGCGACATCATTTTCCACATATTTCAGCTTAGTGCTGAGATTTAGGGAAGTGGACACAAACACGAGTAAACAAAGAGTCCTAATAACCGTGCAACTTGTTCTGACGTATTTTTTAATTCAAGGCATCCTAAATACATTTTATATTTTTAATATGAGGAGAAAAGACAAAATAAGTCTCAATGGTTGCTGCTGCCACATCAAGTCTGGTTTTAAAAAGACAAAACATACAAAATAGAAAAATAGCTTTAAACACTAATTACTATTCTGTTATCTAGTTAAAACCTCAACACAAGCAATTTAGTATAAACCCTAAAATTAAACCTTCCAACTTAAGTCCACATGATCCTTTAATTAGCCACATCCTAAAACCCAGTGACTCCCCTAAAATATGTTAGAGCACAATAAAAACAAAGGATTACAATAAAAGCAGGAAAAAGCTTTTCCTGGTCTTATAATTACTGTTTAACACAACTAAAGTAAGGCGGTAAAAGCTACTCACTAAGTTTGGACCTTTCCATCTTTTCACCCTTCGGCTCTCTCACTGCAGGTCCTAAGTCCACCGTTGCCTAAGGCTGACTCTGCTTTTATACGACACTGCCTCTGACTTTTTTTTTTTCTTTGATGGCTGATGTTGGGGGAGGAGGTGCATTAAATGTCACAAAGACATTCTGGCACTGTGTTGGAAAAAATGACCCTCAGATAAGGAGAAGTAAAGCCAATCAACACAGCAAACATGTGCAGGAGAATGTCAATAAGACAACACCCCTCCTTCACTCACAGGAAAACTACACAGTTTTCTGTGAAAACACCAATGTAGCGCACTCGCTTTAACATGGTCAGCGAATTGTAATCCAGGGTGAAATGTGTGAATATAAGATGTGTGACAGCATGCACACTAGGTGCGTTTAACGGAGAGAAACAGTGTGATGTTTCTGTTATTGTGAGAAGCTACCTTCCAGGAGGTCTCCGTGTTGCTCGGCCGTCATCGGGTTGCAGGAATCCCTGGGAACCTGAGGGATGACTATCGACCTCCCCTGCAAAATTTGACAAAAGCTTTAGTATAACGTGTTTGGTGGGAGAGCTAGGAGTGTAAATGGTTTTAGGGTGGATTTGCTGGAGCACCTCATCCACACAGACACTGATCAGAGAGCGAGGTCGGACACAGATGAACCGTTAACATGGCTTTAATATTTAAACACACTCTAAATCGTCACAGTTCATTTGTTCTTTAACAAGCTTGTGTTTGTCTGGAGGGTGCACTTGCGTACATATTCATTTCAACTTGAACTTAAAGGTGAGGTTCAATGAGAAATGTATCATTCTTGTTCTTTTTGAAATAGTCACGCTAAATTCCACATGCATGCTGAACATGAAAATAGTCTTCTACCCCTATTGCCTGCATTAGCCGCCAACAGAAAATATAGATGGTCAAACTCTCAGGTCGGAAAAAGCCACACAGATCTACGACACACTGTAAAATTTACATTCATGGACTGAAATACCTTGGCTCGCAACTGCAGAAGGCTGATTGTACGGTCAGGTTAGCGCACAGCACGTCTCGGCTAATACAAGCTAACTATTAGCATTAGCAACGCCACAAAATGGCAGAACTGGTTCAGGCTTGTGTTATTTGTGGAGATAAAACAGCAACGTTGCATTTATTCACACGAAAAAAGCAAACGAGGGCAGCATAAGCGTTGTGTTGCAGTTGGCCAATCAGAGGACAGATGTTTGCATAACATGAAAATGAATAAGACTCCAAATCCTGCTGTTTTCCACCCCCCACTCCTCCAACTGACTTCTACTTCCTGAAACAGGAGCGCCAGCGCTTTTTTCCCCACAGACAACGACTCACAAGGCATTTATTCATACTAGAGACCACAGTAGATTTATAGAAATAACAAGTTTATGCCCATTTAAATAACTGTTAGCAAGTCGACTAGCCTATTTAACACTGAATAAGCACCCTGTACAACAGTAAAATAAATATATTAGATAGCACAATAACTAGTGATATTAATAAGCAATTAAAAAGTAATGACTAACTAATATTAGCATTAAAAAAGTCAGCTTCATTTACAAAACAAACTGTAGTTAATGATCATTAATGGTTCGTTAAACCCACGCTCATCACGAATGTAAACAAGCTGCTGTTTACGGCTCAATTCACATGTCTTTACCCCATAGCTGTTCAACAAACTGCCTGTTGTAAATATTAAGAGTTCTTACATACAAACAATTTCTAACTTTATAACAACTGTTATTTCTTTTTCTGCATGTGAAGCAGCATCGGTTTTTGTCTGAAAAAGGCCATTATTTGTAGTTTCAAGTTTCTTCAGGTAAAGGCTTTTTCCAACCAGAGGTTAAAAGAACATGACTGTGCACAATTTTGTTCTCATTTCCTCTTTAAAAAAATAAGTTTCACAAATTACTCCAATGACTAAGCAGGATTAAAAACCGAGTCAAAAGGCTCCACAAAAACAAGACCTTTCACAAGCTACCCTCTGTTCTGCTAAAGACACACGAATTTCACTTCCTCTAAAAACCAGCCTTTCCTCCCAAACCAAGAGAAACACAAACACTTTCAATAGATCAGGTACTTCCTAACTAATCATTGATATTATGAAACCCCCAGCAAAGTAAAACAGCTACATTTTATAACTGTGACTGACTTATCAGACAGCAACCCCAGCACATGACTGTGGGATCATGAGGAAAATGATGAGCTGAGGCAGCTTTTCCAGCAGTCAAGGTTTCCAGCAAAACACCTCCTCAAGCTGAACAAGTGCCTGGCTGGAATAATGACCCAAACTCAGTGAGAGACACGTTATTCCTCTGCAAGTTTCTCTTTTATAGCAATTACTGAAAACATTAATTAATTACAAAAATGTTTTTAAAGAAGTGGAAACAAATCTGTTATATAGGGAAATGCAAATTTGGGCTCTCTGCAAGAATAGAAATATTTTTCTTTTAGGAAAACTGAACATTTTGAAGTTTCCTCTTTAAAGTTTTACTCTGCAACAAGGAGAAAATCAGTTTTCAATGTATTAAATAAGAAAATTCTGGCACATTTTTGTACCTTTCTATAAATATACTATTACTCATGAGCAAGTATATAGTTTTCACAAAACTGGGCCACAGGACACTTAAACTCTCTCTGATTTACACCAAACTACTTGTCATATGCTTTCATGTGATCACAGTCAGCAGACAGTGTTACTAAATACACTAGGGGGAAAATCAAAAATCAAATTAGTTCTGCCAACAATATCCTTTTATTGTGCACCATTAGCGTTGCTTTTAAGTTAAACCTTAAACTAAAAACTCCAAATATCAAAACAATGTCTTCTGAAGTGATTCCAGTTGGAACAGGTAAATTACCACTGAGTGACCACCCTAAAGGCTCCCACACATCACTAGAAACATTAAAGTTATCTGATAGAGATTATTCAGCTTAGGCACAAAGTTCAACATAAACATGTGTCTAGTCTCACCTAGGAAGGAATTAAAGGGTATTTGCACAATTTGTTTGACAAATAAATCAATGCAGCCGATAAAGCCTTTAAGTTAAACTTCTGTTATTTCCACGGATGCTCCGATTTGCTCACATGATCAGCAGTGATTTTCAAAAGACTGAAATCGGGTGGAAAAGATCGGATCATGTAACTTTATAAAACAACAAAGCATGACCTTATAATTCATACTGAGGTGAAAACGGTAATGACAATGGCTTTGTTAAACTCTGAACAAGTTCTACTACATCAGTATCCATTGTTGCATAGACGACATCAACACCGTAACATCACACAATTTAAGGCAGCATGGGAATTCAGACACCATAACATTGAGTGGTTAGTTAGCAGGCTAATGCAGAGCTAACAGGAGAGCAAAAATGTCTGCAGTTTGGATGCAATTTAAACTGGACAGCAAAGGCAGTGCAATAGACACTTGTATTGTGTGCATATTGGGTATTTCATATGGTGGAAAAGGCAGAGCTGCATTTAACACATACGAATCTTATCTGGGGTCAGGTCGCGGGGGCAGCAGCCTAAGCAGAGAGACCCAGACTTCTCTCTCCTCAGTCACTTGGACCAGATCCTCCGGGGGAATCCCAAGGTGTTCCCTGGCCAGCTGAGAAACATAGTCCCTTCAGCATGTTGTTGTGGGTCTTCCTTTAGGTCTCCTTTTGGTTGGACGTGCCTGAAAAACCTCACCGGGGAGGCGTCCAGGAGGCATCCTAAATATATGCCCAAGCCACCTCAACTGGCTCCTCTCGTAGTGGAGGAACAGCAGATCTACTCCAAGCCCCTCCCGGATGACCGAGCTTCTCACCCTATCTCTAAGGGAGCCCAGACACCCTGCAAAGAAAACTCATCTTTCCCTCACCCGTGAACAAGACCCCGAGATACTTAAACTCCTCCACTTGGGGCAGGACCTCATCCCTGACCTGGAGAAGGCATTCTACCCTTTTCCCGACTCAAGAACATGGTCTCTGATTTAGAGGAGCTGATTCTCATCCCAGCTGCTTCAAACTCGGCTGCGAACTGCTCCAGCAAAAGCTGGAGATCACGGTCTGATGAAGCTAACAGGACCACAACATCTGCAAAAAGCAGAGCCCTGATCCTCAGGCCACTAAAACGGATCCCCTCACCACTTTGGCTGCACCCAGAAATCCTGTCCATAAAAGTTATGAACAGAATCAGTGACAAAGGGCAGCCTTGGCTGAGTCCAACTTTTACCAGGAACATGTCCGACTTACTGCTGAAAATGTGGATCAAGAACATCCCTAGTTAATTCTCTTTAACCTTATTAGTCCTGTGCAGCATACTGTAAATTTGTTGTATCTTTGTTTTCCTCTTCATCGACAATAGTTTGATTACAGAAACACGACACTTCTTCAAAAAAATTTCTCAACTTGGTCTTTTTAAGTGCAGCATAAATCACGATTACTAGAACCACCTGGCTCTAACGTGATTTTATTTAGACTAACAATTGTTGTTTTCTTTACTGAGTCTGACTTGCTAGTATGTGCTGTTCCTCTCTATGTGCGACTTGGAAAACAGTCCTGGATTGTGTAACATTTCCTGTGTGTCAGCAGTGATCTAGTCAAAATTCATTTATATCTATGTGTATGTTATGGAAAAAATAGACAGGAAAAATCTTCCTGCTAGCTAAAGATTAACTGTCATTGGGTTAAACATATTTTAAAAATGTGTTTTGTTGCGCACTAATAAAAGAAAACCACTAAAGCTAATAGTAAGTAAAAGTAAATGAGATTGGGTAAAAAAATGCTCTAAACATTTATACCAATTCATTCAACTTTCTTTAAAGTTGTAAATAGGATCAGCCTTGCATAAGACTCATTTAATGATGGCACCACTGTGCTGCTGTCAGTAAGAATCATCTTATGTCATTAAAATGATTCACTCTGACTTTACCTAATGTTGTAAACTTGGATTTGGTACATCTTAGCTAAAATGTGAATGGCCTATTAGGACATCTTAGTCACTCATTCACCAAACTTCCTCAAAAAACTTGCTGCACATTAATGAAACCTAATCTGCAATAAACAGCTTTTACTATCAGCACATCTATGCCAACTCCCAAACGGACACTTTGTATGCATGTCCCACACCTCAAATTGGGACTCATATACTTTTAAATGTAATGGAAGAAAAAAAAATTGACTGGCACGATCTGTTTGTGGTAGTAAACATCAAAAACAGCTGATTTAAATTGTTAAGCCCCAATCTGGCATAAACAACAGATTGTTCAGCAGGATTAAGCAGGAAAACTGATATTTGTATCAGGTTTCAGTAGGAAAATTCCACTCACAGTATTAGAAAGGAGAAAAAACTACTAATGCATGCATACTTTGAGTACAACCAAGTCAGAGCTTTGTGGAGGATTCCAAAGGTGCAATCGTCCACAGCTATAAAATGAACAACGTCCAGGTACAACTAAAATGTTCTGCAACCACTGAATCTAGATTCATTATAGAATCATTAAATCTAAATTTGAAAATAATATATTCAGGGGAAAAAGGTTAGAATCAACAATAAAACAGCAGTTATTTTTATATTGGATATAGCATTTACAAAGAACATTAAGGTTCAATTTTTAAAAATTGGTTTGAATTCTTATATCACTTTCCAGAAAGGTATAATTTACTGATTCTATTACATTCGTAAAGAAGGTGAATCAGTTTCACCTACTGAGAAGTTCCTTTTACAAGGAGAAGGGGCGAAATGGTCTATTTATCAGTGAATCACTGAGATGTTGACTATAAATCAACAATGGGAGGTTTAAGCTCAATATTGTGTATTTTAGAAACGCAAAGGTGCTTAGGTTGCTATATTTTGCAAGTGTATTACAATTAAGTGATTCTATCCTAAAGATTGTTAAATTGATTTAAAATTGTTTATCAATGACTGTTCCCTCCATGTTTGCTTTAGGTGCTGGGACAATTTTAAACTCAGTTTTATGTGGTTTGAACTATTTAAGCCTATTAAACAATTTAAAGTTGTGAGCACATCTTACCAAAACAATACATAAAGATTGTAATTTTACAACAACAAATCCTTTGTTATGCTAAATCAGTCAGGACACTTCAGAGCAAAACCAAACAGAAGCTATAAATCCAGATATTTGCACTGCAGCATGCTGTTAATGAAGAGATGGAACAATCATCCACTGTTAAAATATTCAAATAGTTTTCAATAAAGCAGCTCTTACCACCATCTTTATAACCCTACCGACAAAAGCTATAAACCATGATGAAGTGATAACACCCACAGTGTCAGTTACTGTACAGCACTGCATGCGTTCAAGCTAGTATAACACTTTACTTTTCCGTGATGTTTTAGCTGTCTGGCTGCTAGCACTGCTAATGTTCTGACCAAAGTCAACAAAAGCTCTCACCTGAGTACTGCTGGGGAGGGTGAAAAAGCAGTTTTTGTCTTGAATATTAAGACTGCCTTTCAACGGATATCATTTGTTTTAACATGAAACTAGCTTAAGCTGTTATCGAGCTACAGCCTGTCAAAGTCGTGGATCCAGTGCAGGTTCAATGTACATTGCGCATGCGCGCTACTCTTGTCTAGTTCTGATTGGATGATTTGCTCAGCCACCAAAGCGCTCATTGGTTCATTAAAGGGCCGCTCTATTAACTGTACAGTAGTCTAGTCTCATTCTTATCTATTGTATATCCGCTGGTGGTGTACGCCGCTGGTATGCGCCGTGGTAAGAATGAGGCAGTCAATATCACAGACAGTCTCATGGACTGTGGCCGGCCGCCATCTTAGTTGGGTCTCCCTTCGCCCCAAGTGCATTCATTTCTACTGAGGAAGATGCTTCTTACAGCGCTGCTTCCTCTCCACACAACCTTTTATTTTCTCTTTGTCAAAACAAAGTTGATACGTTCAGAAAGGTTGTACTGTGGCCTTCCCTGTTGGTTTTATGGCACCACTTTTGTTGAACTTAAGTTTAGATGTGTGGATTTCTTAAATGAACGTGAGTTTCTTTAAACTGTTTTTGATGAAAATTCCCTCTGTGGAAGAAATCTAATAAAATAATAACTTTTGTTTGAACATCTCTGATTAGTTTTAATTACACTAATAGAAATCATTTTTCAGATATCATTTATTTTCCACAACACCTGGTAGCTGACCCGACTCTTTTTCACTAGAACACAATAACGTGTTTCTGACACTGCAGGGTGTGTGACTGTGGTGTGAAGAACCAGAAAGGTTCAGATCAAATAAGGCGTTTCACAATAAACTATTTAAAAAAGATCAATAAAAAACTGTTAAGAAAGAAAACCATGAAAAAGCTTCAGTTTTCTCTTGGCTACCTTCTGTCTGTCTGAGCCAAATATTTTAGCTTGTGACTCGTTAGTTCAGACTGCTGTTTCTGGTGCTTTCATGCATCGTTTCCCTGCGAGTCACCTGCTGTAGCTGCTGAACGGATGAATGACCGTCTGAGCAGATGTGAGCAGGAGTTAAAGGGTTCCACTGCAGAAGCAGATCAGGGACTAAATGGAGCTGAAGGAGCTGCTGGACTCCTTTTCAGTCCCAAAGGAGAGCTACATGTTCAACCTGAGCCTTCGACTGGAGCAGGTCCCCATCCTGTGGAAGACCTCCTGTGTGGTTCCAGTCCCCAAAACATCACATCCCAGGGAACCAGACCACTACAGACCAGTCGCCTAGACCTCCCACCTGATGAAGACTATGGTGAGACTCATTCTCACCCATCTACGTTCAGTGGTGACCCCAGAAATAGACCCACTTCAATTTGCATATAAACCAAACATGGGGGTGGAGGACGCCCTCATCTACCTGCAGCATCGGGCTCTGAATCACCTCGAGATGCAAAAAAGCACTGTGAGGATCATGTTCTTCGACTTCTCCAGTGCCTTCAACACCATCCAGCCGTGTCTACTGCTGCAGAAGATGAGGGGTGCAGGAGCGGATGAACATCTGACCGCATGGATCATCAAAACCCTTCTGATTCTGATTCTGATCAAATACCTCACCAACAGGCCACAGTACATGAGGCTGCACAACTGTACATCTGAGGTGGTTGTGTGCAGCACCGGAGCTCCACAGGGTACAGTGCTCTCACCCTTTCTCTTCACCTTCTACACCTCGGACTTCACCTACAACACCAGCAGGTGTCACCTCCAGAAGTTCTCTGATGACTCGGCCATCGTCGGCTGTGTGTCTGAGGGGGACGACCAGGAGTACAGGTCAGTCATCATGGACTTTGTGGACTGGTGTGAGCGTAACCACCTTCGCTTGAACACCAGTAAAACAAAGGAAATGGTGATTGACTTCCAGAGAAACACTCCTCCTCACTCACCAGTAAACATCCAGGGAGCAGACATTGAGGTGGTGGACACCTTTAAGTACCTGGGTGTTCACCTCAACAGTAAACTGAACTGGTCCCACAACACAGATGCTCTGTATAAGAAGGGCCAAAGCCNAAAATATGATTTACCCCACCTCCTTTAAATCTCAGCTCTTCACCCTCATTTAAGTGAGTTTCTTGAAGAAAAATTATATCCGCTTGGTTTGACTTTAAATAGGAAAGTAATTTACGTCTTTTGGTTGAATTTCCACATCCATTAATATTCCAAGATATACATTTTACATATTTTCCTGCCATTTAAAATTATGCATTACAACGTGACTTGAACCTGCAACCATACATGTAACCAAAAACAAACGTTTCTCCCCTGAAGAAAAACCCGCTATATGAGTGCATCCAGCCAAAACAGAACAAATGAAAAAGGAACATTCCTATAGATGATGAAATAATATTAGAGATGAAAAAATAAACAAAAGGCTGTCTAAAGCAGCCTGAGAAAATAAGAACCTAAATGAAAAAACTTATCAGGTCTGTAGGACACTGCTCTGCTTCTCTCCTCTCAGGATGACATCTGATGAGATCTGCCCCCTCCGACAATCAAACACAGGGTGTCTCAGGCTCCTCGAGGTTACGCCATCAATCAGTCGGATTTGGGATTTCCCTTTGCTGCACACACTCCTCCTGTTTATCCTCATTGTTGAAGAACTTTTCCGCTGCCTTTGCCGAGTTGAAGCTGACATTTTTCCCCTTCCACTTCACATGTAGCGTAGCCGGGAACGCCAGCGTGTATTTAACGTTGTGCTCCTGTAGCTTTCGCCTCACGGCTGTAAAAGCCTTCCTTTTTTCCGCCAGCTCCTTGGTCAAATCAGGAAACACAGACAACCGACATCCTTCCCAGTCAAACCCACGCTTCTCCTTGGCTGCCATAATTACTTTATCCCTCGCTGATTGTCTCAGAAAACGTATGAGTACCGGCCTTGGAGCTCGGTTTGGATCTGGGAGCGGAGCAAAGGCACGATGGGCACGTTCGATTTCAAATTCAGCATCATCCCGCACCCCCAGGCCCTCAACAAGCATCTTCCGAACACAGCTCAACATTGTCCCACCAGTCCCGAGAGTCTCTTTCAACCCAATCACTCTCACGTTATTCCTCTTGCTGTAGTTTTCGAGTGCCTCCATACGGTCCCGCATAGCGTTAACTTGTTTGCTCCTCTCACCATCATTATTGTGTATCCGCTCCCAGGTGTCCTCCAGGCAGGAAATTCGGGTCTCCGCCTCCGTGAGCCTCTCCTGCATAACTACCACCTTTGCATTCAACTCGGTTGTCGTTTGCTTTATTGTAGAAACATCGGTGGCAACACTTTGCAGGGTGCTGCTCATTTTAAAAACTTCAGTAAATAACTTATCCAAGTCTGGTGGTGCGGGTGCCTCGTCGCCTCCCTCCCGATATGTAGGGCTGCTGCGGGTTGCCACGCGGCCCGAACTTTTAGTCTGCTTCAAGGCGGCCATTACTGTATTATGTTCCTTATTTTGCTTCAAAAGAGCGACAACGGTTCCTACCTACACTATTGAAGGAGAGTGGCAATAGATAGGGCCCTGGACTATAGAGTAAACTATCGAAATTATAGGTCAGAGAGCGGAGGTCCTCTAACCAGCTGCCATCTTGTTCGCGGTGCCTGCAGCAACTCCCTGTTTTCACAATATTAAAAAACCGCCAAATGTGGGCAAAAGCAGCCCAATTTTCATCCACCCGCCCAATGCATTTTTTTCCCCGCCAGGTGTAACTAAAAGAAGCCCAATTGGGCGGAAACCCGCCCAATCTGGCAACCCTGCTTTCATGCAATCGCATCTTAGCACTTCCTTTTTCCAAAATAAAACCAAAATAAAATACATCAAAAGCATTTCAAACATTGCTTTCTTTTAACTTATACTTCACCACATACATGAAATACAATATTAATAATACTTTTAACATTTGATTAACTTCAGCTTTTAACCCTTTTTTAAACTGTAACATGCTTTATGAACTTTATTAATACACTAACCTGTTTGTCAGGGTTACATGTTGTTCCACAAGTTTTAAGGATGGACGTCTCACAGAGGACACATGAAGGACATCTCAGCATTGATGAATGCAGAAGAAGAGCAAGAGAGTCAGTGTTCTGGTCTGGAACCAACAAGGACATTGAGACTCTGATCAGTTAATGTGACTCATGTCAGAAACACTGAAACAAGCAAAGCAAAGAGCCAATGGTGGTAGCATTTGTGCCGACAGCACCAAGGCACAAAGTAGGACTGGACTTGTTTCAGTTCAGATGGAAACACATCATCTAACTGTGTCGTAACACACACCAGATCCATCTTCAGCAGGCTGGTACCTCCACACATCCTGGTGAGCACCAACAGCTTTAGCAGCAGAGAACAGCAGAGGTCTACAGACCAGTAGAACTTTCTACATGGAACATCAAGTCCACATGATGCAGTCAGATGGACAGGCTGAAAAGGGTGTTCACATTCTCAAGCAGCTCTTAAACAAGCTGCTGACAGAGACTCTGATCCATGTTTGGCTCTGCTGAGCTACAGAGCATCACCACTTCAGTCTGGTCTTTCACCTGCTGAACTGGGTTGTTTTTGGGGCATCTTAGTTTTAGTCTTAGTCTTTTGGATGAAAATGCTTTTTAGGGCAGCAGTTGCTCAGGAGGTAGAGTGGGTTGTCCAGTAATTGGAAGGTTGCAGGTTCGATCCCGACTCCGGCCAGAGAATGCTGCTGTGTGTCCTTGGGCAAGACACTTAACCCGCCTTGCCTGCTGGTGGTGGTCGGAGGGACTGGTGGCGCCAGTGCTCGGCGGCCTCGCCTCTGTCAGTGCGCCCCAGGGCAGCTGTGGCCACAATGTAGCTCATCCCCACCAGCGTGTGAATGTGTGTGTGAATGGGTGAATGACTGATTGTGTTGTGAAGCGCCTTGGGGGGTTGTAGAACCGCTATACAAATACAGGCCATTTATTTACCATTTAGTTTTAGTCGACTAAAACTCAAAAATGATTTTGTTTTTTTTTTTACACAAAAAATTAAACAGAATATTAGTTTTTAACAAATTAATTTATATGTCAGACATACTCTGAGCTACAGGAATGAGTTTCATCATTTATTTTAGGGCTATGGGACACAATCTTAGCTGCCCCAGATGTTGCCAGTTAAACAAAAATCCCCAGACTGGAATTATTTTCTACTTTATAGATAATCACTATAGTGAACATAATTTATTGATGCAGATCAGTCAGTAGATTTTCACAAAAGAAATCTGTGAATTTCTTTCCTTAACAAAATGAACACTTAGGGAGCATTTAGTCTATTCTACACAATATTTAAATAGAATAGAATAGACAATTATGTTTTAAATTTATATATTATTTGAGTTATCAGACCACTAACTTAGTTTCTTTAAATGTATATTTTGGCAAAGTCCACCTACTTAAATGTAATAATGATTTTCCGCAGTGTTCTGAGTTTTCACGAGCCTAAAGATTTTATATAAATAACCCAGTTCTGCTCTTGAGCATCAACAGTGATGCTCATAAACATTTAGATGGGCCTAAACTCTTACCCTATTGGTTTAAAAAGCAGGAATGTGACTCGTTATTAGGAATCAAGGAGCAGAAAATATAATCCTGACACACTGACTTTAAAACATTCGTCTTAAACATGTTCAGATAAAACATGATAAAAACTGTAATTTCTTTCACTTATCAGCCCAAAATCATGACTTTTCAGGAAGCACACAAATAAAAAACATGTTATTTTTATGAATATATTTAAAAGTGTCCACGTAGCTCATAGTTCTAATCATTTACCTCCTCAATCAGCAGCTGGGTTGAGCGATGAGTGTTCCCATTGCCAAGAGGCACTGAGCAGATGTTTTGAGCAGAATACACGCCACCAAGCAGCTGGGAAACAGAGGCCACAGCAACAGCATTGTTACTTTTAGTTTTTGTGAGATGGGCAGAAATTAGCATTTTGAGCATAATTTTTGTCCATTGTCGTCTCGTCAAAGACAACTCCCATACGTCTCTTCATGTTTTAGTCACCAATGAGCTATTTTTACCTCAGCAGCGTTTCGTTTTCGTTATGAGTAAAAGGGTGTCAACGAAATAATTTCATCATTATCGTTGACAAAACAACACTGCTGCTGAACTGCTAATTAATTATCAGGAAGATCTGAACCACCCTGATGAGTTAAATAATGTAATAAGCCAAAACAAAAGCCACCATCAAAGTTGGAAAATCCATCCATCCATCCATCCATCCATTCATCCATCCATCCATCCATCCATCCATCCATTCATCCATCCATCCATCCATCCATCCATCCATCCATCCATCCATCCATCCATCCATCCATCCATTTTCTTCCACTTATGCATGACCGAGTTGAGGGGGCAGCAGCCTAAGCAGAGAGGCCCAGACTTCACTCTCCACAGCCACTTGGGCCAGCTCCTCTGGTGGAATCCAAAGGAGTACCTGGGCCAGTCGAGAAACATAGTCCCCCCCAGTGTGTCCTGGGTTTTCCCTTGGGTCTCCTCCCAGTTGGACATGCCCAGAAAACCCTCACCAGGGAGGCGTCCAGGAGGCGTCATAACTAGATGCCTGAACCACCTCAACTTGCTCCTCCTAATGTGGAGGAGCAGCGGATCTACTCCGAGCCCTCAGATGGCCAAGCTTCTCGCCCTATCTCTAAGGGAGAGCCCAGCCACCCTGTGGAGAAAACTCATTTCGGCCGCTTGTATCCGCAATTTCGTTCTTTCGGTCACTACCCAAAGCTCGTGACCATAGGTGAGGGTAGAAATATAGATTGACCAGTAAAGAGAGAGCTTCTCCTTCCAGCTCAGCTCTCTCTTTACCACGACAGACCAGTACAACGCCTGCATCACTGCAGATGCAGCAAAATCTACCCATCAATCTCCTGATCCATCTTTCCCTCACTCATGAACAAAACCCCAAGATACTTAAACTCCTCCACTTGGGGCAGGACCTCGTCCCTGACCTGGAGAAGGCATTCTACCCTTTTCTGACTCAAGACCATGGTCTCGGATAGGGCTGCACAATATATCGAAAATTTATCGTTATCTCAATATCAGCATGCGCAATAGGCATATCGCAAAAACAGAAAAATATCTCAATTAATGGTCATCTCAGATTTTTGCTACACATGATGCATTTTGTCAATCAAATGGAAGCATGAAGTTTTTGGCAAATCAAATAGAGCCCTTCACTCATTTGGCCAATCGGTTGGGTTCTTATAGGTTAGATGCCTTGGTGCCTAGGTGGACGGCACTTCATTTGGATGGCTAGCAAACACCTGAGTTAGCTTAGAGAGCGTCGCAATGACTGAAGGTAAGACGTGTGGAAAATGTTAGCGAGAAAGAACTCATAACTCAAACAGCATGACTATTATTTCAAAGTACTTGTGTTTGTTGCAAGACATGCCAAACACCCGTGGCAACCATGAGGGGAAGCACGAAAAATCTCCATTGTCACCTCCAACGCAACCATAAAGATCTATATACTGGGCTCTAGAAATGTAATGTGAACTTGCATGATTTAATTTTGTTAGTGCATTAATACTAATGATAGAGGATGGAGTGGTGTGTCTAAAGTATATATACAAAAACTGCAGATTTAAGTATTTGTTCATTCATCGCAAGTAATATCGATATCGCAATATTAAGCACTGTTATCGCATATCGCAGGTTTTCCTAATATCGTGCAGCCCTAGTCTCGGATTTAGAGGAGCTGATTCTCATCCCAGCTGTTTCACACTCGATGCTCCAGCAAAAGCCAGAGATCACATTCTGATGAAGCCAACAGAACCACATCATCTGCAAAAAGCAGAGACCTGATCCTCAGGCCACCAAAACCATTTAAGTTGGAAAATGAGATACAAAAGCAGAAAATCAGAGTCAGAGTCATTTTATGACAAATGTGTCAAGAAACCTCCTCCACTCTCAACCAGTGACTCAGTGAGGACTGAGGAGGCTGATGGATGGAAGATGAGAACAATGGTTTTACTAGAAGTAGCTCCACGTTGGTTCCCAGTGAGAACTGAGGATGGACAAATCCTCAGCCGTAACCATCACAGTTTATTGAAGACTCCACCAGAGACTGTTGGTGAGCTCAGTAAAACCCACACTGGGTCACAGATGGATCCCACACCTGCACCAGTCTGTGACACTGATAAAACCAGTTAGACTCATATATTATTGAGGAGGCCCACAGAAGAACCAGTCAGACTGAACTTGTGATTAAATCCAGCATGGGTGAAAGTAAAGAAATCAGTGTAAAATCTGAGGATTGAGACAGAATGAATGTTGGTTAATGTTGTTAATGAGTTGAGTTAGGCTCTGGTTTGGTTCAGAGGAATCTAGTTGTGTTTGCTGTGTGCTGCACATGCAGCATGTGTGACAGCAGCAGCAGCAGCAGCAGCAGTTCTAGATCAGGTTCAAAGCAGCAGAGCTGCTATAGAAGCTGGAGCTGCTACTGGTTCTCCAGCATGTTAATAAAAGCTCACTGAGAAATAACTCCAGACTCATCCTTCCAAACATGAACACAACAGACTGGATCTGCTCAGCAGCCACAACAAGAAGGGGAGAAACGCAGAGTTTCAGTCACTAAACAAGAGAATTTATTTCTATCATGAAGAACTAAACAAAGCAGAACATCATGAGATGATGAAGTGGGTGGAGTCAGATGATGGATGAGTGTTAGAATGATGTTTGGAGAGAGTTGTGTGAATAAAACAACAACAGCTGGACTCCAAGGCCAAACTAAACAACAAGCATGACAATAAGAACCAACATGAAGAGAACTCATGGGCAGAAGTCACCAGTCAGGTTTTAGGGACAGAGAGGACAGACCAGTGCTCCCAGTTAGACTGATCAAGCCCTCCCACCAGAACCTGATCACATCAATGACAGAAACAGCTCCTATCTCCATGTTAGTGAATCAGAAACTTGATGTTGATCAAATGTTCCAGACAGAATCAGCTGTTTGATGATCTGATCAGATACAAGCTTTGATCCCAGATGAAAGAGAAACTTATTTCTAATCTCATCAAGAAGTTTGATTTCTGTCTGACAGCAACAACATGAGAGGTAGGAGTTACCTAAAGGGAAGATTAGTAACCTGGGAAACCAAAGGTTCACATATTAGTAACTAGTCCTTTAATCAGAATAACTTTATGATGTGTGATTGTCCTTAAGTTGGTGATGAACAAGTCAGACTAAATCTGAACTATTTTAATCTTCTCTCCAGGCTGAGAGTCTCTGACCTCTCAGAGGAAAGTGTTGCTGCTGTGTCGTCATTTCTCAGCTCCCAGACTTTTATTCTGAAAGAGCTGCACCTGAGAAACCTGCAGGATTCAGGAGTCCAGCTGCTGTCTGAGGGTCTGAAGAGTCCACACTGTCACCTGGAGACTCTCAGNTCCCAGCTGCTAAAATCCTTTTATCACTCTGTTGATGGCTCTGTTATTCATTCTGCTGTGGTCTGCTGGGGTGTAGGCAGCTCTGACCGAGACAGAAAGAGACTGAACAAGCTAGCTACCAAAGCTAGCTCGGTTCTGGGCTGCCCGCTGGATTCTGTTGAGGAGACGTGTGTGAAAGGAGGATGCTGGGTAAGATGACCTCCATCTTAAGAAACCCCTCCCATCCATTGCACTCAACTGTGGAGATCATGGACAGCTCCTCCAGAGGTAGACTGAGACATCCCAGATGTAAAACTGAGCGCTATCGTAGATCTTTCATCCCCTCTGCTGTAAGAGTGTATAACTCCTCAGTTTAAGCTGTACTGGTATCATCCTGGTACACAATAACACCAACACTATATTCAGTATGTGTTCTATACTTGTGCAATACCAGATTACATTGTTGTCTGTGTCTCTTACAGTATGCTGCATAGTGTTGGTACCAAGTTTGTTTTTATCTTTATTTGTGGTTTTTTTAGTGATCTAAGATTACAATACTAGATTACTGCCTATGTGTATATAGATGTATCCTTGTTTTTATCTTCTTCTAATTACCCTTTGAGTGATGGTGCTGCTGTGACAAGTGAATTTCCCCACCGTGGGATCAGTAAAGTCTATTCTATTCTATATCCATGTTTAATAGGTATAGGCCTATATGTAAATATATATGCTCATTCATTTATGATCATTTATAAATTTCCACATTTAATTCAACTGAGTCAGAAAACACAAACCTTTCAGTCATGAGCAGCATATTTAACATATCAGAACATTAATTTTTACAAGAACTGTGTTTTCAAAAGTTCTTTACTAGAAAATACTGAGAATTGTTTGACAACAATAAGATACAAACCTGTAATAAAATGATTTGTTTTTCTTTTTTGATTATGATTGGTTTCATACAGATGTTCCGTTTTCTCACTTTCTACAACCATTAGAAAAATCTGCCAAGATATTGCTAACCAGGTGTAGTGCCGCCAAACAGCCACAAGAGGGCGACATTTGTCCAACAGAAGGCTGACGTTCACCTGTATCACTGTGGTTAAAACAACCGACTTTACCTGCCTAATTCACTGGAGGAAAACCTGAACTTTTTTTTATTAAAAACAATATTTTAGAACAATTTCCTCATCAAAAAACGCAAAGGATATTAAAACTAAATTACTGAACCTTATATGATTCTCACTCTCACACAACCCAATCGTTTATTTTATTTTTATTATTATTATGTTCTGTAGGTAGTACTTTGTCATATGTGGTCTTTTCTTCTTAAGCTTTCAATGTATGTCTTGTGTAATTAACTTTGTTTAATTGTACTTGTTATTGTGAAAAATTAAATAAAAAAATGACTATGTGCCTAATTTGGTGTTCTAGAAAAATATAATCAAAGTTTACCTGATCAAGTTTAGTCAAAACCTGTTTTTTAATTTATCTTGCATTCAGCGTCACAGAGGCGAGACTGCATTTACCTATCTAACGAAAATGCCCTTGTTGCCATGGTGATCTGTTGCATGCTCATTGACAGTACATATACAGGGCATGCTACGTAATTAACGTTGAGGACTGCAATATACTTGTTTTTTAACGTCGCGTTGGCGCAGGCAGCGTTTGTTGCCATATGTTTACATACTTGCTGCTGCACAGCATTGCGTGTAGTACTGGAGTGCTCCACTAGGGGGCACCAGAGTACTCAGACCAGATATAGAGAGCCGAGTTTGTGGGTTAACCAAAACAAACATGGCGTCAATAGCAGAAGTCAGTTATTTTGAGGTCACGGCAGAAAAAAGACAACAGCGGTATCGTACACAGCATGAAAGACCTCTAAACCATAGACAGAGTCACCATGGTGACTGTGTCTTGTTTGTTTTGTCAACTCTGCTTACTGGTTCCTCGTACATTAGGTAATACCGTATATTACCCTCTGTTCCGTTGCTGCATGTGCACGAAGTTCATCTATTTTATTTTTATCTGCATAGGACTGATGTTTCAGTCTTTTAGTGTTTAAAAGTATTTCATTAGAACTCGCAGACGCAGCAACAAAGTTCCGTTTATCTTGTCTGAACCGGACCGGACCGGTCTGGGAGACTGAAACCCGACACAAGATGGCGCATGCGCGGTAGCACTAGTAGACGTCATGGACGTGCTTGGAAACGTGAGTGGGCGGGGCGTATGGCTTAATGGAATGCACGATGACGTCGTACAAGCTACATGTCCCAGGAATCTGGCAGAGGTCTTTCATTATCAGACGTGCGTTGAAGAGCGGTGTTGGACGGATTGTTGCTCGCAGAAAACTTTGGTTTTGTGTTACCAGCATCCTTTAACAGCTCACTTCAGCTACATCTGGTGAATTTGGTGAGTATCGCAGCATCTTTATTCACCACTTGAGAGCCATGGCCAGCAAAGTTGGTTTTTCCCACTCACCCAGCTCAGAGCAGCTGTCTGGGAAAAGAAAGCGTTTGAGTGACGGAGGTTATGAAAACGCTGATTTTCCCAGCGCTGCTTGTAAGAAGCAAAGGCTGTCTGAAGACACCTCCCAGCCAAAACGTCCCACCATGATTCGACTCAAGGGTCGACGAAATGGGAACGTTTTGCGACCCAAGCATGCCTCCAAACCTCCCAGCACTGCATCTGAGCAACCTCCCACCCCAGTAATCTGGATTATAGGCTCCAGTTATATCCGACGGGGTGAAGAGGCGGCCCAACAGCAGTTTGGGACAAACTTTGGACTAACAGCTAAGGTCCAATGGTTTGGTAAAGGGGGCATGCGCTGGGGTGGTGTTCTTCCGTGGTTCCTCTCTGAGGTATCCACACACGGTCCCCCAGACGTTTTGGTTGTCCACGCTGGAGGAAATGATTTGGGTCTCATTTCCCCGGTGGAATTGGCTTCTCAAATCCAAGGGGATTTATCTCAACTGCATGAGAAATTCCCACAAATGAGAATTGCCTTTTCCACCATTAATGAACGGCAGGCGTGGCGATATGGACAGCCAGGGAGAATTAACAACGACAGAAAACGTGTTAATTCTCATCTGAGGCGGACCGTTGGGAGCTTTGGGGGTCTGCTCATCGAGCATCCTCAGCTGAGGTTCTTTAAGAACGCTCTTTTTCTGCCAGACAGAGTGCATTTCAGCTCCACCGGAAACAGGCTGTTTCTGGGGAGCATTCACTCTGTTCTGGAGAAGATCCTGGCTGAAAGACCCCCAAACTGAAGCTCTCACCCCCTAAAAAGAACAGCCTGTCGGGGAATTGCTTTTCAGCACTCCCCAGGAGTGCGGAGAAGTTTGAGAGCGTGTCTCTGCCTCGGGGAGCTGACGGAGAAGTATAAATTAGGCTTAAAACGTAATTAATACTTCTCTATCAGTCAGTACGGAGACAAGCAGTGCCATTTGGCGTCTGTGCAAGGGCTCTCGGACGGGCTCGCGGAGGGTGACGATGACACGCCCCCTTTTTTAACTGTCAGTCGAGAGCAACAGAGAACGCAAACCTGTGATTGGTCAGGATGCCGCTTCTTTGAAATACATCAACAGCACCGCCACTGCCAACTCAACAAATAAAGAGAGCCGAAGATATCTAGTGGCAGACACGGAGCAGATTTCCTCGCGGAAAAGTCAGAAAATATGAAAGTTTATTCATCCGTGACTGAAGGAGCACGAAGATACAGAGCAAACGTTTTATTTGTGGACAGAAATGATGGGAAACGTGGGTTTAGAGGTGGAGGAGAATGAGGGACACATTTGTCCGTGTTAAAAAGTCTAAAATACATTAAAACAATGTAAACACAGTAGTAAATACACTATCGTGGACCGGATACGTGACTGTAATGGAGCCAGGATACCCCAGAAAAGCGCTACGCCCTCTGTTCTCCTGCCAGGGAATTGCTTTGCAACTCTCCCTAGGTGACGGAGAAGTTTGAAAGGAAAACTCCCCCATAATTTAGTGATGAATAACTCCCGTAGAAACTAATAAAGGCTGGGGAGACATTTCAGCATTTAGATTAAGGTGCTAAAAAGACGAACGCGCAGCGAGGAGAGATATGTTTTACTTTCCGTTTCACCAAGGAACTCTAGGGGGTGCTAAAAACAAGTCAAAGCTGACTAGTGTCCCTTTAAGCCTCCAGAAGAACCAACAACTGTCTTTTTCAAGACACAACAAAGTAAAAACCATAAAAAAGAAAACTCAGGTGTTCTCACACCTGGGGGCTGTGCCAGAAAGCGAGTTTAGAACATCGAGGCTTTCCTGATAAATCCCTGATTGACACAGCACTCCCCTCCCCTCCAGGTTTCCCTGGGGTCGCCAACGAATCTCAGGTGGATTCAATTCCCTGTTAGTCAAGCAAGGAGCGGCACTCGCGGCTCACGCGCGTCCACAGGCAGCCCGTGTTCATCAATGCTACATCGAAATAACGTTCATTGTGCCACGGTTACATGAATAGAAAAAATAGTTTCTTTTCGCTGAAGTCTTCTTCATGGGCTGTCCCCCAGGCTTCTGGACAGCCCATGAAGAAGACTTCAGCGAGAAGTCGAACCTGTAGGCAGGTAGAAAGAGATTTATACAAATTCCTCTTACTAATATCCTGTGCCGACCAGAAGAAACTATTTTTTCTATTAATCAGTGCTAGATAAATGAGAATGGAAGGAAAGGAAAGTACCTGGTTCTTTTCCCAGGTGGAGTAAGACTTATATATTCATGCCTACGAGGACTACAGAGATTTCTAACTAAAATAGAGACCACCAGCTGCTTGATTAAAGCTCTGTAGCTGGCTCTGTTTAGTTAGAACGCTCAGCGTTTCCATGGCGACGCCAGAAGTCCACTTCAGCGCTGCTTCTCCACTTATCTTATTGGAGTTTTCCTCATTTATGTGTCGTTTTCATGTTTGTGCATACATGCATTTATATGATTTTATATGTGCCATTTTAATTGGTTTTTATCACTTGCTGCATTATTTTTTACTCTTGATAGTGCTGTTACTTTTAACTTGTTCTCTTATTCTGTTTGTTTTTAGTAGGAGTTTTTATCCGTGATTTTGTGCTGTTTTTGTGTATTACCTGATTTCCATGCTTTCATTATGTTTTGTTGATATGTTCGAGCATTTGGCTCTTTTTTGTACAGCACTTTGGTTAGCTGCCATGCTATTTTTAAATGGTGCTTTATAAATAAATTGGTATGGTATAAAAATGATAAGAAGCAAAACAGTGGCAACAAGACAATACAAGTCCCAATAACATCAAGCAGTTTCCGTCAGCAGTAGAGAATAGGTGAGTCTGCAGACTGAACCCTAACTCTGTGAGTCTGATTCAGACAGGAGGCAAACTTTTACCAAGGTTACACTGCAAAAAGAAAAACAGCAAACAGAAAAGGGCAAAAGACACAAACTTTAGATCACCAAAAGTCTACTCGTCAGATCACGCCTCCTGAAGAACCAACAACTGTCTTTTTCAAGTCAAAACAAAGTAAAAAACATAAAAAAAAAAAAAAACGGCACTGGTAATGGTACTCTCAGCAATGAGATGGGGATCGTTACCCTGCAGTGCCAGTCTGTTCCTGCTCTGGACCGTCACAGAGGGCCAGCCACCCCACACGCCCTGAGGGATCCCACAGGGATACGGTCAGTCATCTCCACAACCACTAAACAGTCATGGACTTGTGGGAAAAAAATGAAGCAACAATTATTCACTTCCAGTTAAAAAGAGAAAAAAGCAATAAAAACGGTCAAAAACATGTTTAAATTTTTATTTCAACATCCCCAAGATTTAATTTCATTTTTTCTTTACTCGTTTTTCTTTTCAGTTGAGTTTAGTACAGTTTGGTAGGAAGACCAAACTCTGCTCCACTTTGTGTTTTTGGTGTCTCGTAGCTGAGTGATGGTAGGATCACCAGATCTCAGGTCTGCCACGTGAAGAAGGAGCTGAGATTGGGACCAAGGATGAGATCCTGGATGAAAGCTGCTGAAGTGAGCTTCCTGTGGGCGGCTGGCTCCGCTTTGGAAATCAAATGTATTCTGTACAGTAATGTTTTTACCTACATTTGTGTTGACCACACCTTCTTTTGCTCATGCTTGGACTATTGAAACTCATTTTTCACTCCTCTGAGCAAAACCTCCCTGAATCAGTTACAGGTGGGTCAGAATGTCTGTGCTGCACACACCACATCACTCTGCTCCTCTTTCACTTTCAGTGGCTGCTAGTTAAATGCAGAGTTCCATATAGAACTGTTTTCTAACTTTTTTCTGTTTCTTATTTTCTTACATTTTCTGTTTTAACTCACTATTATTATCATCTAACAGTTAACCAGCTCTGGTGGCCTAGTGGTAGAGTGTCCGCCCCGGGACTGGGAGATCAGGGTTCGTATTCCCAAAGACTTTGAAAAAATGGGACCCAATGCCTTCTCGCTTGACACTCAGCACTAAGGGGTTGGATTGGGGGGTTAAACCACCAAATAGTTCCTGAGCGCGGTCACATGGGTCAAATGCGGAGATGTGTGTGATGAATACTTGGGACTTTAAATGTCCTGTCTGGTTCTCAGGTGGCGCGCACCTGTAATCCAAGCTACTGGGAGGCTGAGGCTGGAGGATCGTTTGAGCTCAGGAGGTCTGGGCTGCTGTGGACTATGCTGATCAGGTCTCTGCACTAAGTTTGGTATAGATATGGTGCTCCTGGGGGAGCCCGGGACCACCAGGTCCACCAAGGAGGGGTGCACCGGCCCAGGTCGGAGACGAAGCAGGTCAAAGCCCCGTACCGCTCAGCAGTGGGATCGCACCTGAGAATAGTTGCTGTAGTTCAGCCTGAGTAAAACAGCAAGACTCAGTCTTTTATAAAGTTTATGTCTCATTAGTCATGATCACATGGTGGTGAAATTACATCTCTGCATTTGACCCATCCCTGTGGGGAGCAGTGAGCTGCAGCGGTGAGCCCGGGAAATATTTGGTGGTTTAACCCCCAATCCAGCCCCTACTGAGTGTCAAGCTGGGAGGCATTGGGTCCCATTTCTAAAGTCTTTGGTATGTTGTAATTGCCTTCTGTAATTCTGTACATAACATGTCTGTGTAACCGATAAATTTTTGTAACTGTAACTTTTGCTGCCTCTTGGCCAGGACTCCCTTGAAAATGAGGTTTTTAATCTCAATGGGACCTTCCTGGTTAAATAAAGAATAAATAAATAAAAAATGACCCGACTGAGGATTTGAACCCACGATCTCCCAGTCTCAGGGCGAACACCTTCCACCTTCGGAATATTGCTAAGATTAGAAGCATCCTTTTCAGGAGTGATGCTGAAAAACTGGTTCATGCATTTATTACCACAAGACTGGATTACTGCAATTCATTACTATCAGGAGGTCCACAGAATGTAGTCAAAAGTCTTCAGCTGGTCCAAAATGCTGCAGCTAGAGTTCTGATGAGAATTAAAAAGAGAGACCACATCTCTCCTGTTTTAGCTTCCCTACATTGGCTGCCTGTTAAATTCAGAATAGATTTTAAGATCCTCCTTCTCACATATAAAGCTCTTAATAATCAAGCTCCATCATCCAACAGTGATCTGATTGTTCCATATGTTCCTAACAGAGCACTTCGCTCTCAGACTGTAGGTTTACTGGTGGTTCCTAGAATATCTAAAAGTAGGATGGGAGGCAGATCTTTTAGCTATCAGGCTCCTCTCCTGTGGAACCAGCTCCCAGCTTTAGTCCGTGAGGCAGACACCTTGTCTACTTTTCAGACTTGGCTCAAAATATTTCTATTTGATAGGGCTTATGGTTAAATTCTGAGTGATGTTAGCCCATGTTTGGACAAGAGTGAGAGTAGAGGGAGGTAATAAATTATTGGTCAGAATGTCAGAGAGATGGGTTAAAAAGACAGGTGAGCTTCAGATTCAGCACTTCGGACAGCTCCAGGAGCCTCTGAGTCTTTAGGTTAGAGAGGGATCAGCCATCCTCTAAATCCCAGCGACCGGCATGAAGATCATCTATTGGAGGATCTTTGTTGACATATTTTTCATTGTTGTGCGCATGCGCGAGTGGCTGTGTGGCAGAAGATGGCCTGCTATCAATACGCGACGTACACTTTCACGCAAGTTAATGGCCGAAATCCCCAAAATATAAACACTTTAATGTCTAAAGACAGGAGGAGGGTTAGAGAGAAGCTTACATTCTGTAATGAAGACAAAAATAAAGTTATTTAAAGCCTGCTTGAGCTCTGGGATGACAGAAAACGTTGGTCCGATTCGCCGGTGTTTTCTCCACAACTCTGCTGGGGAGACATTTATTCCTATTCAACAGAAAGCCCTGGACCCTTCACTCATGAAGAATTAAAGGCTTTCAAACGTCTGGAGGTCTACGATTATTGTGTTTCAATGAAAGTTTGGCTGAACTATTCTGCAAAACAGGAAGCCGTGACTTCGGTAAAGCCGTGGTCGTGCTGAAGTCGGCACCGGCCGGCTAGCAGAGTCAGCATGATTCACATCACCTGTGGGCAGTGTTGGGTGTAACTCATTACTTTGTAATGCATTACAGTAATTACATTACATTTATTGGTAACGCAGTAATGTAATGCATTACTTATGAAATTTATGTAATATATTACTTACTACCAACATTAGTTACTTGCGTTACAATCAACTAGGCTTGTCTCTCGCTCTCTCCTCCAAGGAGAACTCGGAGGACGCTTTTTTTTTATACGTGATGATGTTGCAAGGTTACGTGGACAATCACAAACAGAGAAACGGGAAAAGAGCAACATGGCAGAGGCGATGGAGGGCAAGACGACTTTTTACGGATGGAAGTATGCACATTACTTTTCCTTTGTTGCAAGAAAGGACAAAAACTTAACAGTTTGTGTAAACATTCTAAGCAAAAAAATATTTTGATACTGTGTACCTTGAGGTTATTTTAGCATTTTACAAGTTTGCATTTTTCAAGGTGCTTATGTAGCACTGTTGTTAGTGCTTGTTTTACATTTCTTTTATTAAAGAAGGGTGTCAAAAAGAGATCTTCAGTGCTATTATTNTTTTTTATAATTGAAATTTTTATTGGTTTCTGAACTTTTACAACATACAAAAGATAAACATATACAACACAAACCCCAGAAAAATTAAATAAAATAAAACCCCCAGGCTGGTGCACCCACCCCATCCCCATCCCACCCAATTCCCTTTCCCATTCAGGGTACTCACAATTCAAAAAGTTTCAGGATCAACTGTTACTCTTGCCTAGACCAGTAGCTATACGTAATTATAGTCAGTCAGAAATTCAGATCCAGACAGCATACCATTAGATATCAGCCACAAGGTAATATCTTCAAAGCATCCCAAAAACTGTTCCAGTCAGTGTCTTTATTTCCTTTCAATTTGCCAAGCATGGCCTCGTAAGCAGCTGTTTCCGCCATTGCTGTAATCCATTCATTGATCTCAGGGCGTATCATAGTCTTCCAGTGTCGTAATATAATCCTGGATGCCGTCACTAATCCAACCATCATGATGGAGAAGATACCTTTCGAAATATTTGGCATTTGGGAACTGTCTCCCAGTAGACAAAGTTCTGGAGTCAGAGGAACTTCTACGCCAGACCAGGTACTTAGGACATTCACAACACTAGTCCAAAAGGGCGAGACCAAGGGGCATTCCCAAAAACAGTGTATATATGTCCCCATCTCACTTTTACATTTCCAGCATAAATTATTCGGGATTAGTTTCATTCTGTGCAACCTGGTAGGAGTATGATAATACCTGTGCAACACCTTGTATTGTATGAATTTACTCCTGGCCTCCTTCACATATTTACCACTGTCAGATAAGATGTTCAACCATTTGTCATTTGTGTATTCTATATTTAAATCCCGTTGCCAGAGTAATTTAATACTTGAAGACTCACCACTTAGACTATAGTTAAACAATTTATAAAACACAGAGGCCGTGTGGCGATCACGTGGCATTTCAATGTAACCCAAAATATTGTTCTCAGGGGCTTCCTTAAATTTAGAAGTCACACAATGTCTCATTTGGAGATATTTCCAAAAATGCCCCTTACCTTGCAATTTATATGTACATGTTAATTCCTCATAGGACATAAATTGTCCATCTTTATACAAATCTCCAATATTACATATGCCACGTGAATGCCACTGCCCCCAAAACACCGGTGCTTTACCAATACATATAGCAGGATTATTCCAAAGAGATGCATACTTCTGAACATGATGCGAGAGTTTTAACATTTTGTGCACCTTAGACCAGACCTCACAAGAATGAATAACAACCGGGTTAGTTGTATCTATCTCTTGAGACAATTTGTGTTTCGGGTTGAATGGTGAACAAATGTCTGATTCAATATTTAACCATTCTTGTTTATTTTTACCCTCCTCCCAATGTTTAACTACTTTTGCCATTTCAAATGACAGATAATAAAGCTTTGAGTCTGGAAGTCCCAGTCCACCTTTCTCTCTGGGGGCATACAATTTATCCAGTTTTATTCTAGCTCTTTTACCCTCCCACAAAAATTGTCTAACTAAATCTTCATACCTTTTAAAAAAGTCCGGCGGGATTAAAATAGGTAGCATCATGATTATGTAGTTGAACTGGGGTGCTATAATCATTTTAATGATATTAATCTTGCCCCACAAAGACATTTTTAGTGTTATCCATTTTTCAAAAGTTGTTTTAATTTTTGACAGCACTGGATTAAAATTTAGTGAGGGTAGTTCATCTAACTCTTGACACAGTTTAATCCCCAGATATTTCATGCCTTTAGGTGTCCATTTAAATTTGAATTTCTCCACCATGTGTGAATAACACAGACCCGACAGTGGCATAGCCTCAGATTTAGACCAATTAATTGTATATCCGGAAACTTTTGAATAGGATTCTATGTTGTCCATTAGGTTTGGTAAAGATGTAAGTGGATTAGTTATAGTTGCTAGAATATCATCTGCATAGAGAAGTAGTTTGTGTTCTTCCTGGCCCATCTTTATGCCTTTAATATCTGTATTTGTCCTAATACTCACTGCTACAGTTTCTATAAAAATAATGAATAATAGAGGACTAAGAGAGCATCCTTGTCGGGTCCCACACGACAAACTGAAAAAAGGCGAAATAATTCCATTTGTCATTACTGCAGCCCTTGGTTCTTTATACAATATTTTAACCCAATTAATAAATTTTGATCCAAATCCAAAATTTAATAAAGCAGAAAAAAGAAAACCCCATTCAACTTTATCGAACGCCTTCTCCGCATCTAAGGAGAAAGCAGCTACAGGTTCATCTTTTGACTGGCTCAACCACATTAAATGCAACAGTTTTCTAATGTTATCGGCGGAAGAGCGGTTTTTCATGAATCCTGTCTGGTTCGGGTGTATGATATTAGGAAGGACTTGTTGTAAGCGCAGGGCTAGCACCTTAGTGAGTATCTTACAGTCTAGATTCAGCAAGCTGATCGGCCTATAATTTGATGGATCTGTACTATCCCTGTCTTTCTTTGGAATCAAAGAGATCAGCGCTTCGTTAAATGTAGAAGGGAGTTGTCCTCTTTCAAATGATTCTTGAAACACTTTCTGTAAAACTGGAGAAAGAATATCAATGTACTCTTTATAATACTCAGCGGGGAGGCCATCGTAACCAGGGGATTTTCCCCTCCTCATCAACGAGATCGCTTTTCTAATTTCTCCTTCCGTTATTGGGCCCTCTAACAGCTCCGCCTGCTCCTGAAGTAGTCTAGGTAAGTCGAGTTTGGAGAAAAATTTTTCACATCCTCTCTGGGTCTCGGCATCAATCATCTTGGATGTATATAATGTTCCGTAATATTGCTTGAATACGTTATTTATGTCTTTTGCTGAAGTTACTAGAGAATCGCCTTGTTTAATGGCAGGAATAGTATTTGAGAAATCCTCCTTTTTAACTTGTCTTGCCAATATCTTCCCCGTTTTCTCACCTCCCTCATAAAATGTGGTTTTTAGTCTGAACAAGGAGTATTCCACTTTCTTATTATACATTTCATTTAACTGAAATTTAAGCCCACAAATATCTCTATAGATTAATTCATTATACTGTGTGGACAAAATGTTTTCNTTTTTTTTTGGGAGGCAGATCTTTTAGCTATCAGGCTCCTCTCCTGTGGAACCAGCTCCCAGCTTTAGTCCGTGAGGCAGACACCTTGTCTACTTTTCAGACTTGGCTCAAAATATTTCTATTTGATAGGGCTTATGGTTAAATTCTGAGTGATGTTAGCCCATGTTTGGACAAGAGTGAGAGTAGAGGGAGGTAATAAATTATTGGTCAGAATGTCAGAGAGGTGGGTTAAAAAGACAGGTGAGCTTCAGATTCAGCACTTCGGACAGCTCCAGGAGCTTCCGAGTCTTTAGGTTAGAGAGGGATCAGCCATCCTCTAAATCCCAGCGACCGGCATGAAGATCATCTATTGGAGGATCTTTGTTGACATATTTTTCATTGTTGTGCGCATGCGCGAGTGGCTGTGTGGCAGAAGATGGCCTGCTATCAATACGCGACGTACACTTTCACGCAAGTTAATGGCCGAAATCCCCAAAATATAAACACTTTAATGTCTAAAGACAGGAGGAGGGTTAGAGAGAAGCTTACATTCTGTAATGAAGACAAAAATAAAGTTATTTAAAGCCTGCTTGAGCTCTGGGATGACAGAAAACGTTGGTCCGATTCGCCGGTGTTTTCTCCACAACTCTGCTGGGGAGACATTTATTCCTATTCAACAGAAAGCCCTGGACCCTTCACTCATGAAGAATTAAAGGCTTTCAAACGTCTGGAGGTCTACGATTATTGTGTTTCAATGAAAGTTTGGCTGAACTATTCTGCAAAACAGGAAGCCGTGACTTCGGTAAAGCCGTGGTCGTGCTGAAGTCGGCACCGGCCGGCTAGCAGAGTCAGCATGATTCACATCACCTGTGGGCAGTGTTGGGTGTAACTCATTACTTTGTAATGCATTACAGTAATTACATTACATTTATTGGTAACGCAGTAATGTAATGCATTACTTATGAAATTTCTGTAATATATTACTTACTACCAACATTAGTTACTTGCGTTACAATCAACTAGGCTTGTCTCTCGCTCTCTCCTCCAAGGAGAACTCGGAGGACGCTTTTTTTTTATACGTGATGATGTTGCAAGGTTACGTGGACAATCACAAACAGAGAAACGGGAAAAGAGCAACATGGCAGAGGCGATGGAGGGCAAGACGACTTTTTACGGATGGAAGTATGCACATTACTTTTCCTTTGTTGCAAGAAAGGACAAAAACTTAACAGTTTGTGTAAACATTCTAAGCAAAAAAATATTTTGATACTGTGTACCTTGAGGTTATGATAGCATTTTACAAGTTTGCATTTTTCAAGGTGCTTATGTAGCACTGTTGTTAGTGCTTGTTTTACATTTCTTTTATTAAAGAAGGGTGTCAAAAAGAGATCTTCAGTGCTATCATTATTACTTTCTGGGTGCAAAAGTAATCAGAAAGTAGTGTAATTAAGTTACTTCATGAAGTAAGTAACTAAGTAGTGTAATATATTACTTTTTGGAAAAGTAACTTGTAATATGTAATATGTTACTATTTTTGAGTAACTTCCCCAACACTGCCTGTGGGTGATTGTCAAAGAAAACGGATAAATCCTCACGGCGACTACAAAGATGGGTAAGTCTTCATTAATCAGTGTTGTTAGTTGGTTTTTACTTATTCATTTATTTATTATTATAACGATCGCGGGCTGAGACACCTGAATCAGAACGCGAAAACTAAATGACTCCGTGGATATAAAACTACACAAAGATGAATATGTTAAAAAGCATCTTCTCAACCTTTGTTGTGGGCGCACCCACACAAGGCTAATTTGCATATAACTGAAAGATTTAGCTCACAGATTTAGATTTAACATTTAGGTTTAGATTTAACATTTAGATATACATTTAACATTTAGATTTAGATTTAACTTTTACATTTAACTTTTACATTTATATTTAACATTTAAATTTAGATTTAACTTTTAGATTTATATTACACATTTACATTTAGATATAAGATTTACACTTAGCATTTATATTTAGGTTTAGATTTAACATTTAGATTTAGATTTAACATTTAGATTTAGATTTAACATTTAGGTTTATATTTAACATTTAGGTTTAGATTTAACGTTTAGGTTTAGATTTAACATTTAGATTTAGATTTAACATTTAGGTTTAGATTTAACATTTAGATTTAGATTTGACATTTAGATTTAGATTTAACGTTTAGATTTAGATTTAACATTTAGATTTAACGTTTAGATTTAGATTTAACATTTAGATTTAACATTTAGATTATCTGAAATTATGTGGCATTTAAACATTATTTTAAATGTGATAAAAGGTGCTAAATGTAGGAAAAATGAGCTAAATATAAAAAAAATGTCTGCTAAATAATTTGGACCAGCAATTTACACTTGGCATCCCATATGAATCCAGGCTTTCTTCAGACAGTCGGGTCACCCGCAATCATCTATTTCGTATTTCGCGGTCCTAATTCTAATAAAACCTTTTATCAAGCCTCCCACGGGCCACAGCAAGAATGATCCATCTGCTTCGCTAAATCCTCCTCCAAGCATGCAAAACAATTGAATTATAGGCAAAATGCGCTGTTTGTTGCCACCCAGGTCCCATGATGCAATGCGAAAAACATAAACATTGACGTCACAAAAGATCCTCCTATTGGTGAATTGGCAAACATACACAGTCACATTTGTCTGAGCTCACAGTGCGGTGATCAAGTATCTCAGATTTACTGTTTTTGTCACTTAAAAGGTTCAGATCAGTCAGAGATATAATAGAATAGGCTTTATTGATCCCACAGTGGAGAAGTTCACTCGTTAAGGCAGCACATACACTTAGAGCAATATGAAAAAATAACAGGTAAATACACAAAGGTATTAGGCTATTACCGTAACCTTCAGCAATTAAAAAAAGAATAAAAAATTAGAATAAAAATAGAAAATAAAGAATTGCATTTCCAAGGAGAAACAGCATAAATAACACATACATACAAATGTGCATCTGGGTATTGCACACGTACTGAATCTAGCACTGATGCTAGCGTGTAACAGTTAAACTGTGGAGGTCTACACTCTTACTGCAGTGGGAATGAATGACCTACGTTCTGGTTTACATCTGGGATGTCTCAGTCTGCCACTAAAGAAGCTGTCCATGACCTCCACAGTGGGTGGGAGGGGTTTTCCAAGGTGCAGATCAGCTGGGGCTCTCTGACGCTGCTGCCCTGACCAGATGGGCTAGGGTCTCCTTGGGGCTCTCTGACGCTGCTGCCCTGACCAGATGGGCTAGGGTCTCCTTGCCCCGGGTGGTGTCTGGGAACGATGGTGCCTATTGGGGTCAGCAGGGGAGCTGGCTCCCTGGGAGGCTAAGGCCCCCCCAGTCTTTCCTCCCCATCATCAGACATTTCCCTCCTCCTGCTCCATCACATCACCACACACACACATAAACATAGGGCGTTGGGGTAAGGGCTAGTTCTGTGGGTGCGGGTATGATTCCCATCTCCGCAGTCCCGTGGCGGCCTGCGCCCCAATTTTAATTTGCATATTAAACACTTCCATCAACGACATTTCATGCAGATTCAGACTTAGGGCCTTGGAGGGGGGCACACACTCGACGGCACCTGTAGAGGGGGATCACTCAGCCTCTCCGCGGGTGCCGGTGCCCAATTCCAATTTTAAGCTGCACCTAGACACTGACGGTTCTGGGGGGGAATTGGGGTTGTGTGCTGACACCAGATGGTGTAGGCTGAATGATGTCTGCACTGCCCCATCCCCTCCAACCGCAAAATGCACTTTAACAACACGCATCAACACCACATTAGAGCAGGCGGAGGGAGACTAGGGGTCTTTCCGCACTACTGTTCTCGGTTCGCTGCCCGGGGGTGGAGACTAGGAGTGGGAGCTGGCTATCTGGACGGGGTCTGGGGTGGTGGGTCACTTTGCTCTGCACTGGGCGGGGTTGCCTGTTCATCATCACCCCAGTTAGAACAGGACCATCTCTGAGTCTAGTAGTGGTTGTGCCCAGTGTACAGCTGTATCACACCAGAGTGTGTAGGGTGTGTATTGGGAGTGTGAGTGGGTGTATTACGTGCATTCTTGTGTGTCTAGGTCGAATGTATTTTTGCGTGAGTAAGAGGGTGGGAGTGTGTGACTGTGTTTGTGTGTGACTGCCTATGTGTCAGGTAGAGTTTTGGACTCCTCCCCTCTCCTGGGACATCTTGTGATGCTATAACATCTTGACCTACCCTCCCCCTACCTCAATTCCTGCTGGTGGGTGATACCTCGGTCTGCCTGCGTATTTGCAGCTCTCGTATGTGGGGCTGAACGGTTTTTTTTGCAGATGTCAGCTAGCTCCTGGTGGCTGCCTGGAGGGGCCTGGACCCTGGGCACTGGCGGATCTCTGGCGGGGTTGGGCGCCCTTGGATCGCGGGCTGCTGAGTTCCGAGCTCAGTCTACCTTCGGGTGGGTGGCTTCAGGCTGGGCTGGGGGCTTGCCGTTGTCATCTCCTGGGCCTCTGGCACGGCTGCTGGTTGGCCCCCCGGGAGAGCCTCTGCGCCCATCGGGAGGGGGGTTGGGGCTGCTCCGGTGGCGGTCTCTCTGGGGTCCCCACGCTCTGGGGAGACCTCGGGATCTCAGGGCTTGGATCTCCTCCATCCTCCATGGGTCTTTGGGGCCAGGTCTGTGGCCTCTCACACTCACTATTGGACATTCCTCTAGAGAAACCTTACATACACAAACATGTGTACACAACACAGGTGCTCACATGGTGCTCTCACAAGTATGGGCATGGGTGTTTTTAACACATAACCTAAGGCTGTGGTTGGCACTTTTCAGCAAAAATAGCTGTGGTGCAGTGATGTTTTGGTTTTGTTGTATTTTCCTCTTTCTGCAGGTCTAGAAGCGGATTCTTTTGCATCCTTTATTGTTTATTTTTGTGAACTCCCCCCTTCCTTCTCTTTCCCCCCTTTCTCTTTCATTTCCGTGTCCGTTGAAATTTTAACCAACCGAAAACATTTCTAATAAAGTTCTGATATCAGGCGGGGTTTTATAGCTGAATCTATAACAATCCACCTGTGAGAATAAAACTGTAAGGCTTGTTTTTGGCACTCAGACATCAATTCTGTTTGCTATACAGCCAAAACAGGACATGGGGGAAAAAAACATTAAAACGTTACAGGAAAGTTTAAGCAGACAGATGCAACATTTAAATAATCAGGTAACTTCAGACCTTTGCACTGTAGAATTTTTCATGTCTGTATATAAAAGCTTAATAAACAGGTGCATCATGGTGTGAATGTTCCTACAGAAGAAAAATAAATATAGATAACAGGTTAATACTTGTTGATCCACATTTATTAAATGATGGTAGATTTGAAGCAGTAAGCTTCAAACTGTTGGCTGCCTGATGTTTTGGCCTTTGCCATGTTGGACTTTCCTGGTTACTGGTTGGTAATACAATTTATTTTGTTTGCCACCAGAGACAGACTTTATTTAAGTGCAGAGTAACTTATTTAGTCTGAAACAAACATTTATTGATCATCTCTTTGCGCTGATTTCATGTTCTGCAAACTTTAACCTCAGATTTGTTCAATAAATGAAAATATTAGCGAAGTCTCATTTTATTCTAGTTGAAATGAGTTCTCACCCATTTCCATCTTGTTCCTTCTCATCAGGGTGATCTGGTTCCCCAGACCTTGTTTGACCGGGCGACATCTCGTCTCGTACATGTTATAGTTTCTCTCATCTCACACACACACACGAACAGAGTGGATGATCAAATAATGGAAGTCTCAGCCAGGTCTTTGGTTTTATCACACACATGCTGCCACGGTAGATAAGATAGGTTGAAGACACACACATACAGTGGATGATCAAATAATGGAAGTCTCAGGTATACTACTTTTACATGGGCACATGTACTCGTGTCGAAAAGCACAGGCTTGTTTATCACCTAGAGTTTGACTCCATTTATTATTGAAAAAAAATTTTTCAACTGTGTTTTGCATTTCACCAAAAGTTATTTTCAGGTCAGCTGGTTAATAATGGTGACATTAAATGCATTTTATAGTATTTATTAAAGATAAAAACTAAGATAGCGATATTTTTTGTGAGTAAATCTACAGTATTTAGCTGTTTATAGTTTATTTGGCTTACACTTGCATCCCCCCATAAAAACTAATTTATGTTACCAAATTTACTACATAGCAAAATATGTTTTTCTTTCTGTTGTTTTGTAATTTAAAAGTTACTTTTTACACGCTTTTCTACAACTTTGTGTCAAAAATCCTTCAAAATCACGTTTCTTTTCTCTTCTCGCGATGTTCTGCAACTTCACAAAACATCTGAGTTGTGAAGCTAAAGCTAGGCTAACTAGCTGTGACTCTGTGACATGTTGTTAAGTTTACACTAGGTATCGATGAAGGTGCTTCCTGGAGTGATTTGGACATGGAGTTAAGAAATATCAAAGACCAGGTAGTAAATAACGCTTTTCCAGAGATGTAGTCAAACATAAAAAACTTAGCAGACTCAGTGTTGCTAATCATGTTAGCTACACAACGAAGAAAGTTTACAAAACAAATGATTGAATGTAAAGAGAACATTTTATATTGTTTAGATTGGTGGTTTGGTGATGAAATCTGATCAGCGAAAAGTCACTGATTCAAATGTTATTTGCTTTGTTTGAGACATTCTGGTTTCTGCACAAATCTGAGAAATCACAGACCGGAAACTGATTTGAATAACACTGATTACTGTTTTTCTTTATCATTGCTGCACTTCCTCAGTCTCCCCTGGTTCAGGCCATATTCAATCAAAATACAGAAGACGTGACATTTTTATTGGACCATAACGAAGATGTCAATGCAAAGGTCAGTTGTCAGAAGTTGTGGCATCAAACACATTTTAATATAAATGTATATTAAACTGTGAGTTTTAGTTCCAGTGCTCTGATTTCCATCGGTTTGTTTTTTGACATTTGATGCAAAATGTCTACTAATCTTGTGTATTAATATTATTATTATTAATATAATATTACTCAACATAAATGTTTATTTCAAGCATCTTATTTATAAGTTTCACCTTTAAAAATGAATGCTCTAAAAGCCCTGATAACACATAAGTAAACACAAACAGCTGCTATTATAAATAATAAAGTGTGCATTCTGACTCTAATTGTGTTTTTCCCCTCGCCCCCAGGACCAAGAACAAAGCACACCCCTCCATGCTGCTGCTTATTTGGGAAACGTCCACATTATGGAAATGCTGATGAGTTCAGGTATAGCAAAATAGTTTTCATTTACAGTATAATACCTTTATCTAAAGTAATAAACCTAATCTGATGAATACAGGGAAACTAACACTTCTGAAGGTCCCTGTAAACAGAAAGTTAAGTTTAAACTTTCTTTTGTTCTTTGCTTCAGGAGCAAAAGTCAATGCTAAGGACCAGGGGATGCTTACTCCTCTACATCGAGCAGCAGCATCACGAAATGAAGTATATTTATGTTTTAAACAGACACAGAAATAGAACTGCAAGGATTTTAAAATAGACTTTTTAAATGTAATTTCCTCTTCACAGAGGGCTGTGGAGCTGCTGCTGAAGAACAAAGCTGAAGTCAACCCTCGGGACAAGTTCTGGCAGACTCCATTACACATGGCAGCTGCAAACTGGGCTACAAGCTGTGCTGCAACCCTGATCCCACACGTCTGCAGCCTGGATGTTACAGACAAATCAGGGAGGACACCTCTGCATCACGCAGCGCACAGCGGACACACAGAGGTAACCATTTCTGATATTTTGAGTTTTCCTTTAAGCCAGCATGCACAGAGATAAAATAATAATTTATGTGACATTCTTATATTATTATGTTAGAAGCAACAATATTTACTTTTTGCAGTATTTACTTCGTTGTGTAAACCAAATCAGCCTAAAGAATGTAAAGTATATTTTGAGATGAAGATGAACAAACACCTATTTACACACTGACTGTGTTTCTGCAGATGGTGAACTTGTTCCTGCGTAAAGGTGCCAGTGCAAACGCTAAAGATAAGAAGGAAAGGCAACCAATTCACTGGGCTGCACACCTCGGTGGGTAGAATGTTTGTGCAGATTTTAATTGTTTGAGTAGAAAAATGAGAAATTATCAGTGACTTTGTGAGAGCATCAAAAGAGGCTGGCCTAGAGCTCAAGAGTGGGCACGAGATCGGACAGTTTTATCATCAGAACTTTATTCTGGACACAATGAGGTCCATAGGAAGAGTAAATAATAACTCCTGTATATGTGCTTTATATTGTAGTTTTGTCTCATCTATTTATGACGTAACTATTCAACATATCATTTGTATTTTGTGCAGAAGCCTGCTGTTATTTTTATTGTGTCAGCAAATGTTGCATGTCTGTTTGTCCCTATAGAGCATGCAGACATCTGATTGGCTGTAACTGCTTTCAGATCTAACCCATATGCCACTGCAGAGTTAACAGAAGGACGAGTTGTCTTTAAAAATCAAACTGTGGTTCTAGTTGAGCGGCTGATGTTATGCTTGAGCTCTGCAGGTTCCTGCTGTTGATGTTAAGAGTTTTCTTCCAGGACATCTGGACGTTGTGAAGCTGCTGGTGTCTCACACTGCAGATGTGATGTGCAAAGATAAGCGTGGGTACACTCCTCTTCATGTCGCTGCTGCCAGCGGACAGATAGATGTGGTCAAGTTTCTCCTGAGGCTTAAAGTGGAGGTAAATTGTCCTACATATATTTATCTTGTTGCATGTGTGGCACACTACTTTTGCTTTAACGAGTGGTAGCATGAAGGATGTGTGTAGTAATATTTGGAAAGACTTGGTTTTCTGGTCTAGAACAAAGAAGTCAGTCTCAGCTTTTGACTTTTAAAAAGTTAAAAGTTCCTCCCCCCTATGCTGCTTCTCAGATGGATGAACCAAACATATTTGGGAACACAGCGCTCCACATGGCCTGTCAGACAGGACAAGACATCGTAGCTACGGAGCTGGTGAACCGTGGTGCCAACGTAAACCAACCCAATTACCACGGCAACACACCGCTGCACCTGGCTGCCACCTCCTCCAGCGGGGTGCTGTGTCTTGAGCTGCTAGTCAGCAGTGGAGCAGATGTCAACATGCAGGTGATTCTTATTTATTAGGTGGAAATAAAAAGGTTATAAATAAAGTGAATGTAGATAACCTGTAAAGGGACATTCTGAAGATTTTATTTTAACTTTGTGTCATTTCTCTTACCTCCATGGAACAGAATAAAGAAGGAAAGAGCCCTTTACACGTGGCTGCAATGCATGGACACTTCACAGGCTCCCAGATTCTGATCCAAAATGGTAACACGCTTTAAATCACGATAAATATTTCAGCTGGAAACTTTAAAATGTGCATGAAATGTATAAAATCATATCTCTACATAGGCGGAAAGGTTGATTGTGTGGACATAAACGGAAACACACCTCTTCACGTTGCTGCCAGATACGGTCAGGAGCTGCTGATCAGCACTCTGCTGGGAAACGGTGCCGACAAAAGCAGGCGAGTCTGCCTGAATTTCATCCTTTCATAGTAGTTGTCATAAAAGTCTGGTTATTGGATCATCGTTTCTGAAAACATCCTAAATGCGAGGCTCCAGATTTAAACAGATTAAACAAACATTGAAATGTTTTAAGTATTCATCATTTTTCTATTTGCCAAATAGCAGCTATTGTCATTTTCAACAATAAATCTCAAATTCAACAACAAAAACCGAAAGAAACCTGGTGGAAATTGGCATGAATTTGTTCAAAACATAACATTTCAGATAATCCCTCCCTGTCACACCCATACTGACATATGCTGTGGTCTCTGACTAAAGACAGGGGATTCATGGGATGCTTCCGCTGCATTTGGCTGCTCTCTGTGGCTTTCCTGACTGTTGTCACATGCTGCTGTCTAATGGTAAGAGTCTCTTCATCTCATCGGGTTTTATCTCTAAAAAGATCTGGACTCTGTTGAATTGAAGATGTTTTTGTTTTTGACTCAGACCAGTTTTACAACATAGCACCGGCTCGCCAAATCCCAACAGCAGAGCTTGATCTAAACGCCACCGATGATCACGGCAGGACCTGCCTGCATGCTGCTGCCTCTGGAGGGTGAGTGGTGATCACACGTCTAATGATTTAACATAAAGACCAAACTCTATCTTAGCTGCAGGTGAAAGATTTATCCACCATAATCACCGGTTATTTCTGTTTTTCTGGTCTTGACATGTGCAGAAAACACAATAAACTCTTAATTTGTAAAATAAAACCAACTCAAATTGTTTCCATGCATTTCAAAGATATTTACCGTTTCACCTGCTTCATTATAAGATATTTTATCAGCCGTAATAACCCTGCTTACATTTTGTTTTGCAGAAATGTTGAGTGTCTTAATTTGCTGTTAAGCAGTGGTGCAGAACTGGACATAAAGGACAATTTAGGCAGGTAAGCTGAGTTTTAAAAGCTTCAGGTAAGAACTAAAGAGATTTTTTAACCTAATATCCCATCTTTTCTCTTGTTTTGCCTTTCAGGTCTCCTCTGCACTACGCTGCAGCAAACGGGAACAGCCAGTGCACAATTTCTTTGGTGAGAGCCGGAGCAGAGGTCAACGAGGCGGATCTGACGGGCTGCAGCCCTCTGCACTACGCTGCTGCGTCACACACCTTCTGTCGGTGAGCGTTTTCTGTGTTTTACATGTTTGAATCAAACGTAAGGAGGACAGCAGGACGTGGACCGTTTTCTGTAGATTATCCTCATTTAAAATTCAAATAACGTGCCTGTTTTTCCACAGAGAGGGAGCTAATTATGAAACCGACCTCAGCGTAGAAAAAGAACAAGAAGCCTTTCTGTAAGTCTCAGTTTACAAAGACACCTGTAATTCCAGGTGCTTTATAAATACATTAGAAACACAGACTTCCACTGTTATTTATTTATTTTTTACTCTGTGTTTCAGGTGTTTAGACTATTTACTGGACAACGGGGCGAACCCCATCCTGAAGAACAGTCGGGGTTACAGTGCTGTTCACTATGCTGCAGCCTACGGGAACAAACAGCATCTGGAGCTGGTCAGTCGGGCTTTTAATTCCTTTGTTTTTACACATTTCTTCCTGCATTATTTCCTGCAGGCTGAACCTAATTCAAACTTTTTTTGCAGCTTTTGGAGATTTCCTTTAATTGTCTCCAAGAGGTTGAGAGCAATATTCCAGTCAGTCCGTTGCACTTAGCTGTGAGTAACACATGAACGAACAAGCTCTGCTGCAGGCCCTTGCTGCACTCTCACTGTGTGTTCTGCTGCTGCAGGCGTATTACGGCCACTGTGAGGCGTTGCATCTGCTGTGTGAGACTTTAGTGAGCCTAGACGTGCGGGACATTAAAGGACAAACTGCGCTCCACCTTGCTGCTCAGAGAGGTTTTTCCAGATGTGTGGAGGTTCTGATGGAGCATCAGGCCTCCTACACGCTGAAGGATCACAAGCAGAAGTGGACGGCTCTGCATGCTGCAGGTGGGCTTGATGTCTTGGTATGTTGTTTCCTGCCACAGATGTTTGTGTCTCATCACCTTTTGTTTTTTGTTGCTAATGCATCAGCTGCCGAGGGCCAAGTGGACTGTGTGCTTTTGTTGGTCAACAAGGAACAAAGTGCAGACATGATCGACAGTCAGGACGCTCGGGGACAGTGAGTAGCTTGACTGGTTTACATCAGATGTGCAAATTTGACAGATTTACACTTTAACTGCAGATATTTAATTTTTAGTCCAAGCAGATTGATTTCAATCATTGGAAAACTACAGAAGGGGATTGGGGCCACTGGAAAAAAGAAAGACAAGAGAATTCTGAGAAAATAGTCAGAATTATCTTTTTCTCTTTTCAGTGGCCCTAATCCTCTTCCGTAGAAAACGGTTTCTCTGTGGTGGAAAACACATTTTAGACTTTAAATCTTGACTTTAGAGCTTAAATTGATCATTGAACCTATGAAACTTTTTTTGTTGACTCACAAAACTAAATAAGTGTAATTGGTTCATGCCTTTAGGACTCCTCTGATGCTGGCTGCTTTAGGACGGCACACCGACTGCGTCCACATTCTCTTGGAGAAAAAAGCAAACGCAGACGCAGCAGATAAACAAGGCTTTACTGCTCTGCACAGAGCTGTGAGTGTGTGCACGTCACAATTTAAATGTCCCAAACATCCAGAAGCTGTCTCACGCCAGTTTGTCTCCTTGTGTGGCAGGCCATGTTGGGCAGCGAGGACTGCGTCTTCGCTCTGTTGGAACATGGGGCTTCTGTCCTGTGTCGAGACTCTCAGGGGAAAACGCCGCTCCACCTCACGGCGTCCCGCGGCCACACCGCGCTGCTCAACACTTTACTGAAGGCCGCTAGGAAAGCCGACCCTCTGGACTCTCTGTTGGACTTCAGAGGCTTCACACCCACACACTGGGCTGCGTACCATGGTAACAATTGTTTTCCACTTTTTTTAACAAAAACTGTCCTAAAGTTAGAGCACCGCTAGTAGAACAGCACAGTAATTAGTTTGCTTGTTGTGTTCTGCAGGGCATGAAGGATGTTTACATATTTTACTTGAAAACAAACTTTTTAGCAACCGGGAAGGAAATCGTTTCACACCGTTGCACTCTGCTTTGTGAGTACCCACAATGCCCCAAATCCCTACATCCTTAATGTGAACGACTCGTTCTTTATGATGATTTTATTTTTTAACTTTTAAACGTGTTTGTTTTTACACAGAATCAATGGACATGATGCTGCTGCTGAGCTTCTAGTGAAGACCGTTGGCTTTCATATCGTCCACATGAATGATGCCAAAGGAAGGTGTGTGTGTGTGTGTGTGTGTGTGTGTGTGTGCGTGCGTGCGTGTGTGTGTGTGCTTTAAGGGAGTTTTGACACTGCCAATAATCTTTGATATGTGCATATTGTCTGATATATTTCACTGTGACAAGTTTTTCATGTTTATCATTTTTGCTAAATACCCGCTCATTATTGCTAAATTTGCTCTGGTTTAAAACATCCAACAAAATACATGAAGTTGTTTCCAACCAGCTGATGAGAGTTATCTATTTTATAAATGTGACTAATTTATATCCATTCCTTTTTATTTTTGATACCGTTTCACATATAAATCATTCATTTTCATTTTGCAGGACACCTCTGCATTCAGCTGCTTATTCAGGAAACGTAGCTGGGCTCCAGCTGGTCCTGGCCTGGGGAGCCCAGATCAATGCTGTGGACCAGTTTGGATGCTCCGCTCTGATGGTTGCTGCAGACAGCGGACAGACCACAGCTGTCGGTAAGTGGCTGAACTTTTACTTTACATGCTTTCTTTTTATTTTTTTATTTTTTTAGTGTTTCATTACTGAGGTTGTCTGTCTCACTATTCTTCCTGCGCCACCCCACGTTTAAATAAAAAAACACCCGATTAGGACTTGAACTGTATTATTAAGTTTTTTGTTGCTCATTTTCTGCGTTTCAGAGTTCTTGCTGCACAAGGCGAAGCCAGACCTGACCCTGGTGGACGTTAATAACAACACAGCACTTCACTTAGCCTGCAGCAAGGTCACTCACGCGCGCACACACACACACACACACACACACACACACACACATTAATGTACTGCATGCATGAAGTGGCTCATAAAAATGTGCATGAATGTAGCAGATCATTTTAATATAAGGTTTCTCTGTGTGAATTTTAATGCTTTGATTACAGATCAAAAGGTTTTCTTATATGTTTAAGTTTGAGCAACTTTGTTTAACTGTGAGTTTTTATCCACAGGGTCATGAGATGTGTGCTCTAATAATCCTGGGAGAAATAACAGATTCCTCCCTCATCAACGCAAGAAACAACGCTCTCCAGATGTGAGTTGATCTAATCATGGACTATTGTACCTGCATTCAGCTAATTCAAAAGATCTCATCAAGAGTTGAAGGGATTTTTCTTTAGTCATTTTTAAGTGTTTCTGTGTAAATAATTACTTTTTTTATATCTGGTAGATAGCTTACTGAATGGCTTTAAGTCAGATAAACACCATTTAAATCCTGCAGAACTGATGAGCTAACGGCTAATCTGAGTTTAGCCTAAATTAATTTTATGGTAAATGTCACCTGCAGCAGCTAAATGTAGAGCTTCCAGTGCATCCAGGGTCAGGTTCAGCAGGAAGGTCTTAATATTGCTGCTGAATCAACTGAAATGTAAAATTGGCAACCATCTAAATGTTTATAAAATAACATTTAAGGTTTTGGACATTGGGGCTAAGACTAGCCGTTAGCTCATCATTCCTGTTGGATGTAAAATCTATGACTTCTAACAGACGCTGTTCTTGAACCTATCTTAGATAATGATTATTTATGCAGAAATACCATTCAAAATAAATAATCTGCCTATAAAACTAGATTTTTAAAGGGCGGTTGATCAATGCTTCCATGCAGGCCTCTTCACATTGCAGCCAGGAAAGGCCTGGCCACGGTCGTACAGGTCTTACTGAGCAGAGGAGCAGCTGTCATGGCCGTAGATGAGGACGGTAAACAACATCATTTATATTTCCGTTTCCTGACATATCTCCAAAGGCAGATCCATAACCTGTCACTCCTCTGCAGGACACACACCAGCTCTGGCCTGCGCCCCAAACAAGAACGTAGCGGACTGTCTGGCTCTGATCCTCTCCACCATGAAGCCTTATTCTCCCAGAGAGACTGACACCACCACAACCTCCCATTTTGGCCCCATCCTGAAGAACTGTGGCATCGCTGCTGCCTGTGGATCCAGTGGAAACTTGTGTCACGCCTGAGTTAAACACCATGCTAACACTAAAGGTCACAAACACGTGTGCCACTCTGCTGCACATCAACATGTACTCATGCACGTGTAACAGCCACTGCTCTGAAATCTGGTCTTAGATGTTATTAGAATCAGCAGATCTGTTAGATTACATGTTCTATCGGTTATGAAGTGTTTAGCATCACAGATGAATGAAGGTATAATGTGAGCACACACACGAGCATCTTCTACTTGAACCTGGTCCAAAGTCAGTATTAATGTTTTAGAGCTATTAGAAAAAAGGAGTTTGGTGGTTTTTCAACCTGAATGTTGTTTCTCCTTTTGTTTAGTTGTAAATTACTGTTGGGCACAGTTTCTGGTTTTGTTATTGACAACACCTTCGTTGATGCTTTTATGGAGCTTTTTACGGTGACTAGAGGAATTTTACATGCCGAGACGACACCTCTAGCCTTGTTTTTAAACCTATTTTGTCATTTTTAGATGTTGAATTCAGAATTCATGGTCAAGGTTTTCATTTTGAGTCAGAGTAAAGAACAAACAGACTCTTAAAATACGTAAAAAGAACAACAACACTCACAGGGGAGAAAACGTTAGCGATGTCAGTCCTGTCTTAGAACCACGTTAACAAATATGACCGTTTTTATTTAAATGATTTAAACCGATGAAATTACTGATGGGTTCAGTGTATCATCAGGGTTAATCCACTTAGCTTCTATCAGTGGGTGTTAATTCACCTAACACATTTATCCTCTTGTGAACCCTGTCTCTACACTACGATAAGACGTTTCAGGTCACGAGTCTGTGTGTTCAACCTCAGTCTGTCTAAAGATGTGTGCCCATCAATTATTTACAGCTTCAACTGGGAAAAATAAGATTCATGCTGAAAAATCCAGGAGTTTCTCTCTAAACAAACAAAAAACCTTGTTGTCATTTGAACGGGAATGTTCGGATGTTGGATGGGAGGACTTCCTCTTTAATGTACAAAAGATCTAATAGATGTTGTCAACATTTTAAGCAATTACCAGGACTATTTCTTATTGTGAGTATAGTAAACACTGCACTAATATAAATATCCTATTACTCTAGTTTTATGATCTATATTTCAGTTTAAAACGCCACAGGCATTGTTATAGATGTAGTCGTAGTTTACAGAGTTTGTGTTTTTATAAATATATGAGGAAAGTGAAGTGAACCTTTTATTTGTCTTGTTTAGAAAACAGAATTATAGAGAATGATTCTCAGGTCCTTCTGCACTTGCCTACAGGTGCAGATGCTAGATGTTACTTAAGCTGTGTAGCTTCTCAGAGAAACTCATATTTCAGTTGAATAAGCCAGACATGAAAAGGTCAAAGCAATATGTGACATTAGATTTTTACTAAAGACTATTTTCACCATGTTAAATGATATTTTTATAAATAATGGTGCAAATAGCGGGTTCCAAGAACCACTGTATCTTTATTTTTTTATTTCTTATAATCAGGTAAAAACAAGAAATGGGGGAAATACACTTATTTTAAAACCAAAAGAAAAAAGCTAACACACCCACAGATGTTTACGTTACTTAATGACTCTGTTGGTTTAGACGATAGTGATGATTTTAGGCCTAATTAGGTGGTTTGTTTCAGTTCTTCATACACTAGGACGTCACTGTGTGTCTAAAACACTAGTATAGGTTTGTATTTTTTTTGTACCTGTTTTAAATTCTTATTCAGCCAAACTGTTTATTATTGTGTCCTTTATTTGACACGAGAATGAAGAAAATTAGTAGAACTCAGCTGTTCTACTTTTCCCTACTTATGCTAGCTTTGACCTCACATGGATTTTTGCACATGAACGTTTGCATCCTGCCTTAGATTTACATCTCAAGTTAATGAAGATATTTTTTCACATTTATATCAAATTTATAGAAAAGTAAATTTTATGTTTCCAAAGAAAAGTTGCATTGAAATGTGTTGATTTGTAATAGGGTTTAATGTGTAGAACGTGTTATTTCTTTGCATCATACTGATTATTGGTGTCATAACTTTAAAGATCTGTGTTGTTTATCTATTAGAATATAAAGAAAAAGCAATACTGACTGAATGTTTTGTGCTTGTTTTGTTTATTTTTTTGCAGTTTTGTATTTGAGCAAATTCACACGTGGCCGAAATTGTTCTGTTTTTGTTTGGCTTTCATTTTCAGTTCAGCCAACTTTTATCAGACTCTGATAAACCCAAAATAATCTGAATTATAGCATTAGAAGAGAAGCAAACCTCTAAACCACATCATTGTATATATCAGATTTGTTTTGTGAACACCTCAATAATATAAATCCCTAGTTTTCAAACATTCGACTTTTGAAATTTGACCCATGAAAGTTGGGTTTAAATTAGGGGTGGGACTCAATTTTTAAAATAATCTAATTAGAGGCTTTGTAATTAATTAATCTTCATTATTTGCATTTTAAATATATATTTTGTAAAGGAGGGAGTTTTTAATTGTTTGAAAAGGAGCTATGATTACAACAAATGATACCTGTCTCAAAATTGTTTACAATTGATCTCAGGTATTTTTATTTTTCACAAAAATAAAGTACACACACAAAAACAACCAATAACGTATGTAAAAACTAAACAGCAGATAATACATGTACAGAAGAGGATTAGGGCCACTCAAAAGAAAAAAAGAATTCTGACTTTAATAATTCTGAGAAAAAAGTAATTCTCTTTTTTTCTTTTCAGTGACCCCAATCCTCTTCTTTATGAAACAAATACTGTTAGAGGATTTTGGTTTCTTCATGTAGTTCAAAAATACTCCAGTAGAGGTTAGTAAAGGTGGCAAGTCCCAGTAAGGCAAGCTGTTGTAGCATATAATCAAACCACACCTGTCGAGCAAATTGTTCATGTGAATAACTGCTTTTCTCCAAATCAAAACAATACTCTTATTGGTCAGATGTAAGCAGTGGCGGTCCGTCCTACAGGCGAACTAGGCAGCCGCCTAGGGCGCCATCCAGAAGGGGGCGCCAAACTGCGCTCACTCCCCAAAGAAAAAGCATCATAATGTTCAGCTGTCAATTTATATCTGTATTCTGCAATATTTTTAAAAAGAATACGCTAATTTACTGAACAAAGCCAGTTATATTCCCATCCAGCTGTCTTCAATCCCACTCTGAGCTCGGCTGCCTGCCCTGTTCTGCTCAGAACCTGCTAGCAGAGACACATGTGGGACGTACGGTCAGGTTCTGTGTGTGAACGGCTGACCCCCTGCGAGGATGAGGGGCGCCGTTTTGAGGGAGAAAAAAGAACAAGAGAAAGTTGCAAAGGACAAAGGTATGTACTTTTGTTTAGGTTTGTTTGTTTCATATTCTCCGATTAGCATATAACAGTACTAGCTAGTTGACAGTAGCCAAAGCAGAGTCGTCATCTAAGTTAACGAGGGTGTGACGTCACGTTCTGTTGCGGTTCTGTCTCGCGGAAATTTCCCGGAAAATCCCCGCCCCCCCTTCACGGAGACCGGAGACGGTCAGTGCGCATTTAGCTGCACCGTGACAGCGAAGCAACAGCTGGGGTCATCGTGTTCTAGGAAATTAAAAAGTTAAGAGTAATCCAAGTCAGGTGTGAAAAGTCCATTAAAGTTCCTGTTAAACGTTTGATAACTTTATTATTTGAAAAATAAATATTAGGAAGGATGGATTCTAGCAGCTATAATAGCTTTGTACACTCTTGGCATCCAGGTTATTTTCCTGTTTATCCGTGAAATACAGTTTTACATCTAACCACAGTCAAACTACAGGTCAAACTTAAAGTCAAAGTTGAAATGTTTATCAACTTGAATAAATTATAGAAATACAACTGAGTTGAACAATGCTGATAATACGTCTGGTTGTTACATCATTTAGACTCACTCTAAAGTATCTGGGACAACCTGCAGCTGGATCTTGTGTCCAGCCATGCTCCTCAGCTTCTCTGCTTTCCTCAGGTGAGTCTATTGTGTCGGTAAATACTTATGAATAAAATAGTGACTTGTGTGAAGAATGTGGTACCATGACATCCAATGTATTTCCTCTGGTTTTCTCATTATATGTATGGACCTAGAGCCATCAGAGGAGACGTTACAAGAGCATGCTGCTCCTCCTGTCAATAACTACTGCACCTGGTTGTTCAGGTGAGTGACTTCTGCTCATATTGACAGCAACATTGATTCCACATTTGCTGTGTGCCTGATTAATTATACAATTTTTTATCAATAACTCTTATTTATTCATGGAATAATGCATTCTTTAAAAATATATCAGGTTGCAATTTGTGTTGCAGTCACACAGTAGCTATTTACATGTGTGTTATAGTTATTCTATATTTTGTGTACATGTGGTGTAATACATCTCATGTTTAAGATCAGNATGATACCTGTCTCAAAATTGTTTACAATTGATCTCAGGTATTTTTATTTTTCACAAAAATAAAGTACACACACAAAAACAACCAATAACGTATGTAAAAACTAAACAGCAGATAATACATGTACAGAAGAGGATTAGGGCCACTCAAAAGAAAAAAAGAATTCTGACTTTAATAATTCTGAGAAAAAAGTAATTCTCTTTTTTTCTTTTCAGTGACCCCAATCCTCTTCTTCATGAAACAAATACTGTTAGAGGATTTTGGTTTCTTCATGTAGTTCAAAAATACTCCAGTAGAGGTTAGTAAAGGTGGCAAGTCCCAGTAAGGCAAGCTGTTGTAGCATATAATCAAACCACACCTGTCGAGCAAATTGTTCATGTGAATAACTGCTTTTCTCCAAATCAAAACAATACTCTTATTGGTCAGATGTAAGGTTGGGATATGGATGTGCTTTGATTTCACCCGGAGCAATTATTACATTTCCGAGTTTTCAGTTGACCGTGAAAGCAGCATGACGCTTCCATCAGCCTGCTGCATCTCAGCGAGTCACAAAGATGGCGAACGTGGTGTTGGAGTTCAAGTCGGCTGCCGGCGACTCGGAGCCGCAGAATCGCCCAGTCCTGATTCTGGGGCAGCAGGCCAACCTGCAACAAGTCAGCTGGAGCCAGATTAAAGGAAAACTACAGCCAGTGGTTAACAAAGAGGTAGCTGTTTTTGTTTCACAACGACTCATAGTTGAGTGTTAGCATCACGCTAGCCGTAGGCAGACCACGCAAGCTAACACAGCTAATGCGGAGTTAAAATTATTTACACAAGAACAACATTTCTGACGTCAGATTTGCCCGAGAAAATGATTATAGTGATATTTGCAAATATTTGTTCACCGGTATTATTACACAAATGCTATACTTTATAGTTTTTGAGTCGTCATGTTTTTGTCATTGACAAAAAAACCTCAAAACCTCCCAACACACGTTTTATAAATTAATTATTAACCCAATTGTTTAATCAACTTAACCAGCAATCGTCAACTGCAATTGTCTAGGAACAGCCTGTGCACTCATGAGGTTAAAGTCCTCTTTTCCTGTTTCCTGGTTTGATATTTTCACCTGATCAGGTAAAGACCATCAGAGACCTGAGCTGATGCACTGATCTGGTTCCTGTTTTCGTGGCTTGTTCTGGATGAGCTTTTTGAAACACCCAGACCCAAAACTTACTCTTAGAGCCCCTTAACCTTCTGCAGTTAATAGTTGTAAGTACATGCACGAATTTAATAGCTATATTTATTAAAATTACTTAGACTTGTGACTCTGATGATTTTCATTCAACAATTGTTTTTGAATGTTAGCGCTACACAGGTGGTTTCCACTCCATAAATAATAAAAAGGTGACTTTTCTCAAGTTGATACAGAGATTAATTAATTTATTTGCATCAAAACAAAACACTGAAATAAATGTTAACGATTGAATAAAGGATTGCAGGTTTTACAGCACTGGTTCTACTCTAATACAGTAACTCTGGATCTATATCAGAACAAAACACAACTTCAAGGTGCATCAGCTGTTTATCTTCTTTGTCTCGGCCTGCCTGGACAGTGGGATGAGTTTCTTTGGCCTGTTGTCAGATGGAACCAGACATAATCTGCTGTGATAAAGACAAGTGTGTGAATATGCGTTGTTAGTGAGACTGAGGTATCTTAAGCTGACATCACATCTGGGTGAGATCACATCTTTAGCTGGGATTGTAACATGTCATATTAATGTAATATGTAATAATATGTTTACTAGAACACACAGAAATTGTGCTTTCTTTACTGATATGTCATATCTAGTTTCTGTCATCTAATAGGTCACCTTTTCTCACAGAGTTAGCCAACATCAGAAAAGTCACACCAAAGTATTGCTGCTTACACCCAACAGCTGATGTTAGAGTTGCCAAATGGTCCTTCAGATCAGGTTCTGAATCTGGGGTAGTGCATCCATCTTCATGCTTATCCATTTCCACAAATCTTAAACCCAAAATAAAGAAATGGTGTGCTCCAGATCACTTTATGTAGTTTAGGTTGAATGAATGATGCTTAGTTTCTTTGCAGAGAACTAGACATTTAAGTTTTGTTTTATGTCTTTTCAGGTCTGGCAGGCAGCTCTCAGCACTCTGAACCCAAACCCCACCGACAGCTGCCCCCTCTACCTTAACCAAGCTGTGGTGGCTGCTCTTCCTTCACGGGTCAGCAGACACAACAGCCCGTCTTCTTCTCATTTTGTGTTTCGTCTGATCCGGTCCTGCCTTCCCGGAGGGAACAATCGCTGTATTGTGGTCAGTATCTTCCTCAAAATGTTTACTTGGTTGTGATCGTTCATGCAATAATAACTTCTTTCTTCTGTCATTGATGTTGAGTTAAAAACAAAAGAAGCTATTCTGTGACTCTCAAGTGGTTCAAAAAAACTGATGAATCTTTCTAGATGGTGTGTGAGCGTTCGGATGTGTTTGCCTCCTCTTGTGCCATCGCTAGAGCCTTCCCTATCTTCTCCCGACGCTCGGCATCTTCTCGCAGGACTGAGAAGAAGCACGTGACGGTGGAATTTTTGCTCGTCGGTCATGACAGCAGTGTTCTTGATGCTGCAGAACTTGAGGTATCGCTCTGCAAAGTTTTTCTTGTAGATTTTGTTGCTTTTTTTATGGAAAGATTCTGCTAAGAGTGGCATAAATTCACATCCACTTCTGCTTGCCTCAGCCTGAAATCTGTTCTCCTGTTTAGTGTATGTCCAATGCTGCTGATGGCGTACGTCTGGCAGCTCGCATTGTGGATGCACCATGCAGCGAGATGAACACTGACCACTTTTTAGATGCAAGTATTTATCTTTCAGCGGTCATGTCTTAATGCTTCCCAACTTTCCTGATTTCTAGAAATACGTTCACCATGAGATGGGTTAAAATCCTTAACTGGATGTTTGTGAAGTGTTGCTGTCCTGATGAGCTTTATCTTTAGGGGCTTTATGAGCTTTCACTTTTGTTTCAGGAAATAAAAGCTGTAGGATCTGAACTTGGAATCACTCCAGTTATCATTCGTGGAGAGGAACTGAAACAGAAAGGATTCGGAGGTACGTCTCTTTGGCTCTGTGACTCAGTTACTGTCTTTGCTGTCAATAGCTAAACTTGTAAAAGATTACCTGAATTCAACAAGGCCAATGTCCAAAAAAAACTTTATTTCTATTTTTTAGAAGTATAAAACTAAGGAAAGCAGGCTGAAGTGAATTTGTTCAATACTTAGTGACGCATTGTTTTGGCAAATCTCACGGCTAGTAAACATGTTTTGTGACAAGCTTAGAGTCATTCTTCTGACCAGGTGTGGGAAGTAGAGCTGTGCCATATCCTGTTGTCCACAGTAACACACGTATTATGATGGGAGTGAGTTGAAAACACGTTTGCTTTAGCAGCGCACTGATCCAGTGGCGTATCAGCTGCAGCATGTGATAGATGACTCTCGGGTCATGTTCCTGTCATGAGTGGACCCAGTGAGAGCAGCACGTTAGATCCAGAGCTACTTTGGGCTTAAATGAGCTTCAAATAAACATGGCGGCTTATAAAAGGCGAGGAAAGTGCTACCGCTAAAGATAGACTCCAAAGAGACCTCTAGATTTGAACAATAAGATAATAAAAACAGGAGCGGAGGAAATACGATCAGCTCTGTGAGCGATCCCACAGATAAATAACAACAAAACATCTACATTAACGACCGGTTTACAGAAATAACTTGTGTGGTCTTTGAGGTTTTGATGCCTCCAGATGATGTTTATATCTTTATCATTTGGGGTG
>SSNS01000019.1:2687771-2700383 GCA_006937985.1 Aphyosemion australe | reverse complement strand
ACGTCTGGCAGCTCGCATTGTGGACGCACCATGCAGCGAGATGAACACTGACCACTTTTTAGATGCAAGTATTTAACTTTCAGCGGTCATGTCTTAATGCTTCCCAACTTTCCTGATTTCTAGAAATACGTTCACCATGAGATGGGTTAAAATCCTTAACTGGATGTTTGTGAAGTGTTGCTGTCCTGATGAGCTTTATCTTTAGGGGCTTTAAGAGCTTTCACTTCTGTTTCAGGAAATAAAAGCTGTAGGATCTGAACTTGGAATCACTCCAGTTATCATTCGTGGAGAGGAACTGAAACAGAAAGGATTCGGAGGTACGTCTCTTTGGCTCTGTGACTCAGTTACTGTCTTTGCTGTCAATAGCTAAACTTGTAAAAGATTACCTGAATTCAACAAGGCCAATGTCCAAAAAAAACTTTATTTCTATTTTTTAAAAGTATAAAACTAAGGCTGAAGTGAATTTGTTCAATACTTAGTGACGCATTGTTTTGGCAAATCTCACGGCTAGTAAACACGTTTTGTGACAAGCTTAGAGTCATTCTTCTGACCAGGTGTGGGAAGTAGAGCTGTGCCATATCCTGTTGTCCACAGTAACACACGTATTATGATGGGAGTGAGTTGAAAACACGTTTGCTTTAGCGGCGCACCGATCCAGTGGCGTATCAGCTGCAGCATGTGATAGATGACTCTCGGGTCATGTTCCTGTCATGAGTGGACCCAGTGAGAGCAGCACGTTAGATCCAGAGCTACTTTGGGCTTAAATGAGCTTCAAATAAACATGGCGGCTTATAAAAGGCGAGGAAAGTGCTACCGCTAAAGATAGACTCCAAAGAGACCTCTAGATTTGAACAATAAGATAATAAAAACAGGAGCGGAGGAAATACGATCAGCTCTGTGAGCGATCCCACAGATAAATAACAACAAAACATGGTGGCAGAGGAGTTAAGTGGACGCCCCGCAATCGGAAGGTCGCAGGTTCGCGTCCTGCACAGTCTGTCGCTGTCGTCGTGTCCTTGGGCAAGACACTTAACCTGACTTGCCTGTGTTGGTGGTGGTCAGAGGGGCCGATGGCACAGAATGGCAGCCTCGCTTCTGTCAGACCGCCCCAGGGCGGCTGTGGCTACATAGTAGCTTACCATCATCAGCAGTGTGTGAATGTGAGTGTGCGTGAATAATGGAACACGCTTTGAGTGCCTTGAAAAGCACTATATGAATTCAATCCATTATTATTATTTGTTCTGATGCTCTGTGTTTACACTTGTATTTGAACTTTTATATCAGTTTTATTAAGTGACGGCAGATTGTGCAGACTCCTGGAAAAATGCAAGTTTAAATGAGTTCCGTGATTATTAAATCAACAACAGTCGTTGTGCTTTGATCAAAAATTCATATAGAAAACATGAGCTAGAAAAGTGTTGCTAACACCTACAGGCTCCTTGTAGCAGTAATTCACACCGTTATCAGGCTCATTCATTCTTAGGGGGGAAATGGTGATATGTCCTTTAACAAAGATATTGTGATATCATTTTGAGGCTCCATCACCTTTAGTGTGATGTTTAATTCAAATATCAACCTGTTCTAACTTCTACATAAACTGTGAGATGAGTCTGTGGTCTGTTTTAAAATCACGTAATTACAGCTGAATCTATGTAGTTTTAAGTGTTCAGCTCTCTTTGCAAAAGTAACCTTAGTGATTGAAAACATTAAAAGTCTGACGTTGAAGTACCTTTAATAGTTCAGGTCTGTCAGATCCTTGGATTGATCGCTAGTGCTGAAAATGTTTTACGTCTTCCCTCTGCTCCTGTCCAGGTATTTATGGGGTTGGAAAGGCAGCAGAGCATCCTCCTGCTTTAGCAGTTCTGAGCCACACACCTGATGGGGCGACACAAACCATTGCATGGGTGGGCAAAGGCATCGTGTACGACACCGGTGGACTCAGCATCAAGGGAAAGGTAGACCCCCCTCACCTGTGGATGTGTAATAATTGTTGTAAAGCTGAATTAAGTTTGATCCAGTGAGCAGGGGTACTCTGGTTTAACAAAATAAAATAATAATAATAATAATAAAGCTGATTCATGGTCACATAAATAATTAAATTTTGTCTGATTTAATAAAGGCTAAAACTAAAAGTTTTAGCAAAGATGTCAATTAACCAAACATTCAGGCTTTTTTAAGTAATTATCAGGTTAATTTACTTAATAGCTTGAAAAAAATCCATAAAATTTATAGAAATTTGCATTTTCTGCTTTTGTTTCCATTTCTACTTTTCTTTAGCTTTATTATGGTATACATAATTTTGTTTTAAATGTGCTTTATAAATAAAGTTTATCTGATCTGATAAACGTGAAGATCTTATTTTGTGTGTCTATAAAAATCACACTTTTAAAACCATATTTATTTTTTGTTAGACTACCATGCCTGGGATGAAGAGAGACTGTGGCGGAGCTGCTGCCGTCTTGGGAGCTTTCAAGGCCACGATTAAACAGGTGATGTGATCTTCTAAAACTGTTGTGGCCTTCGTTACTTCTGCAGCTGAAAGACTCGTCTTTTCTTCTTGTCAGGGTTTTAAGGATAACCTCCACGCAGTGTTTTGTCTGGCGGAGAACGCAGTGGGCCCCACAGCCACCCGACCCGATGACATCCACACTCTCTACTCTGGAAAGTGAGACTCTTTAATATAAAACTGGTATCATTTACATTGTGATTTGTCCTCGCTGCTTGTTTAGTCTGTGTCTGTTATCAGTTTACAAGCGTGTCATGCTAGTTTTGGTGTGCGTTTTATTCTGAAGGACAGTGGAAATCAACAACACTGATGCAGAAGGCAGGCTGGTGCTGGCTGATGGAGTGGTGTATGCCTCCAAAGACCTGTCTGCTGATATTATTTTGGACATGGCCACTCTCACGGGGGCACAGGTGGGGGATCATCCCTAAAGAGATAATGTCTTTTCTAGGTCTATCTGTAGATCTCATACTGTTTCCTGTTGTTTAGGGAATCTCCACGGGGAAGTACCACGCTGCTGTGATGACCAACAGTGAGCAGTGGGAGGTGGCGTGTGTACGCGCGGGTCGCAGCAGCGGTGATCTCGCTCACCCTCTGGTTTACTGTCCCGAGCTGCACTTCAACGAGTTTACCTCTGCCATGGCTGACATGAAGAACTCTGTGGCTGTACGTGACCAACGCCACACACCCTTCAGAACGAGACACAACACAGGGCATGGTGACGTTTCTCTCAGCTGTGGGCTTCAGTCCCTGAGATTTACAGTCTTTGTTGTGTTTTACTAGGACCGGGAGAATGCCCAAAGCTCCTGTGCTGGCCTCTTCATTGGTTCCCACCTGGGCTTTGATTGGCCCGGCGTCTGGGTCCATGTTGACATCGCTTCTCCTGTTCATGCAGTGAGTTCCTCTAGCCTTGTAATTAGGCCCAGCTTTGGTTTTAAAGGGACACTTTGCAACTTTTTCATATTTTTAAAATCATTTTCTTGAGCCAGTATGTGCTAAAATGACCCTTTACAGGGTGAATGAAAGGCCACCCAGCCCCTGTCGCCCCCTGTGGCCAGAATATTCCACTTGCAACTTTACAGTTGCCGGTCCGGTCTGTTGGGACTTAGAAAAATTGAGCTTGACCTACCTGGCTCTGCAAAAACAATGTTTTTGTAGACTTAGATGATCACACTGTTCATTGTGTACATTTTTCTACGGATCAAGTGATTTCGCTACAACACACTCACATTTCACTATTTGTTGCAGTTCGCATGTATTTAAAATAATGGAACATAAACATTTATTTAGTTTTTTAAACTACTTTCTGTTCTTTACATTTGCTCGTATATTTTTGTCTCTCCAGGGGGAGCGTGCTACAGGATTCGGTGTTGCTTTGCTCATGGCGCTGTTTGGTCAGGCATCCGATGACTCCATGCTGAACCAGGTGTCTCCTCTGGGTGCACCGGCCACTCAGGTCGAGGACCAGATGGAGCGTGATTGCAAAAGACGACGACTGGTGTAGAGCACAGAACGGTTCACTCCACTACTGCTCCCTAACTGTTGGAGCTCATTTGAAACAATTTAACTTTAGAGAATTAGAGATAATCAGTAAATCAGATGTGGTGTAAATGATCAAATGCTGCCTCTCACATGTCTTCGTGACTGATCTCCATAGATTCCCCACTGTCTTTACTATGAAATGATTATAGCATTTAGTCTAAGGGGGGCTATCTCATTGATGTCCACTCAGATTCTCTGCTGTGATTTATATTTTGTAATTCTCTTTGACAGACTTTCCATTTAACAGCAGTTTAAGATTTTACCACATACCTCGCAGACTTTGCTTTCAACTAACCACCTCATGAGCAGGAGTTTTTGTAACTACATGCGACTAAACGAGTGTGCCCTACATGTCGTAAACATTGTGAAAACTAGTGGATTTGTGATCTTTCCTCTTGATCAGTTTGGTTGGACTTTGTGATCTCAGCCCAAACAGCTAGAGTTTTTACAGTTTCACTGATTAGATTAATTATGACATGTTTTGTTAACTTTAAGTTGAAATGTCAACGGGATTCCTGCATAAATAGTTTGACAATCCCATCTTTCAATAAAAGACTGTGCCATCTGTCTCCATGTGTCATAAACCTTCAAACTGAACGCTCATGTGAGAGGTATAGGTAAATGCTCCAGACAAGAAACACTGGTACAGCGCTGGGAAAATTATTTGCATCTAATTTCGATATCAGGCAAAGATACCTTTTGTAAAGACAAAATGTGGTTTGATTTTATTTATTGAAACAAAGATACAAATCAACTTTTTCCTTTATGGAAGAGCAATTGCCCCCATATGCTTAGAAACTGTTAACAGTTTAATGTTAATAACATGTTTGGTGGCAACAACATTACTGAGAAGCATCTCAGGGGATTTTGTTCCATTCTTTACACAATTGTTTAAATTCAGTCACATTGGAGGATTTTTCAGCATCAGTGGCCTGTTAAAGGTTAAAGGTCCTTCAGGATTTTCTGCTAGAGCAGAATTCATGATTCCATCGTTTACAGCAAGTGGTCCAGGTCATGAAGCAGCACAGCAGCTCCAGACCATCACTCTACCATCACCATGTGTGACTGCTGGTATAATGCTCTTATTCTGAAATGGGATGCTCTTATTCTGAAATGGAGTGTTAGTTTTAAACCTGATGTAAATGGACACACACTTTCCAAAAAGTCCCACTTTTGTCTCCATCCACATAATTATTTTATAAAAGTCTTGTGGAACATCAAGATGTTGCTTGTTTTAAGCATTTACATAAAACAAAATATCTAACAGTGCAAATACTTTACACAGCACTGAATGGGATTTTTGAACATTTTCTTTTCAGATTTATTAGATGTATATGTTGATTTTTGCCCAGCATTTTTATCATCACACACTTCTTGAGTTATTCATATCTGTTTTCACCACTAATGATGGCCATTCAGGGTCAATATCAAAGTTGTGAAGATTTAATTAGAACAATTATTTTAGAGTTGTAAAAAAGAAACCCATTCAGCTCGTTTTTGACTTGGAGCTATCTGACATCTAAGGTCCCCAGTGGGTGTTTTTTGATGACATTTAAATCTGGATTTTCCTTTAACCCGACTTTAGAAAAAGCTGAACTAAATGTCAGAAAGTAGAAAACAACTCATTTTGTCAGTATGACCTTTACAACAAGCAGAATTACACTGACACGTTTTCTAAACCTTTTGACAACAACACAGTTTGAGTATTTTTAAATAGTTTGATGGACTAAAACCTTGACAGGTAAAACTTGGATTTTAGTGTCATTCACAAACATGAAGTTATGCTTATAGCTTTATTTCCTCCTTTGTCTGGTTTTACACTGGCTGTAGGGGTGCACCGACTGCAGTTTTTGGCCAATCACCGATCTTGAGAAAAACCTGAGATCGAGGCCGATAGATCCGTCGGCTGATCTATCGGTGCACCCCTAACTGGCTGTTTCGTTATTATTTTTGTCTTAACGTGTGACCTGTACGGTGTTTTGCAAAAGTCTTGAGCAGATCTTTAAAATAGAAAATCTTTAAAGATATTTTTTGGACTTTGGCTTTTAAAAAAGAATGTTTCAATCCAGTTCCTGACTATCTTTAGAGGAATTCCAAGTTTATATATGTCCAGATTACATGGGCTGTATGATGTAACTGGAAAATAATGAGTCATGCAACTTTTTTGTTGCAAAAAATATCTGAATCATGTCTCAGTTTGTTTGCAACTTGCATTCATTTTATTTGCTGTTCAACAATTGCTTTATTCACAAAGTTGTTTCACATTTCTGACTTTCTGATTTATGGAAACTAAACTGAGATTTGTTTGAAATACATTTCAAATATTTCAACAGCATAATGAAACTGCTGTATTTCTATCATGGCTGAATGATCAGAGGCCCCCCTCTGGCCAGTGGCCACCCCAAAAAACTTTATGGATGCAGCCCTGGCTGGTGAAAAAGAAACCTAAAGAAAAAAACATTCAGAAATTTTCAAGACCACATTAAATGTCGCAAATAGTCGTGTTTGTTTAGTTGTGAATAATAATCATGTTAATTTTTGGGAATTTTGGTGTTTCCATTTCTCGTGTGTCTCGTGACTTTCCACCAAACACGTCGCGGTCATGTGACAGCTGCTCGGAACCGGCTGATAAAAACTGACATTACTCACAAACACACCAGTGTTCTGTCAGATTCTGTTCCAGGACGTCCCGCTCCACCCGTCCTCTTGTCCTGAATCTGACTAGTCCACCGGGGGAATCATGGCTCGGACAGCCGCGCTTGTGGTCCTGATTTCGGTCGTGCTGTCCGTTTTGTCGGCTGGTGTGTTTTTCCAGAAACAGCAGCCGTGTTATGTTCGCACACCGAGGAAAAACGACTTCGGTCTGAGGTAGGGGTCGCTGCTCTTCAGTAACAGATAGCTACGTTAAGAAAAGGTTTTAAAAAGTTGTTAAAAGTGTCGTTTTCGCACCTGCCTACTAGCATGGTAGCTGTTAGCTTCAGTCAGCCCTGCGCGTGACAAAACAAAGATATTAGCAGCGTAAGTAATGTTTATAAACAAGTCGTAACAGTAGGAAATAGTTATAAAATATGTGAATAATATGATTTAGTTAGAAAATTATGACTGTTCGTGTTACTCATTGAGTAACATGACCACCAGAATTTCAGGTTTTCCGTTCATTTTCTTCCTGTTTTTTTATTCACAGTTGAGATAAAAAAAACATCAAATTTTCGGTGTCAGGAGTACACCTCTCACATCACAAGGTTTGGTTAAACATAAACAGAGGAAGTTGCATTGTAATTGCCCTGCAGCTAAAGTGCAAAGCAGACAGCTTTTTACCGTCTCATGCTGCTCAGCGGTCAGTGGACTTTTTCTGATGGTAAACTTTCACATCAGTCACACAGTAGACTAGTGTCCAACACTGCCACCTACTGGTGGGATAAAGTAATAATTAAATAATAATCACTTTGTTAGTCAAATACATATTTTAATTATCAAATGCGTGATAAACTATAGTGCAATTTCATGTTTAAAATAAAAACATGAATTTCACAGCATTAATCTATATAAAAAAGATTAGCAGAGGATATATTAGACTGTGAGGAATTCTGATTCAAAAATGTTTTAGAAGACTACAAAATACAATTACTAGCAGACATGAAAATCCCCACCCCCACCCCCCGTGACTTGTTTCCTGTTAACAGGTTTTTAACCCTGTACTTATGAATACAAGAGATTAGATTTCTGTGATTGAATGTGCACTGATTTGCACAAATGTCCACAACAAACATATTAAATTTATGGCTAATTTTTAAAAACAAGGTCAAATCAGGTGAAACAACCATCAAACTGCACGGGCGAAAAAGACATCTTAACTAGACTTGTTAAACTGTGCTTCTATGTGTTAATCAATATTGGTGCAAACACGTTTAATTAGGGTTTCTACATTACTGTAATTTCTGCGTTTTTAAACTTTAGTTTTACATGTTTACCAAATCAATTGATGTGCAAAAATCTGAGTCATGTCTCATGTTTACTTTACTTTGATTGCAGTCAACTCAAGTGTTTACACAGTTAGTTTTGAGAAGCAGACGGCGCGCACCAGAAGTTGAAGAGACATTTTTAAACTCGAGAAGTGAAACAAAAGCGTGAAAACAAGATCTTGACACAGATACTGCAACTGCTATCATAGATGTGTTTTGCATGAACAATATTAAGAAAACTGCTTCAGTTACAAAAAGATGTAAAATATGAGGATCAAAAGCTAACAGCTACGGTCATTACTTGCTTAAAAATTTTTTTAAAAAACAGAACACAAGATTGTGTTTTTATCCTAAAATCTTTTCTCCTTACAGAACTGCTCCTCGACCTCATGAGTACCTAAACATCTCTGATCTGCCCAAGGCGTGGGACTGGAGGAACATCAATGGAACCAACTTTGTCAGCACGACACGCAACCAGCACATTCCTCAGTACTGTGGTTCCTGCTGGGCTCATGGCAGCACCAGCGCCATGGCGGGTATGACTCAGCATAGTTCAGTTATCAGAAAACATGCCAAGGAAAGAGAGTCCAGTAAATTGGTTCAATATTTACCATTTTTTAATTTATCGGCCATTATATTTTTTCAGTAGAGCCGAGGACAGCCGATGCTGCTGCAGACATTTATCTAAATATATATTTACAAAATTAAGATAAAAAAGGTTAAATTCAGTGTTTAAAAACTGATTCCACTTCAGAAATGTTGTCATTACTGACATTTTAGCATGTAAATAAGGCAAAAAATGTCTAGTTATCTGGCCAAAAATCTACAGCACATATCAGCAATAGAAAAACTCATGTCAGTCGATCTCTAATGCCATGTCATGGTGGTTTAGCTGCAGTTTAAATCACATGTTGTCACACAGCTGTGGCAGCCCCACTTCCTGTTTTCACAGAGGACTAAGGTGAAAGAAACTGGTTCTTCTGCTTATTTCGTGTTTTATCTCCTGTGTTTAGATCGCATCAACATTAAGCGTCAAGCAGTATGGCCGTCTGCCTACCTCTCCATCCAGCATGTGATCGACTGCGCTGATGCCGGTTCCTGCCATGGCGGGGATCATAATGGGGTCTGGCAGTACGCCAACACTCACGGCATCCCAGATGAGACCTGCAATAACTACCAGGCTAAAGATCAGGGTAAGTGTCTCACAAGGCACAGAGTGATTTCTGCAAATGCGTTTACAGTTTAAGTGTGAGGCGTGCATGCTCTCTGTGTCTCCTTAAAGATTGCAATCCCTTCAACGAATGTGGTACATGCACCACCTTTGGACAGTGCAACATCATCAAGAACTACACGCTGTGGAAGGTGGGAGATTATGGATCTGTCAGCGGGAGAGAGAAGATGATGGCAGAGATTTATGCCAGGGGACCAGTCAGGTTTGAAACAATTTGTTCTGATTTAGTCAGGAATTCATTTTCCACTCTGCTTTCATTCCTAATATAGTGGTAAACCATCACCAGATGACTAAGGACCAGCACTGGGGAAACATTGGATTAAATGATTGAAAGTCGTTGATTGAACATCATTTTAGTGCAAATATTTGGCATTTGGTGCAGTTTTATACAAAAATCTGAATGGTGTCTTTTGTCAATTTGTTACTTGCAACCTTGTGCAGACAACTTGGATTTCACTTTTGATGCATCAAAAAGAAAAAGAAATATCACTTTGACAGATGTAAATTAAATTGTTGCATTAACAGCGTTGTTCTAAAGGAGCCATAAGCAAAAAAAAACGTTTTACACATTTTGCTTCATTTGTTCTTTAGAAATGGAGACAATAATTGTCTTTATAAACTAGAGGATTTTAAATACCTATAAATAAATAAACATTCATTTTGAACTGGTCTGGTAGAAAAAAGGCTGGACTAGATATACGGATGAAACTTGAAATATAGAATATGGTACAAAAGTTCATTTATGTCAGTAATTCCACTTAAAAGGTAAAACTAATATATGGGAATGACTCATTAGATGCAAAGCCAGATATTTCAAGCCTTTGTTATAATTGTGATGATTATGGTTTACAGCTGATGGAAACCAAAACTCAAAATCTCAACTAGAATATTGTGAAAAGGTTCAATATTCTAGACTCAAAGTGTCACACTCTAATCAGCTAATGAGTCCACCACACCTACAAAGGGTTTTCACGTTTCACCTGTAAAAATCTGAGTTCTTTGAAGCAAAATGCAAAAAAGAAATAAGGACTGACCCAAGTTTGTTTTTATATTTCTATACATGTCAAAAACCTCAGAATAAGTGGATCTTCATCCTGTCGTACCTCCATTTCTGTAGAACATTATATTATCATGCATTATCAGTCTAGTTTTGCATTTCATTCCAGTAACTGCCTCATTATTATCCAGAAACAGGAAGTAACCCGTGGTGTTTTTTTTAGCTGTGGGATAATGGCCACAGACAAGCTGGACGCGTACACGGGAGGCGTCTACTCTGAATATCAGGAGGACGCTTTCATCAATCACATCGTGTCAGTGGCAGGATGGGGAGTGGAGGACGGAGTTGAGTACTGGGTCGTCCGTAACTCCTGGGGAGAGCCGTGGGTGAGTCCTGAGCTGAAAAAATAAACCAGCAGCCTCACTTCCTGTGTGCACACGCATTTCTAGTGTCAGCTTTCTGTCTAATTCTCGTGTAAATCTCAGCTCTAGCCTTCAAACTTGGAAGATGATGCAATAAAGTTTTAATTCATTGTTTAAGAAATAGACTAAATATTTGATAAACACCCTCCCTCCCCCTCAGGGCGAAAAGGGCTGGCTCAGGATCGTAACGAGCGCCTACAAAGGAGGAAGTGGCAGCAAGTACAACCTGGCTGTGGAGGAGGACTGCATGTACGGAGACCCTATTGTCCCTAAAGAATACCTTTAGACCAGCTCAGTCAGCCATCTATCAAAGGAAAAGGGAAGCTTTTTATAATCTGTTTTGAAGGGAATGAGTTCAGTTTCTTATTCTGAGAATTATTTTTTAAATCAGTGCATGTCGCATCAAAGATGTTTACCAGATTTTACTACGGGCTGTTCAACAGTCTTCCAGGCTTTTTACTTGCTGCACAGCAGTGAAAACTGTTTTTGTCTTTAGGATATGATCAAACGCTGCTTGGTGAAGAACCATTTAGTTCATTTCTGGAGTTTATAATGTTCAGAGTTTATAGTTTACATTCAGAAATGCAACCTACTCAGCCAAAGCAAGCAGTTTTCTGTGTGAGCTGCTGACAACGCTGCACTACACTTAAGAAACAACCTTAAATGTGCCTTATAAGCACTTGATGCCAAGCTTAGATTAATGCTACTTGTCTGTTTTCACGCTGAACAAATCGTACCTCAAGTTCAGCAAGAAAGACTTTTTTCTTGATTTTTAAACTGTCAGTAAACGCATCGTGATGCTTCACATATTGAGCCTGCATTTTATTAGCTGCTGTTTCTTATATCAGCCAAAGTTGTTGCTCATGCTGTCTACATTAAATCACTGTGAACAGGTTTACAGAGGCCGAATGGCATTTTTAAATTTACATTTTTAATAACAAAATAAAAAGGAGCAGACTAGACATTCAAGTTTTTATTAATAAAAGCATGAAACAAGATAAAAATAGAAAATCAAATTTACACATAAAGAAAGATTCAGCTGCATGTTCTGAGGCCTTTCCATTGAAAAGTCTGTCTTTACCGTCCTGATTCCACCGTTTCAGAGACCACCGTCTTTCTGTCACCCAAACATTTTTTTTTCCACTAAGCATGTTTATATTTGACGTTGAACCCAGTCAGTTAATCATGATGAAATTCGACTTGCAGTGAGCTGAAAACAAAAACAGCAAACATTAGTGCTTAAAAAGAACAACTCTTAACAATACTTGGACATTTAAGCGTAAAGATGGTTTATTGTTTGTGTGAAACAAACCCGGGCTTTCCACCAGATGCATAAAGCAGTTTTTTTACCACAATGCATCTCTCCCTACAAGGAATTGCAAGATCACGTGATAAGACGGCAGCATGCACCTAAAAGGTCTCTTGTTTATTTTCTGTTCTTTTTACCTCAGGTTCACAGGTAATAACTTTTTTTATACTAGTTAAAAGGAAATATGCATGTCTTATTTTGAAATTTACCCGATGCTTTACACCATTTGATTTCCTGTCTGGTCCGATCTTTACTGCAAAGCTTGACGTGTTCTTAGTGCATAAAAATAGACCTGGGGGGTAAAATTAGTGGAGTGTTGCGACACTACACTTCTGGGATGCGTCCAAGATGCACCGCTGCACACCCGGTGGAAACGAACACATCGACATAACAGTAGGTATTAGCTGCGGGTTAAGCTTCACACACGTTACGCAACGCTTATGCATCCGGTGGAAAGCTGTGAGAAGTCTCGACTGCATAAATGAGGTTGATTAAAATGTTGTTTTTACTCACCAATGAACTCGGCCACAGGGTCGTGTTCTCCCTCGGTGCGAATTGTTCCTGCAATACTTTCGTTCTCCAAGATCGGCAAGAAGAGTTGAACAAAATCTGATGTGTAGGGAGGTGCGATCACGTCTAACACCTT